>JARHVA010005986.1:360000-820000 GCA_037957365.1 Torreya grandis | reverse complement strand
CAGTAGTTGTGAAAAACTAATTCTGGATTTTCATACGCAGTCATATCCAGAATTATTTTCACTATGATTACTCTCTGCAAAAAGAATCTCTTAAGACCAGCAGGCAGGTGTTTTTTCTGTCTAGACATGGAATCTTAGTCCATTTAAACTTTATTTCCAATTATAACTTTCTCATACAAATTAACAAACCATGGCGGAGAAAAATCTGAAATCACTCAAACCTTTTTGTTTTGTTGTTGGTTATATTGGGACTCGGTGAGACTTGACGACTACAGTAGTTGCATAGTTTTTCATAGATCACATCAAAGAGGGCTACATGTAACCTCCCATCATCGTCAGAAGCGTTGCCTTTCACAGAGGTTTTGAGTTGAAACTCAACAAACACGAATCTATATAAACCTGGGTGTGATAGCGAGCAATAGATTTTATTTTCAATCTTTTTGCATCACGGAGTGGGCTTGATCAGGTCTTTTGGGTCCTTTTATTAGGATCTTCCTTCGCTCCCAGACTAACATCACTTAGAGTTGCTTGTGTGCCTTGTAGATCCCCTTGCCCTGCACTAATTACCCATTTACACGAGAAAGTCACAGAAGAAATGCTCACTAATGAAAATTGCTCGTTAAAGAAATGACTTAGTACACACGGTTAAACATCCCACAGAAATATAGATATCTAATTCAAACTTACATTGGAAGCTCTGAGTAGTTAACAGGATATTCGATTTCTTAGGTTAGAATGATAGCACTAAATGCAAAACCTCCAATCTATTTTATGACTGAAAATCATTTTAATAAATTTTAGAGTAACGCATGTAAATATATTTGGCAATTCTTTGGTTAGATATTACCATGATACATACATGATTATACAATGCTAGGGAAAACATCACAACCTAAGGATGCAGTTTAGAAAAACATTAACTGATAATTTCCATGTCAGAAGTCTCCAAAAAACATTATCACATTTTCTTAGAGCCCTCTTCCCAGCATAACAATTCATTTTACAAATGATAAGGAAGGAATAACGGGTGGAATCAATCCCAAATATCAAACATGCATTAAATGAAGATAAATTGATGCCTATAATAAAGATCATAGGGTACAGTGTCAATCCAATTAAAAGGAATAATATTGTATCAAATATGGAGAAACGAGAAGGCTGCCACCTTAACCAGGAGGTAGGGAACTTTATAAAAGGGTTCTTAGAGATTGGAATTAACTTTCAATTTGAATGAAATCAGGCTGTTATGAAGGAATATTTCAATAATAGGCAAGAAGGACCTCGGCCATAGACTTATTTGGGTGCATTTTCACACACTTTTATGATTTCTTTCCTCCAACCAGTTCACATTACTTTGTGGAACTACAAGTCCTAACTGCATTTTTTTTGGATTTGGAATCTATAAAATCTGTACATTCATTTTGAATTTGTAATCTGTGCTTATAGGAACACAAGGCATCTAAATCATTAGATTCTTGTCCACGTATACAGTGCTATAATGCTATTTTGTGAAAATTTTGGTATGAACGTGAAGTGTAGTTTTTATTCCGCTGTCTTCCTTAAATTTTATTTCTGATTGTTTCCTGTCATAACACACACACACACACACAGACACACACACATTTGTATATATATAAATTTGATATTCCTATATATTTTTGGTTACACACTATTAAATTCACGTGAAAATTGGCACAGTTTTTTAAAACATTTATTTCTGCTTGCCATATACGTGAAGTTTTCCATTAATGTCGGTCTCCTTACAGTCCTGCTGGTGAGGCTGGAAAAATATGAAAGGTCACCTTTTAGACAGCAACCATCACAAAAATACTGCTTCACTGGCATAGGTGACTGAAATTTAAACCCTGTGTGCGTGTATTCAAAATTCTCTCATGTATGCATGTGCATTGCCATCTTTTCTGTAGTTTTGTGGACGAGGGTTTGAGATTCAAGGAAAACTAGAGAGACTTCTAAATTTTTTAGTGAAATACAAAGGGGACTACAGGGTTCAGGATATACGGATCCCTCCATATGTATAGGACAAGCATAAAAATAGTCTAAAACACCATATTATTTTTTGATTCATTAATGCTTTTGACTGGAGCTATGAACTGGTCTGGACACATATATGGAAGCCTAGATCCTCTCTCGATTACCATATCTAAAGCCAAGAGGCCTTGAATACACCACATATGACCACAATTGGCCTCAGATACATCACATACGGCTACAATCAACCTCGAATATACCACATATGGCTACAACTAGCCTCACATGCCCAATGAGATTTGAACTTTGGTGGGATTGGACACAACCAACCCACTTAACCAACTCACCCACATCTCATCGGCCTAAAATATCATATATTATATTACATAATGAACATGATTTGTCACAAGTAAATACACAACATCAAATTATACATTTTGAAATTCAAATTTGAAATAGATAAACCATTGCTTTCCCAAAAGTACAATAATACATCCATGATTCATGATAGATAAACTTAAAAACACTTGAAGAGTCCGATTCAAGAGCAAGATTGATAAAATAACATCAAGTAACTAGGCATAAACAATCTATGCTCAGTCATTTGCTAATAGGAACTGTCCTTGTTCAATTGTTTGGCTCATCAAGTGGTCAGACCCATAACTATAATGTTAAAGGACATTACATTAAAATGGACTCAAGTAGGGGAAAAAGCTTTTGAGATAATTAAACAATCGATTGCTAAGGCCCTGGGGTTAGTTAATCCAAACTTTGACAATGACTTGATTATGAGTTAAGATATAATATTGTTGAAAAGAGACATACTTCAATGAAGGCTCTCAAGAAGTTTATGCGTCATCTTTAATAACAAGATTAAAACTTTTGTAGTACATCCTAGTGTGAAGGAGTATATTATACAAGGGGAGATCAGTGAAAAAAGAGCTGGTTGGATAGCCAAAATAATTGAGTATGATATTGATGTAAAGCCAACAAAATCTACAAGAGGAAGAGCTCTATGCCAGCATCTAGCTGAAGATTTAGTTGCTGACGAAGTTCGTTGTACACAAGGAGATCAAGATGAAACCTTTCAAGGTTTGAAAGACCTACAGAATGAAAAAACACTAACGGATCTGGAACTAAATACTGAAAGGAGTTGAGTCCAAGAAATCGCAAGATACATGGAATTTGGTGAATACCCTATGGACTTAATGCAACTAAGAGGAAGAGATTCAGATTACAGGTTGTTCATTACAGACTTATCAATGGGATCCAATTCATGAAGAATTATGATGAGATCTTGCTTAGATGTATTGAGCCATCAAAGGTTGATGATCTCTTAAAGGAATTCCACCGAGATTTTTTTGAAGGTCTCTATTCCACCAAGATTACAACAACTAAGATCATGAGGGTTGGATATTATTGACCATCCTTATTCAAATATGCTTTTAGATGGGTGAGAAAATGTGAAGCATGCCAACGTTTCATTGGTAGAAAAAGAAATCTCCCTTACCTTTGAAGCCCATCATAGTTGATGCACCCTTTACTAAATTGGGATTGGATTTCATAGGGAATGGTTCAATGTTTTTGTAAAAATAACAATTTTACTTGGGACGGGTTTTATTTTAAAGCAAGTGTTAAAAAAAAGAAAAAAAAAGTTGGGGATGTCCCCTCCAAGTCCCTTGTCGCTGAAATGTTCAGGGCATCACCAAAATCTAGGGGAGGGGTCCTTGCTTGACATTGCAAAAAAATAAAAAGCAACAACATTGATTGAATACTGTGGCAAAATATTGCGCCTCTAAGAAGGTTTAGAGACTTGTCAGCCTCATGGATTCCCCTTTGTTGTTTGTCTCTTAAAAATCTAAATCTAATGGCCCTGAGGACCCTAGCAATAAAGAAAAGAAAAGCATTGAGTGCTTAATGATCTCATGGCTGTAATTCATTTCCAATGCCACATGGAAGACGATCACAAACATTCAAGAAAAGAGAGACCTGACACCACTATTGAGTTCGTCCCCACAATGCAATATTTGGAGTAATTTTTATAATGTATAAATAACATGGCCTTTATAAAGTGTTTTGTGGGACTGGGCCACTTGAAACATTAAGAAATGATCTTGCAGCCATTCATTCCCATGCCAGGTGGCAGCAAATCGCTCCTCTAAAAAATGTTTGAGACTTGGCAGGCTCTAAGCTTTTCCCCACCATCGATCATGTTGAAGAATCTAGTACAATTGTGGGAGGGACCGAAGAGAGGAAGGAAGCATGCAATGGCCACAATGCAAGATTACGATCAAACAAGAGGAAAGGATAAAATGATTCTCCTTAAAACTATGATCTATGTCGATTTAAGATTCAAAACGGCTCCAAGCCATTGGATTCCACAATAATGGATGTTGCGAAGATAGAGATTAATGGGCTTATAGCCCAAATGATTATTATTTGGCATTTTGTGCCTTAAGCATGATAATTCCAGTGTAGGACACCATACTTATCCTTTTCATAGATGATTTGGAGCATGAAATGTGAAAACAGTTATGAAAGAAGCCATCTCAAATGTTGAAGGAAACGGGATATGATCATCCGGCATGAGAAGGCATTATTTACCATATGGTCTCCATTTGTTCCATGATTGTAAACATGTTTGGTTTAGATTTGTGCACGTGGCACCTTTTATTCCACCATCATGAGTTTAGATTGTATATATTGAAGTTGAAGCTTTGTATGGAGGTTCTTTTGCCCTACTTCGTAAAAGTTCCAATTGTAAAGTTTTAGTCTTAGCTCTTGCCTTCTAGTTTAATGTTAGTTTATCTCAGATCTATATGCAACTGTGTATATTTGAAGCACTTGATAAACATTTTGTGACTATTTCTCTGCCCATGGCCTGAACTGATGTGTGGATGATTTGATTTTCTTACAATGTCAATCTCTTACCTCTTGCATCCAGTTATGAATGATGATTAATGTTAAGCTAATTTAAATAATTAAAATGTGTTTTTATTCCTTTGGGAGAAGCATAAGATCACAATAATTTGGTGCATTGCCCCATCTACTTTATGTTTTCATTACTTTTCTTGAACTCTTTTCATCCCAAGTAACTTAAATAGTGTTGAAATAGGGGAGCCGTCCTAATCTGGAGGTTGTTCTGGATTAAAACTACCAGGACTTCCCTTTTTGGTGCTTTGATTGTGGGTGCATTATTCACACTTAGTTAGGAAATATAAAAAATTGACCAACAGTGTATAAATAAAATTATAATAAATAAATACCTAAAATAAAATTAAACGTCAAGCATTCTTAAACTCTACATCAAAGGTTAGCATTCTTAAACTCTACTGCTATAAACAAAAACACATTGGCTGCCGCTGCTAAATTTTTCTTTTTCTTCTTGGCTGGTGCTGAGAACTCATCTTTTTGTTGCTTTTGTTTGTAAGATGTTTTTTAGTATTTTTTAATGTTTCTCATCTGGGCTGTTTCCTCTCTGTCTAGAACTGTTTCCGGTTTCTTGGAAACGTTTCTGGAAAGAAGGAAACTCTGAGCCCAAATAATGATGATTCCGGGCCAGTTCCACAATTCTGAGGCGGTGTGCAAGAGGGAGTGCCTTTCCTAGGAGGCAATTCAGGTACCTTACCCAATGTCTTGTGTAAAGCAACAATTAAAATGATAATCATCAGATGCAAAGCACTTGTACAGGTAGGAAAGTGAGGGCAAGTGGAGGTTGCCAGTTGGAGGAAATCGTTGTTTATATGAACTCTGAAATCAACAGCCACCTCAACTTGGTAGTTAGTGCCTCATTCTTACTTAGTTACATGAGCACCTCCTTTAATACAAGATTGGTGGAGTTAAAACAGGCTATCATGTTCTTATTTTTTCTTTTAATTGCTGTTAAAATTTAGCTAATGACACAAGTGAGAAAAATGAAATTCAATGATTTGATCGTTGTTTTATGACTATCTACTAACATTCTAGAGAATGATTTTTCTAAATTCAGAATATTACTCTTTTAAGCCAAATCTTTGATTTTGCATGTTCTTTATTTCCTACATGTTGTCTTTTGCTTTTCAGAGCTGTATCTTCTCTTGTAAAGACTCATCTTTTATTTGATTGGATATTGGTAAAGTGTTTGTGATTGCTCAAGGTTGTGTTTTAAGATCTACTAAAAATATTATATTTCTCGTGTTGCAGTATGTGAAGTGTGGTTTTTCTGGGGAAAACTTTCCAACTTCAGTATTTCCTTGTATTGTTGGCCGGCCAATGTTGCGATATGAAGAGTCATTAGTAGAGCAAACATTAAAGGTAAAGTTCTCATGGTGGTTCTTGGTCTGTGACAACACCACAAAAAACATTTTGTTTATATGAAAATATTTTTGAAATAACCTTTTCAATGAATAAGTTGTTACGTAAGATATGATTGCAATTCGGTGGATGTTTAGTAGAATATGAATTGAAGGTTAGGCAGGAAACATTAAATATAAAGCCAATTACATTTGTGCTTGAAATTTATCTCCATCATTGTAGGCATTTGCATGATTTCCTTTGAGCACCAATTCGTTTTAGGTATTTCTGTGAAAATTCTTTGTAAACTGTGTTAGTTTACGTTTTTATAGTTTGCATTTGGGACATGGATAAAGAATGTGCAAAGTTCACTTTAAGCTTTTTAGTTATTTTCTTGAAGGCATGAAAATCTATTATGGATAGTGGTTTAAATGATTATGTTTAATCACATCTTTGAAATGTCTTTTTATGCTACTGGTGGGTGCCTTTGTTTTTTGTGCTGCTTATGTGCTATTATGGTTAACCCTTTAGAAGATACTTTCTAGAAGGGGAATCCATTTTACAAAATATATACTGCTTAGTATTTAATGGATTTTTTTTCAGATGTTATATCCTTATTAATCCATGCTATTTAAATGAAATTACTACTTTTGTCATATTGCTTTGCATCAGTTTAACTTCATATTGAAACCTCTAAATTATTAGTTGTGTTTTATATCCATAGGGCTCAACATATGATATTATCCCATGCTCCTACGCCCACTACCCATCCCCTGTATGAGCATTCCATCACTAAAACCAGAAATTTCAGAACTCCAAACAAACTACTGAGTGGACCAAGGTCATGCATATTCCCTGAGGAAGCTATGGTCTCCTCAACTCAAACTGATAAAACAATGAGAGATTGAAACGAATCATTCAAATCTGTGACAGCCTAAGAACAATCTGGCCCAAGCTAAGACGACCTGCAAAGATTCTTACAATATCATGCAAAGAAATCTGTCAAGAAACCCTATTTCCCAGCACAAAAAGAGAATGGTTGCTACATGAGAGTGACAAATCCCCCTAAGGTAGCATTCAGCATGGAAGAAATGGGGACCTATTGTGGTATTTAAAAAAAAGAGCACTTATCTGCAGATTTATGGGGGCATACCCAGGATCTAAGACTTTGCGGATCTGGATTCAAGAAACATGGAATCCCAATGGATCTATTTTATGGCCATTTTCTCCCCCAAATCGGAAAGAGACAAGGTCATCCAACGAGGGCCTTGGTTTATGAAGAAAGCATGCCTATTTATGAAGCATTGGTCGCCAACTTTCAATCCAACCTAAGATATCCTCAGCACAGTCCCAGTTTGGGTGCAAATTCCATTTCTAACGAGTGAATATTGGCAGGAAAATGCACTGAGGAAGATAGGGGCAGCAATAGGGGAATACATTATAGCATCAAAGTTCATAAAAGGGCCTGGTGTCCTTAACTATGCAAGTATCTTGGTTAACATAGATCTTGAACAATGCCTCCTCGATATAATACTGCTAAATTTGGAAGCAATGGAATGGAAACAACCCATAGATTATGAAAATATTCCTTTTAGATACAGATCCTGTCACAAACATAGCCAGCTAACAACAGAGCAGCACTTATTCTGAGAGCCAAAAGCTTGCTCAATCAAACCACGAAGCTGGAAAGAGGGACGAGAACCTGCAAGATTCAAAACAAATAGGGAGAAATACTGTATACCAAGAAGACAAATTTCAAATAGCCTACACAAGGAAAGGTGAACCAAAGATGGATTAGAAAGTGATAATGGGACTGGTTGATTGGCAGAATGGGGACTGATCTATCACTGTATGTTGAAGGATTCAATTAATACAAGGAGCAGGTCTTTCCCCAATTATGTTTGAGCAAAGGGGTTTAACCCATCTGGAAGACACCTGATTTAAGTTTTCTTGGAGGGTCCATCACTAGCACAGGCAGAACGCCACCCTGTTAGTTTTAGGTCTTCTTTACTACTTGTAGATTATCTCCTTTCTTGTTCCATAATAATACTTTTCTTTCTTGTTGGTGTGTATTTAATTTATAAGCTTGGTGTGTTGTATATTTTGCATTGCAATTTAGTTCATGTGTGCGTATAGTTCTGGTGTCTCTTAAGGTTGTTCCCTGGGTTGAAAATTAAAAGTGATTTCACCCATTAGCTTCCTTGAAAGGCTCTGACCCAAATACAAGAAGAAGAGAGAGGTGTTGCCTGCCATGTACAAGGTGTCGAATAAAGCTTTCAATTTAAAAAGTGACGATCGTATGGAGCACATTTTATCCTCTACTGTAGGTGATGATTTTAATAGAGCTCCATACATGGTTGAAGGTTTTTACGAAGATATGTTAAATTTTGTGGAGGTACTGTGGAGGTGGGAAGGCTGTACCTAGCAGGAATTTTGATACTATGATCGTAAGGATTGTCACATCTATAAAATGTTTGATCTTTGTGCTCAAGTGGACAAACAAGACCTCTAATATTCATAAAGGTCAAGAAAGTGGTGTTCTCCAATGAGGATTTGATGAAGTCCGAAGGGCTTAATAATAGTTGGTCATCAGGAACCACAATTTCAAAAGAGTACGAAAGGAGGGTTGGGGATGAGCAATGCTAAAACACAAAAAGCTTGGTGTGTTGCATATTTTGCAGTGCAATTTACTTTGTTTGTGCATATAGATCTGGTGTCTTGTAAGCTTGTTTCTTGGGTTGACAATTAAAAGTGATTTCACCCATTAACTTCCTTGAAAGGATCCGACCCAAATACAAGCAAAAGAGGAAAGTGTTGCCTTCCATATAAAAGGAGATGCAAATAAAGCTTTCAATCTAGAGAGTGAAAATCGTAGGAACACATTATATCGTCTATTGTAGGTGATGATATTAATCCAGATCCATATGTGGTTGAAGGTTTTCATTAAGGCATGGTTAAATTTTTTGGAGGTATTGCGGAGGTGGGAAGGCTGTACCTAACAGGAGTTTCCATGCTGCGATCATAAGTATTATCACATGTGTAAAATGTTTGATCATTGTGCTTTGGAGTGTGCATACGAGACATTTAACATTCGTAAAGCTTACACCAGAAAGTGGTGTTCTCTCTGAAAGGCTTACTAATATTTGGTCAACATGAACTACAATTCCACAAGAGTGTGAAAGGAGGGCTGGGGATGATTAATGGTAAAACATATTACTATGTGAAATGGGGCTTGTATAATAGAGATTGTAAACATTGCTACCAAAATAATCTGTTGCCATTAATCAACAAGGATCCCCAAAAGAGCGATTGGGGAAAAAAGGAAAAGGTGAGGATGGAATTTATTTTTCTTCAAAAAAACCACTAATGATTTTTTAAAGATAAATTGCAAAAAAATCAAGACAGTAATAAATCATGATTGATTGGAAAATTCGTGACTAAATAAGGATTTGGTAACACTGATTGTCAGGAACAAGGACATAGGAAGACTCTGTTTGTGGTATTATCGTGGGGATCATGATAATTACAATTTCTCTCAGTATAAGCTAGATATTTTAAAATAAAGGAACAAGGGAGGGATGAAGGAGCATTTGCAGTCTAAAGGCAAATAAAGAGCAAGAGGGTTGTGAACACAAACCTTGCTATTGAGCAAAGCGAGATAAAACCAGCACACCAAGGAGACGCAGGTGAAAGTATTAAAAAGTTGCAATAAGTCCGAGATAAAAGATCATACAATGTTGTTGATCTGTATAGGATCAGGAAAAATACATACTCTGTAAACAACCAAGAATTTAGTAAATTTTGAACTTAAAGAAGGAATTGTGCGGTCCTGCTTTGCAAACAGGTGATTGCACTTTTGACATTGGCAGGTGCATATGTAATAGTGGCGGTCTTGCAACAATGGGCGATTGTGCATGTGATTATGGTGGTCTTTTAATGATGGGTTATTGTGCATGTGACAGCAGCAGCCCTGCTCAAGTGTGACAGTACACATCAATAATGGTTGCAAAATGTTGTTTTCAATTTCCTGAGAGTTGAGAGTCCTTTAGTGCATGAAATGACTCCTCCAACACTTGGATAGGTAAGAGACATGGCCCGTGAGTTAAAGCATGTGTGTAGGAAGGAGTGAGTGAGTGTACTCAGTTGTCTTGTTAAGTGGAAGAGGTAGCAGAGAGTTGAGAGAAGTGTATGACAGTATTTCTGTTGCACACTCCATTTGTGCTCTTTTTAATTTCCCAAGTAGAAGGAAGGAGAGATGTGGTGATCGCTTGAAATTACCAAGCTGGTTTTCTCCACGTTGGGGTTTCCAGGGTAAAATTCCTTTGTGTTATGGTGTTGCTCTTGTATGATTTCTGCTATAATTGTTTTTCTTTTATTTCCAGCAGAAAAATTCACACTAAAATACCATAACTACATTCTAATTCACTGCTATTTGAAGCTTAACTAAAATAGTACCAGCAGTTCATGTTTTGAAGTCTGAATTTAATTTCCAGGTAAGAGCTTAGGAAATATCAAATCATATTGGTATTAGAGCAGTTTAGGCTTTTGGGTATTGTGGATGTGGTGAATTGGTTGTATGACAGCAACAAGGACCAAGAAGGAAGAATTGCAGCCTTACCAGTCAGTGGTTTCTACAAGGAAGTGGAATCAATAGGTGAGGAAAAGAATAGTTAATGGATGAAGAAGAGCAGGCCAAGCAAGATAAAGGCAAAGCTAAGCGAAAAGAGGTTGACTGTCCTTCAAAGTTGAAACAAAAGTAGAAATTAAAGCTTTTGAAGGGCAAGTGGATGCTGAAATGATGGATAATTGGTTGAAGCAAATATACGTATACTATAGTGTGAATGAAGTTAGTGAGGCACAAAATATTTATTTTGCTCGTCTCAAAATGGAGGTCATCCTCTAGTTTGGTGGGAAAGTAATGTAGGTTGTTTGAAAAGAAAAAGAAACTTATGGTTGCTACATAGAATGATTTCAAGAAATTGTTAAAGAAGCAATTTTATTCAATTGGGCATTAGACTGATCAAAAGATTAATTGGCAGTATTCTAGACAGGTTATGGTTAAAATGTGGATGGTTATGTCATAGAATTTCGAAGACAAGTTACGCAAATGGGCTTGGACTTGGGGGAAGAAGATATCTTGATCAAATATAGTGTTGGTCCCCATCAAAACACAAGGAGATGAGTTATGCTTTGCAAGCCACAAGACCTTGACAAGGCAATTGTGCAATCATGTTTCATTGAGGAAGAGAAGAAGCAAGGTGAGGGAGATTCCTCCAAACAAAATCATCCTTCAAATCAGTCTCAAAAATAGCAAAATCAGCCATCCAAATCCTACACAAAGGGTAAGTGGAAAGGTGAGAAACATGGTCACAGAGAAAGAGAGTCACACAATGTAATACACTTAAGGATCACACAATGTAACAAGCAACAACAACAAACATGCATAGAACAAGAAAGGATAATTGACACAATCAATGTATGTCATTATCACATATATAAAAATATAGTATCCAAAGAAATAAAACTCTTAAGTAGTATGAGTAAGAGCAGGCCATTTATAATCAGTGTAAATATGATCAATGGAAATGGTCATATAAAGATGTAACTGTTATCACCCGAAGCTTGCACCCTTGAGTAATTTGTGGCGTGGAAGTGCTTAGAGCTTGGCATGGGACACGAAAGTATTGATCGCGAACAGGCATTGGGTGCTTATGGGCACTGGGTGTGTTCGAGGCCTTCCGCACACGCAAATAGTTCGAGGCTTCGGTGCAATAATGGGATCGTTCCCCAAGGTGTGGGCCTCTTGCGCTGCTTGGGACGAACCTCTGGAGAAGGTCGACTTCCTTCTAATCGAAGTGCATCTGGTTTAGGACTAGCACACAGACCTACAAAGAGCATAAAGGAAATCTACTGCTAATGCTAAACCTAATCTCGACAAAGGAACAAGGGAGAGAAAGGGTGAGGGGTTTGCTGAAAGGAAAAATGGTGATGCACCAAGAAAAGAGCGAGCACCTCTATGGCCCTAAAGAACATGAAGCAACGACAGAAAATGAGAAACTATTACACAGTCCCCAAAATGGACACTTCTTGCATAAGTATTTTGCATGGAGGTGTGGGAACACAATGCAACACTATGGGGATGACAAACGGTCCACAAGCAGGGCGCGCATAGACCCAAGTGCGCAGAAAATACGACCTGCAAGAGAGAGCCAAGTTATACATGGGTGCGAATGGATGGACAACAATGCAAGGGAAAATACGTCCACAAACAAAGATCAACAACCATTAAAATACACACAAAATGCAAGAATCGTGGAGAGGTAAACTCAGTCTTTTCATTAGTCACTGGGTTCAGGTAGCAAAAGGCTCATGGAGGACAAATCTTAGCAGCATTTCTGTGCCTAAAACATGTTCACCCTTATACAATGAAAGACCCAATTTTTATAGATATAGGAAGTCCATGGGTCATTTATTACATTGGAGAAAAACAAATGAGAGGATTAAATAGGAGTCAGATGTCATGCTTATTGATTTTCAATTGCAATCTGGACGTGAAGGTAATTGGAGGGATTCCTTCGGATCTATTGGGCGTCATGACCTGTCATTTGCTGTAGGTCCCCATGCTCACGCGATTAACGAAATTGAATGCTCGTATTAGGTAGTGGCTAAGATCTACATTCGAAGTCATTCCTCGGCCATGCTCTTTTGTCTTATTAGCTGCCGGTTCAATCATTATGTCACTCAGAGCTGATCGCTTCTGCTTTTACGAATCAAATTGGATTTGTCCTTTTAGGTGGGCTTTGACACTTGACAACCACTGCTTAACTGCCCATCCAAGTGGCTTTCATTGTCGAGCACTGGGCGCGAACAGGCATTGGGCTCGAACGGGCACTCAGTGTAAATGGGCACTAGGATCGAACGGGCATTGGGTGCAAACAAGCACTTGGCCGCCGTTACTGATTACCTGCGTGATGGTCCCAACTCCATTTTGGACGTGCGTGCTCCCTCGTGCCCCTGTCTTTGAGCATTTGTCCTTGGGCATAGATCCTTGCGAAGGCCAAAACCTTAGCAAAGTGCAGAATCTTGATTCCTTTTAATCTAGCCTCCTCGCGAACTCCTTGTGAACCTTGAGGAAACGTGGTCCATGAAACACTGAGCTGAGTCTGGGGGTGGTCTTTCTCCTTGTGCCCATCGTGTTAGAGGAGTTCAAGGTCATGGTGACTTGAAGGGTCAATAGTAACCTCTGTAAAATGTACCAAGATGCTCCTAGTGTAAGCATGCCCCTAATGTAGGAAAGGTATCTTGTGGGTGTAGAAATGTTTTGCATCTGTATTTCCATGTCATATATAACCTATATTTTCTGCATCTCTCATATATACCATGAAACTTGTGTGTAGAGAAACTGGGGTTATAATCTACCATATGTGATAAATCATAAATAAATGATGTTAACTAGCAATATATGTCATGCATAGCTCTTAGTTTTTTTTTTTTTTTGCATATTTGGATTTTTAATATTTTTAGAAATATTCATTACTTGTCCATATTGTCAAGCAAGGCCAAGTGGCAAGGCTATAAAAATATAAGAATGGAAGGGATCTAAAAAATCCATGGCATGTGTCAAGGCATGGTGTGCACCAAGTGTATCTCTCTCACACATAGAATTTATAACATTAGCTTGCTTCACATGCTTTTTTCGACAATCCTCTTCCATGGCTAAAGACGTTCTCCCCTGCAGTATCTTGCTTGATATCATAAGTGGTTGAGGCAGTAGAGAACTCCAACTCATCTAGTATCTTCTTTATATTCGTTGTCTTCGTTTCCCAACTAAGGGAATATTAAAAATATGTCACGCATCTTCCTTGGGAACATTTCCTTATTACCTATCATGTCTATTAAAAAGGGTGCCATTGTTTGAATCTCATGTTTGACCACAACCTCTTCTCTAATGCCATGTTTGTTGTCTTCTATGGGATCGACATAATTTGGAAAATTCGCCACCGTATCTTCGAGCTAGGTCTCAATAAGAAAAGTAGGGTTTGACTCAAATTGTGGCCATGCTTCTATCAATTAGCGAAGTGTTAGTGCAATGCTTTCTTCCATTTTTACACACTTATGCATTCAATCATTTCTCGCACTATCATGCAAGACATCCCCCAATTGCTCCATTTGAAGAGGTATCAAGTGTAGATTAACTTCATGTCCTTTGTTTATTGCATGTAGTACTCCAGGGGCAATTGTAATACTTGTTGTTTTTTGCCTTTCCCTAACCAATACCACTTTAATTTTGGAGAGGGTTTTTTGACGTGATTTTGAAGGTTGGACTAATGAAGATATCATGCCCAAGCCACTATCTATTGGCCATGGTACCTCTCTGGGCTTTTGTATCCCTTTTCCTTCTTTTGTAGCCTCAACTATAGGAGGTACCGAGGAACTGTTGTCAACCTGGAGCTGCACCTTGAATCGAAGACGTGCATGAAATGGCCAATCCTCTATCTGGTTGAAATAATGGGATCTTGTCACGAGGGTGGGTGCCTCAATGGTGAGAAGAACTTCCAGAGAAGATTGGTTCCTGTAAGATGTATCAATGGATCTCTACTTTGTGCTGCGAATCTACCATGGAAAAGGGAGAAAGAAATTTGAAAGGGAAATCCTACCTAATAACGGTGATACACCAAAACGTTGATCCGCTCTACTTGGAACCCTGAACACTGAATCAAACAAGGGAAAAAGAAGACCTTTGATTTCAATTGATCACTATGCATAAATATTTCATGAGAAGGTTCAATCCAATGACCAAAACATGAGGGAGAACGATGGAGAGAGGTTTGATACAAGACACTTTGCAGCCACCTAACATCCACTTACAGCTTCAACAAAAGACATAAAGAACAATGAACATGACCTGCATCATATGATAAGCTAACAACAAGGTACGAATCAGAATTTGGGAAGGGAGAGAAATCTACCACATATGCAAATTGCTGAATGAATATACACTATGCCAGCACTTGAAATCTGAAAGTACAGTCCTTCTATTGATTGAAAAGGTTACACAACTCACCAATGGCAGAGTCTGGTCTTGCCAAGAGAGGGATGAAAAAATCTAAGGCTGAAAAGCCATTAATATAGAAAATTACAAAAGCCAAGAGATTGGCGTTGAAAAATAGAAGCGGAAGATCAACTTAGATTACTCAAGACCAACTTTGCCTTCCAATAAAATATATTTTCCCATTGTCTTTGCATGAAGCTCCTTGGCGTTTGAGAAATGGACGGTGGGTCTGTTGAAAGTCAACTTCTCCTTTGCATGGAAGATTACGCCAATTGTCAAAAATAGACTCCTCTTGAGCTGTCGGATCGACAAAACAATCATTTTTTCCTGAAAACGGTGCCAAACTTAGACGGAGAAACTCGGCTTGAAGCTGAGTTGGACCTTCGGATGCATGAGAATGACTAGTCAAACCATGAACAAAACAAATAGCCAACTGAAACTTATCAATCTGCCAAAAATAGCCCTTGCTTGCATGAGTGAGACATATTTAGACTGAATCGTTCGTCGACTTTCCGTTCTCGGTTTCCTTATTCCAGTGCAGGCATTTCTCTTGCTTGTTTGTGGTTTTTCTATTTCTTGGCTTTTCGTTGACTTCACCTTGGTCTTTTATTTTCTGCGGACATTTGTTTTTCAGCAGACCTTTTGGATTTCCTTTGCTTTACCTTTTGATTTTCTTCGGAATTTTCGTTTGACAAATTTTTCCCGTGGACTTTTCTGTTTATCTCCCTAGCCTTTGTGTATCTGCGAATTTCCTACGAAAAAATTGTTTGCCCCTGGCTTTAATTTCTGTCGGATTTCTGTCTTGGCACTTTCCTGCGGGCTTTTCCCTTGCCAATTTTCCCGAATTTATTCTTGGCTGCATTTCCTTCGGACTTATGTTTTCTCACTTTCTCGCAGGCTTTCTGTGTCCTTCGGATTTATGTCTTCTCACCTTCCCGCGGGCTTTTGTGTCCCTTCGGATTTCTGCGGATTTTATCTATTTGCATTTTTCCGAATTAATCCTTAGGACAAAAAGTCCGAAGGAATTAGTCTCCTTTGTCTTTTCATGAAGCTCCTTTGGGAAAAATGCAAAGGTCTTGCCACCGACCAAGTGCCCTCTGCAAGGGCTTGTGTCCTTCCTCTGTGCCCTTCGAGAAAGTTGGAAAGGTCCTGTTACCGACCAAGTGCCCTCCGCAAGGGCTTGTGTCCTTCCTCTGTGCCCTTCGGGAAAGTTGGAAAGGTCCTGTCACCAACCAAGTGCCCTTCGCAAGGGCTTGTGTCTCTCCGGAACTGGCTTTTTGGAAGAATTGAAGGACACCTGGGTTTTTTGTAGGGCACCTGGGCTTTTTGTAGGGAACTCGGGTTTTTTGTCTCCTTAATTCCTTCAGACAAAAAGTTCGAAGGAATTGAATACTTTGTCAATTGCCCCTTTGGAATTCTCTTGGACTTCTCCCAAGTCCTTTGAAAAATCTTTTCCCTCGGACAAAAGTCCGAGGAAATTGTCCATCTCTTAGCCCGAATTTTTTTTGAGAAGACAACACTTTGGAAAGAAAACACTTGGGAATAGTCGTTGTAAGTCTAAAAAACAAACCTGTATTCCGTAGGTGTCCGAAAGAAAACACTCGCCTTCATTCATAAGCGAACCTACAGGCTTGTAGGCTCTTTCCTTGGCTGATACCTTGCTGTAGATGGCTCCTTGGGTAGCTGTAGGTATTGATTTAGGCTTGATTGAACTTTGCAAATTTTTTTCCTTTTCATTATTCAGTACTCGAAATTGATTCACAAGACAAACTGGTACCCATAAGACCGTCTTCCGAATAGTAAGGTTGACAATGTTTTGGCCTGTGGAAGAATTGTCAACAGGAACTTGCCTCCACTATTTTATTTTGCTCTTGTTTCTTTGTGTCCTCTTTTCTCTTCCTGCTTGGCTTTTCCCTCATTTTCATTTTCTTCCTCTTTTTCCTTGGTTTCATCCTTTGCGCCTTTTGCGAGGTTGGAATTTTCCTCCTTTTTCCTTTCCATGTCTTTTCTCGACCCTCTTCTTTTCTTCTTCCCTCCTCTACTGCTAGCTCCTTGTTTTTCCTTTTCTCCTTTAAATTTTCTTGAACTTATTTATTATATTTTTTCCTTCCCACATGCTCTTTCTCCATTCTTGTAGATTCATTGTTTTGCCTTTTTAACTTTGGATAGTTTTTTCTTCTTGCTTGAGTTTTTCTTGGGTTTTGCAAATGGCCTCCTTTATCTCCTTGACACTGAATTTTTCTTCTTTGATTTTATTTTCAAGGGCCAACCACTTATGTTTTGTTTTGCGTTATTGGCGTTTTATTTCTCTAACTTGTTTTCCTTGCTTCAAAGCTTATCTCCAAGTGTTGGCCTCTTGCTTGGTCTTGAGTTCCTTAGTCTTCTGCTTCTTTAATGCCTCCACTTCTTTGGGGTGAGGAGTTGTTCTTTCACCTTCTTATCTACTGCTTCGTCTCTCAACTCCTCAACTTCGTTTTGTTCCTTATCTCGTTCCTCTGTCAATGATATAATTTTTTCTCGTAGAGAATGGGGAACATCTAGAATATCTTCGTATGAGAGAGGGTTTTAATCTATGTAGCTAATGATTGCGTGGCAATTTTCTCCTTCCCTACTTAATTTTTTGTCTCATAATAGTCAACAGTCTTCTTAATGCCACCTTTTCTAGATATTTGTGGGAGTACATTCACATCGTCTATCTCCTCCTCAATGTCCTCCTTTGTGGAGGTATATATCTCCTTGCTGCTTTTGCTCAATTCGCCTTCTTCCTCTTCTTATAAGCTACTTGTAGTCTAGGTCACCAACCTTGGCTCAGTTGTTGGAGACACTTGCGAATCCCTATGCATCTTCTCTACATCAACTTTTCTTTTTGTATTTTTCCTTGATGGTGTGGGGCCAGGGTTTGGTGACCTCTTCCCGCCTATCATATGCATCAATTCTTCTTGGGTGACCTCCATTGAGGAGCTTGTAGAAACAGTGGGTCCTACTTGGGTTGCTATTCTTTTGGATACCCTTGAGGATCCTACCTTTCTTGGCTTAATGGCCATCCCTCGAGTATAAGATGTGGTGCCCTTCTTCATTTGTTTGGTATCCACTGTCTAGTTGCAGTATCTTGTTGTTAGACCTAGATGGGGTCCTTCCCTACACTTACTATATTCAATCGTGTGGACCTTATTGACACTATTGGAGCCTTGCTATGTTCCTTTTACTCCATGGTTGTAGGTGGCCTTGAGATATTGATTATTTTTGGTTGGCTACTTGTCTTGCCTTGTGGCTATTGAGGTGTTGCAATACTGGGTCTCTCTTCCTCCATTTCTAGCTCCAAAAATATTTGCGGTGCATCTTCATCCCACATTGGTGGCACTTTTCCTCTAGGGTCTAAGGGGAGAGCTCAAATTTCCATCACAACTTGATCCACTTGTGCATCGTTGAACTCATAGGGAAGAGGGGGAATTAATGCTTGCATTGGTTGATATTGATGGACAAAGATGTTATTTGTGCGTACACCGAATACACATTATTCATTGTATTTCTTCACTACTACATCCAAGATGCAATATCTTTGTCCAACCATGTTCCTTAATCTGTTTTCCCAACTCTCGTAGACTAGTGATTATCTTAGCCCCATCACTAAAGCTATTGAAATTTTTTTATAATTTGGCTACCTATGGGCTTCCCTTGTTCCCAATCTATTGCTTCTTCTCTGGCAGGTAGGGTCTTTGTGAAATACATGGCCAACACAATTAAGAGTGAGCCATAGCCAAACTTATGCTTACCTCGTTTGACTTTGGCTAAAGTTTTACATCATTTGTTCGTGCAAGGTTGAGGTCATACTTGGTCTCCATCATCACCATATCATACGCGACTCTCATACTCTTGGTTGTGGCAAAATCTTTTATGTTGGCGTAGTAGACCTTCTAGGCGATAGCTTTATTAGCATAACAAACCTTGGCATCCTTGATTTTGTTGATTGACAAGGCTTAGGTGTTTCCCGAGGTTCCTATGAACTGTACCATGTCATGTGCTGTGACGCTTCCTTTTATGTTCCATTTCTTCATGTCCTAATCTTCATTCATCAACCTTGTAACTCTGTAGATGGCTTTAGGTGTAATGCGGTATGGTTGGTCCAATTATAGTGTCTTCATGGGCATGGCTTAATAAAATCTTCAAAACTCTCTTGAGCTTGGAGAAAAATGGGAAATTTTCACATGCATCTCGCTGCATCAAAAGGACAACCTTTGCTTCCTTCCATGTTCACTGCCTTGTCACTTGATCCCTATACAACATAGTTTACCTATCCATCTCCAACATTTTGTGATCTAGCTCTCAACATTCATAATAGATATATTTTTGTATATCTTCGTAGTTTACCTATCCTGTCTTGATCATGTGAATAAGGTGGAAAATGATCAATACTTAATTTAGAACACCCTATAGGTCTACTCACAGGTTCAGGTGGTGGAGCTTTGGTATTCAAAGGCACAAGAGAATGCAGATGAATTTTTGCAGTCATTTGAAGTTCATTTTCAGGAGTAGGTGCTCTATGCTCAGGTGAATTATGGGGCTCAGAATGTACGACAATATGCATATGCTGAAGAACTACTTGGAGTTCCTCGTCTGTGAGGACGAGCTCTTCACGGAGGACCTCTCTAGCCTCTATTTCCGCAGTCAAAGGCAAGATTAGATGGCAAAGAGTTCAATACATTCCAGAAAGCAGGGTCAGCTGCATCAAAGTGAATAGACATACGAGTACCATGGTGAAAAGGTCTAGGAAAAGTTCTAGCACCCCTATGTCCACAGAAAAATTGACCTAGTTAGCATGCCTCTGTAGAGTATCTTCTCTCCGCCGACTATTATTATGCTCCCAATTATTCCCATCTGAATGATGTGAATGAGGAGTCCAACCAGAAATTTTATACTGAAATGTGTAACTATAAAATTCAAAATCAAAACTCTGTTTGCACTTCAAATCCTGATTTAGTCAAATGTACAATGACTTCATAAACATATCAAACTTGTAACAAACTGTCAACATTCAAATTCAACAAACACATGAAAGGAAGCTCTTGTAAACTGTTTTATCAAAATTTTAAAAGAGGAGATTAAAATTTTGCATTCCTCAAGACTTCATTGCAACCCTGATACTAATAAAACCACTTAACCTTATATTTGAAACCGACAAATGAAATATATGAATTCAAATCCATGTAACCCGGTTCTCATTGAATTTCATCTATTTTGTCAAACAAAACTTTTGTTTCAAATAATAACCACAAAACTGACTGCAATCCTTATAACATCCATGTCATCAACAAATTTCAAAATCACAAATGGTGCTTGAAAATTCAACTTTATGAGCCAACCAAGATGTTTGACCATGTTCATTTATGTCAAATTATCCTTTTACAATTATTTGAAAACCTAGACATGCAAAATACATTTAAAACTTCAATATCATTTTACATGCTTTACTTCTCCAACCAATACATCAAAACAACCAGAACAAAATTATGTCAGATATCAATACTATTGTTGACAATAATCAAACTAATTATTTTTCAAACCAACTCTGCGTCTAAAAAAGGAACAACACATCTAAAACAGTGTTCCAAAAATACTTTTTGTCAAATTGACCGTATATGCATAACTGACAAAACATATCTTGTGTTATTGAAACTCTTCAAAACTGCCCAATAATTTCACTTTGACATCAAATTCAAATCATTTGACTGCAATCTTATATCACCCATGATATCAAACAACTTATATCATCAAAGAGATACAAAGAGTCATTGTACCACATTATCCCAAAATGTCTTCGAAAAGATTTACTGTTTATGGATGACTGACAAATTATTATGTATATTAAAACCCTTACACTTTCTCAAAACAAAAAGTTTTATAGGCAAAGTTTGATGATAATACCTATCAAAATTATCATTATATATCCATATATATATTGCCAAATCTCAAGTGTTATCTGATAGCAAATTGAATGAGAACAATAAGATTCCAACATACTACAACTATGAATACCATAATGCAAATAATAAAAAGTCACATAAAAGTAGTCACTTCTTCACGAATTTACCAAATTTACATCCCACCATAACCTCGACGGCTTCTCATATTGAACCAGAAAATGCATGCAATAGGAATGGCTTGTTGAGTTGTCATTGATGTCAAAGGGTTTGATATTCAGTAAAGAATATGGTCATTGATGTCAAGGAATTTCTGCAAACAGCGATAGACTGTATTAGGATTGCTACGGACTGCATCAGGCATGCTACGGATTGCATCAGGCATGCTGCGGACTGCATCAGGATTGCTATGGACTACATTAGATTTGCTATAGACTGCATCAAGATTGCTACGGATTCCATCAAGGGTGCTATGGACTATATTAGAGCTACTACGAACTGCATCAAGACTACTACAAACTTTATTAGGCTGACACTAAATGTATTCTAATGATTGCTTGGTCTATCCAAACTTCGTATCATTCAGGCCGACCTATGTGAGTGAGCTTTTATATAAGCTAATGTGAATTATGTTTTCAAAAGAGAATAAATCATTAGACAATCGACTATAGAGTTTTGTTTGGCCGACCTTCAATAGATTGTTGAACACTGTCTTGTATATAAGCAAGATCAAATTGTTTTCTTGAGCATGAAGAATGAGAATGATAATATAATTTCGCTAAGGCGCAGAGTAGAGGTCTGCTGAGGAACGAATGGCCAGAGAGAATGAATAGATAAATTCGCTAAGGAGCAAAGCAGAGTTCTGTTGAGGAATGGATGGCCAGAAGTGAGTATGAAATCATCAAATGATTCTTATGGAGATTAATTCTAGAGTATGTAGAATCAACTAAAAGAGATGAGTGGAGAAAGCATAGAGGATAGAGTCCTTGAAAATAAAGAGCAGAGAAAGAGAGCCTAATAAATCTGAGAACGATAAGTAGAGAGAGCAGAATTGTACAATCATTTGTTGACAGAAGCAATTGAGAAAGGTGGATGATCTGAAGTAGCTGAGTTGGTGCTTGGCAAAAGGGGTTGAAGGCCCCTGTAGATTGGTGTTTACAAATCAAGAAGTTGGTGCTTCTTAGCAAGTGGGTGCTTGCTGAATCTTTTTGTCAAGTTGGTGCTTGACTATTTGGGGTTGGTGCCTCAAGCTGAGTTGGTGCTCAACAATCCTTTTGACTCATTGCATATCTGATTTAGGACATGAAGTCCATGTAGTGATCACTGTGGGTTTTCTTCCCTTTAAGGGTTTCCCACTTATATCATGTGTTATGTCTTTATGCTCTTTGTTGTGGTTTGATTGCTCTATGGATTCTGTATTGATGCTTGACTAACGAACTAAAGTATTAGAAGAAAGTTTTAAGAGCTCACCGATTCATCCTCGCACCCCTTTGTCCTCCCCTGCCCCCTCTTAGTCGCTGTGCTTCCAACATGGCCAATATCATGAAAGCAAATATATGCCATCCCTAAAGAATGAAAACAGAGATAGTCATTCCTTTTTTCATATGTCTTCTCAAATATTTCCATACCCAGACTATATTTTCATCTCATAATCCATTTTGGTAAACAAACAAAGTCTTACAGATTTGCTTCGAAATCTTAACACCCATAAAACACTTTAAAGGATATCATCAAAACATTCACATGCAGACTTCGATCAAAGGATTGTGAGCCTTTCATAAATATCATCCATTGACGATACAAAAAACTGGTATCTCAGAAACAAAATCACTGAAAACTTCAAGTTTCTAAATTTTTCAAAATGGACACAATAATACTCTCTATGCATAACTTTTTCACAAAACCAAAGTTAAAAACCCATCTCATATGAATCATAGCTTCTTGAAAAATAAACTTCAAATCATATGAGCTTTAACAACTCTACTCCATAACATCATGCA
The DNA here is from genome assembly GCA_037957365.1 of Torreya grandis. Classification (NCBI taxonomy): domain Eukaryota; kingdom Viridiplantae; phylum Streptophyta; class Pinopsida; order Cupressales; family Taxaceae; genus Torreya; species Torreya grandis. The sequence goes on along the minus strand of JARHVA010005986.1, from coordinate 796,769 downwards.
AGCAAAATAGCAGAACAAAAATGCATGTGTCGATATTTTGGTTTGAGCATTCAAACAACCTTCATGGAAACGATAACTATAAAATGGTTAACATACCTCACCCGTGCAAAAACCAGACTCAATAACTCTAATAAAAGCTTAATCCTCTTTTTCTTTCCACCAGCAGAGCTTCGCTTCCGCCTGAGAGCTTGCAAAATGACCAACTAAATGAAAAATAACTACCCTTTTGTATTCGGCGAGCTCGCAGTAACTACTCCGATTGATGTGTCCAATTGTCATTTGTCATTAACTCTGCCACCCACTAATTTAGTGGTTCAACCAAGCTAAACACATCATCACTAATTTAGTTATCACTAAATTCTTTTCCAAATAACCCGCCGGTGCTTCAAGACCAATGCAAGTACCTAAAAAAAATCAATGCAAGTAAAAACTCTAGGCCTATAGCAGATCCCTATGAAATCCTCACACAAAATCCGCACCAATGCATTAACATCATGCCATTCGATATCTCTATGGTGGCACCGCCACAATACTCAAGTTAGGTTCAAATCCTGACTTTGAGCCATGGTTTCTTTGCAGTTTATATGCATTATCATATCCATAAACCTTCCATTCAACCACCTTAGCAAATTTATGTCGTGATCACCTTATAACTCAATCTTTTAGTTTTAGCACTTAGGTCTAGGTACTCACAATAAACTTTAGGCATATCAATAAAATTCAATATATACGTTAGATTTAAATCAAACATATAACCTTATAACCAATGCATCTAGACATTAGTCACTTATATATGAAATGAGTATGATGTTAATAATATAACATCATTATTGATCACATCTAGTAACCTTTGTGAGTTTGGAGATAAAACCGATGCATCTAAATGCAAATTTGCACAAGATAATGTGGTCCCTTCATACATATCAAAATCAGTTGATAAAACTACCTTGCCTATCACATAAAATAGGCAAATGAAAACCTGCAACTGTCATTGTTCAAACCCTAGTCAAACTACAAAGTAACTACCACTCTGTATGACATAATCTGATCATATAAATACTAAATGCATTTCATTAATCACCACTTATGCTTTCAAAACCACTTGTTAACATTCAAGTAAAAAATTCATCAAATGCGACAGTCATTAATAATTGTTTAACATAAAAAATGCATATTTAAAATGAAAGCAAATGACTCAGACCCCCATAAGCAGTTTTAGACTTTATGACCTTAAGTCATCAGTATGGTTACATTTGAATTTTAGAAAAAAAGAGGGGTGCCAAAAATAGGCATAACATGCCCTTGGCAGTCTTGCTATGCTAACAATAGGCTGCACATGTGACATTGGCGGTTGCACCTGACACTAGTGGTCTTGCAACAACGAGTAGTTGTGCATGTGACGACGAGGGTCCTTCCTGAATGCGACATTACATAATAGTAACAGCTGCAAAACATTGTCTCCTCAATTTATCGACAATTGGGGGTTCTTCAGTGCATTAAAGGATATGCCTTAAGTACTTGTATAAGAGACATGGCCCATGAGTTCAAGCATGACTGTAGAAGTGAGTGTGTGAATTCAGTTTTCTTGTAAGCATATGGAGTAGAAGAGATATTAGAGAGTTGAGAGAAGTGCATAACAATATTGTTGTTTCATGCTCCATTTGTGCTCTTTGTAATTTGCCCAAGTTGAAGAAAGGAGAGGTGGTGATCAGTAGACACTACCAAGCTGGTTTTCCCCACATTGGGGTTTCCAGGATAAAATTCCTCTATGTTATGGTGTTGTTCTTGTTTAATTTCTAATGTAATTGTTCTTGTTTCATTTACAGCAACAAAATTCAGTATAATACCATAATCTACATTCCAATTCACTGCCATTTGAAGTTTAATTCAAGTAGTAAAAGCAATTCATGTTTTCAAATCTGTATTTAATTTACAACAAGAGCTTAGAACATTACAGATTAGCTGTCAGCTAGGAGGAAGTGATAAAGGATGCAACACCATTGGACTTGGATAACAAACTATTACAAATGGTAGGTAGATTAATTTTTATTTTAGGAGTTTATGATTGAGTTTATTAAGCATACTAGTAGCAAAAAATTGCCTTAACATATAAGGAGTGGATAATTAAACAATCAGCGCATTGTATAGTCTCATATAATTCTACTTATTCACAATGTCATGTTTCAACAATAACCATAAATAAAACATTGCTCCTCTGCTAAACTCTTATTCGTAATCCTACAAAGATACACTATAGAGTACATCACACAACCATCTGGCTTGAGACACTACTGTTAGGGGTGAAGCTAAATCACCCAATAATTCGATCTTTAAGCACTTTAATGAGGTTTTGGAATTTACATTATTTTGTTCTTCATGTGTTACAATTTATGTTTACTCCATGTTAATATATTTAGTTTAATGTAATACATTGATTTGGGGCCCAGGGGTGACCTAATGAACAACACGCTTAATGGATCAATGTGTTTTGTGCGGAGATAATTTATGAATGATAGAGTGCAACAACAATAATCGTAGTACTAAACGAAAGAGAATATGAGTGCCATGCTTGAATTGTAACACAAGATTGTCCTATGCAAGTTTTATACAATAATCTAAGAGATTGGATGTTTCAACCAAAATCTACTATGATTTCTTTTGATGAATAGCTATTTGTTTTACATATATTGCGATGAATGTGATTAATTAACCCTAATTAGATAGAACTATTGTAAATGAATTTAGATTACAATATATATATATGTACAAATCTGAATGTAAATAATTGAAATTGATCTGACACTCTAGCTTTCTAAATATGACAAGTACAACAAAGAGGTAAGATACTTAGCGGTTAACTGCTCCGTGGAGGATTGATTGTAGGTAGGTGACATGAAGGATGGCAAATTGCACTGCAAGTCACTTGGATTAGGATCTGGACCTTTGTGCACGCTGTGTAATTTGTTGTATTAGGGAGAATCATAGATCAAAATTGAAAATTAGATTTATATTGTAATGTCCCCAAATGGGACAATTAGGACAAGTTGGGGTTTCCCCACAAACCCTTATGTGAAAACTGAAAATAATTTGAGTTTTGCCTTAAAAGCCAACAAACCCTAGAAGCAATAGATGTCCAAATTCTAAGCAATAACTTTCCACAATAACCCCAATAATTACTGAATATGAAACTACAATAAAGTACCTCTTCTTGTGGCAAGATGGAATGGTGATGTGGCTAGAATTTTTTTGCAATAATTTTGATTTTCAAGATGCTAGTACATCTGCGTTTTGCCCCTTCAATCAGCCTTGAAACTCTTGCACAAACTCACAATAAATATGCCAAAAATCCCTGCAATTTATTAGGGCTTCCAAAGAACAAATTAGGGCTGCTAATAGTCAATTTAGCCTCTCCAAACAAGTCTCCACACTTAGAAAAATAGGAGAAACAAATTTCAAAATCAAACCCTTGTTCTATCCCTTCAGCGAGGTCTCCAAGCTCCCCAAATCAATTTGCCCCACTTGGGAAATTATTAAAATAATTTTCAAAATGTAAAATAAATTATTCCCTTCAATATTAGAGCCCAAAAACACTAACAACATGTCCAAGTGAATCGCTCCACTAGGGAAAATTATATACATAATTTTTTGAATTAATTACTTTATTTTCAGCCCTCAATAATTTGTTATTTGCCTCAATCAACTAAATTTCAAAAATTCGTATTTTTCGGAATATTTGGAATTTCAATGCAAAAATTTGTTCAAAATGATCACAAAAATAGTAGCTATCAAACAAAATTAGAATCAGAATTTTTCCTCCATGGGAAGCCCCCCAAAAGTTGTCTCGAAGTTTCGAAAACTTTAGTTACAACTTTAGGTTCATTTAAACTTGAAAATGGAGCTCAATTGCGCAACCAAACAATGAAAAATCAATGCAAACAACTCTTCAAGGTATTCAGTTTGCCTTTGAACAAGGTGATGTTATAAAACACCTTTGTAGATTCAATTGCTGCAATTATGCAAATCTGAAGCGCAATTACAACGTTTGAATAAAGCTGCCCTATGTGGAAGAATGGAGATTTTTGTCCCCAAACTCCTTTGTGCACTTGAAGAGTTTCGTCCTCAAATCATTTGCTTAAGCTTGACATACTTAAACATAAGATTCAATAACCAAATAAACATAATCTTCGAATGAACAACTCACCTTCCTTTTATATCCATGCCCCAAGTGTGACGCCCAAAATAGGAGGGAAACTCTCATTTTTAAAATATTAAAAGAACCTCTTTATAATTTCACTTTATGCCTTAAGTGCCCATGACCCTTAAAAAGCCCCAACTTAACTGAAAATTATAAATTATTATTACTTTATTTTAAGTATTTAAAAATACTTTTTATATTAGTAATAATATTATTTTAATTTCAAAATGGGGACATTACAATCTTCCCGTTCAAAATTGCTTGTCCTCAAGCAATTGCAATATCCATGGAGGTGTCTCAACATACCTTATGCAATGTCTAATTGTAACTTCTCATGGAAAATAAGCTCCAAACTGAACTTGTACCTTGCTATACTTGTGTTTTAGAGGCTGCTCCATGGTGTCAAAGTCCACATAAAAACCATCCAGTGGCTATCTATGTTTCCATGCTTCCAACTCACTCAATACCGAGTTGGGCATGATGAAATCTACCATCATGTCAATCCAATCATAGCCTCAGAAAGATGTCAAACTGCTGTCCTGTTTGTAGAGGTCCACTTGAACCAACCTCAATGAATGCATACTAGTAAGGTTGTAGTTACAACTCACCTTACTCATTCCTCTGTGCTTTGAGGAAGACTCCCAAATGTGCAAAGAAGTAGCCAAAAGAATTATCAGGTGCAACATACCTATGAAGCAATTCATCACCATATGCAATCTACTATGAATGGTACCCATCATATGCAAAGCATGTTTTATCCCAGGGTGCCCCTTCTCGTGGCTGCTGTGTAAGTATGTCACCATGTAAACATCAAAGGAATGTTTAAAGAGAAGTAAGGTACACTGCTGCTCCATACTCACAAATTTTACCCATTTCTTGTGCAATTCATGGTCTCCAAAGATGTCATTTCCCGAACTCAAGAACAACTGGAAGTAAGCAATAAAATCAGTCATGTTCCCACATGGGGGCTGTGGTAGAAGCAAAAATCTGATTTTTTTGATTGCAAAAAATCAGAAACACATAACAGCTATAGATGTGCACAAGAATTAGTAATTCCTTCCTAATAAAGAGGGTGTAGTAGAGGCCAAAAACCTGGTTTTTCGGATTGGACAAAATCGGAAACACAAGGAATAATATCTCTCCTGGTCATGAGTAACAAAGTATCGTTAAAACCAATTTTTTTATGTATGCTGGGTGGCTGTAATGAATGACACAACTCAGAAATTTTAGAAACAATTTTTTCAGACTTCTTATCAACAATTTCAAGCTTTTTTGTTGGCTTAGTAGCGGCATAGAAACTGAGTTTTCTGATTGCACAAAATCAGAATCACACCAAGCAACATTTTCCTTTGGTCCGAGTGTCAGAGTGCTTTCAAAATCAAATTCTTATAATGGGTGGCTGTAATGGATTGTTCAACTCAGAATTTTAGAAGTAAAATTTCCATACCTTGCAACAACAATTTCAGGCCTCTTAGTTGGCTGCCATGTACAAACAATATGCCCTTTTTTGGGGGTCAATGGCCAAGATTGTTGCCAACAATTTTTTGAATTTTCCAGAAAGGAAAAAGACAAATTTTTCTTCACCAATTTACATTGCCAACTGCTGCTCATGATTTGAGCCTTTGCCTAATCTACGATGAACCTTAAATCTTCTTCCATGTCCTCCGTATCATCCCTTCCAATTACTTGCCTATGTATGGAAGCCAACTTATTCTTTGCATTGCTCTTTGCAAAGAATGTCCAAAATAAACCTACACATGAAACAAGTTAAAAAAAATATTGGTGTTTAATAACATCCTTTTGATCCAATTGTCAATCTCTAGGTTCATAAGGTACATCTTTCCTTGTTGCCTTGGTCCTCCCTTGCAACTCTTTTTTACTTGCAAACCAAGAGGTATTTTCTTGTTGCTCCCGATATGAATGTAGCAACTTCCTCTTTCCTTTTTTCTTTCCCTATGGTGGCTTGGAATTCATTTATGTATCTTTGCATCACTCTCTTGATGTTGGAGGGTGTGACGTTCACCTCCTTGAGACCCATGCATAACATGTACACCAAAAATCATGAATGAGACAAGCTGGGAATGCAAAAAACAGCCGTCAAATGATTATCAACAACTCTTGCAATGACCCTTGGGTCATAGCACTTGTCACCTCTTACCATTCTCATGTCTAGCCAAGTTTTTCCCTTGGCGCATCCACTTAAAACACCAAAGACAAGGGCTGTATAAGGACTGTAACAGCCCTTAATTGTTTGCCTTTTCCCTCCAAAAAACAATGCACACTTTGCATAACTTGAAACTTGTGATTCCACATAGCAAGCTTTCACCACACTATCATAGGACAATGCATTATTTCTTATGTAGTGCATCCTTTCACCTAAAAACTGAATTGTAATTATTTTAGTTGATTTACCAACGACAATACATACCTCAAGCCTTGCCATTGGTTGGATACCCTTCTCTTGCATCTTCCTTCTAAACACACCGATTATATGTAGCATATGAAATGTATCAAACGAATGGTGATGCTTACCAATTTCGTGATGCGTTTGCATGCTTTTTGGCATGCCCTTTACCATGTTCTCTTGCATGACTTGCGTCTTATCACAAGTGGCTGCCCCACTTGATCCTTCTTCCATGGTGTGTCTAGAGTGGATACCCTCCTCTTGCATCTTCCTTCTAAACACATCAATTATATGTATCATATGAAATGTATCAAACGAATGGTGATGCTTACCAATTTCGTGATGCGTTTGCATACTTTTTGGCACGCCCTTTACCATGTTCTCTTGCATGACTTGTGTCTTATCACAAGTGGCTGCCCCACTTGATCCTTCTTCCATGGTGTGTCTAGAGTTCATCTCTCTTGGTTCATCCATTCTTTTGGTTTGCTCTTCAACTTCAGTTTTGGATACCTCTAAATCTGCCCTTTTTGGCTCTATTTTTTCTGATTTCTTAAAGCTTGCTGGTTCTATACTTAAATGTTCTGAATTTTCTGATATCCTTTTCCTTTCTGATTTTTCATATTTGTCTGAGTTTAATAACTTAGTACTTAGCTGATTCCCTGTAATTATAGGCACCCTTCTTGTGGTTTCGTGGGCCCTAAGGTTCCCATGCATTCATTGGTCCATACATGCTTGAAAAGTGTCATTTGGCTGCCATTGAATTTTTGATTTTTGAGGCGCAGAAATTTCAACACTTTGGCTGCCCCAAAGTGTTTGACATTTCTTCATTGATGTCTCCCATTTGCAGCTCTCTTTGTTGCCCCAAAAGATCTGATTTTTTTTGGTCTGAAGTTGCAACCTTGTCAAATATTGCCATGGACTCCCTGGTAAATTCCTCATAAATGTCTATGAGGTAATGCCCTTGAGTTTCCAACCTTTGGTGCCACCACTCATGGGCAGCCCCTTCTAAATGTGCTATGATGAATATTAAGGCATCCTCTACCTCCATGGGACGAAGTGTTAGGTATGTACCTAACTTATCCATCCATGCCCCAGTTTAAATATTCGTAGATCCATTGAAAATGGAAAGAGCAATCTTCTCCATGGCCTTATGCTAAGTCACAAGGTTCAAGTTCGAGTTCGATTAGGGTAAAATTCGATTTGAGTTCGCCAAAGGATAAAATTCGAAAAAAAAATTGCCATTAAATTTGAATAGTAGAAAAATATAGAATTTAAAGAAATTATTTAAAAAAAAAAAAAATCGTAAAATATAAAAATAAAAAATATTTGAAATAAAATTATTAAACATCATTTAGAAGAAAAAACGTAATAAAAAAATAAAAATGAAAAATAAAAATCATTATTATTATTTTTCTAAATTATAAATAGAAATTATTAAAACTAAATAAACATAATATATATATTTAAAATATAATTTAAAAAAAATAAAAAATTAAAATACGTAAAATTTAAAAGTCATAAAAATAAACTAAAAATTTAAACCTTGACATAAAATAAAATAAGATAGAACTTAAAATAAAAAATAAAAATTATCGATTATCGATTATAAACAAAATTAATAACCAAATATAAATTAAAGAAAATTCAAACAAAACATAAAATAAAAAACAACAAATAAAACACAACACAAACCCTACCTTTCAAACTACATGTCTAGCGTCGACTTGTCCAAGCTTCTCCGGTTCTCCCATCAAGCCTTGAGCTCGTCCGAACAGGTGACAGGTCCCTGCATCGAGTTAGTCTATATCCCTTGCATCAGTGCTACCCCTTTTAACCTCACACTGTCCATAGCAAGCTGCAACACGTCCCCATGTCACGGCTTACAACAAATGCATGGATCTAATAGAGGTTCCAGGCAAACCACTTCATGAATCAACGGCTTCAACACAGGATATAGGGAAACCACTTCAAGAATCGACGACTCCAACACAACATATTTTTTCTCCCTCATTCACTGAGTTCTGGCTTATATTCGCACATCATTTTTGCATATCCTTGGCAGATCTGCCCGCTATATAGAACTTTTTGCCCCATGATTTTGGCGTGCCAATTTTTCCCAAGTGATTTTTAATTTGAACTGCTCGATTTCAGGGGAACTTCATGCCCTAGGTTAAAAAACGCCGTCTTTCGAATTTCAAGCCGAAAAATTGACGAATCTTGTGACTTAGGCCGTATGTAGCTCCCGTCCAACCTGAGAAGCATCCCTACCTCCTTTCCATGACATAGTCATTGAGATTCACCTTCTCCTTGAAGGGGGGTGGGTATGTCATATACTCCACATAAATCTCCCTCAACCGATCTTGGGATCAAGTGATCCCTTCCATTCTAACCCTGTTCATGTCACTGTTTGACAAATACCAGTCCATCCCACAATATAGCCAAGATATGGTTTTGATACCACTGTAATGTCCCTAAATGAGACAATTAGAACAAGTTGGGGTTTCCCAACAAACCCTTATGCAAAAATTGAAAATAATCTGAGTTTTGCCCTAAAAACCAACAAACCCTAGCAGCAATAAATGTCCAAATTTCAAACAATAACTCTCCACAATAACCCCAATAATTACTAAATATAAACTACAATAAAGTACTTTTTGTGGCAAGATGGAATGGCGATGTGGCTGAATTGTTTTGTAATAATTCTGATTTTCAAGATGCTATTACAACTATGTTTCCCCCCTCCAATCAACCTGGAAAGCCTTGCACAAATTCACAATAAATATGCCAAAAATCCCTGCAATTTATTAGGGCTTCTAAAGAACAAATTAGGGCTGCCAATAGTCAATTTAGCCCCTCTAAACAAGTCGTCACACTTAGAAAAATAGGAAAAACAAATCTGAAAATCAAACTCTTGTTCTATCCCTTCAACGAGGTTGCCAAGCTCCCCAAATCAATTTGCCCCACTTGGGAAATTATTAAAATAATTTCTAGAATGTAAAATAAATTATTCCCTTCAATATTAGAGCCCGAAAACACTCTAACAACCTGTCCAAGTGAATCACTCCACTAGGAAAAAATATACAAATAATTTTCTGAATTAATTACTTTATTTTCAGCGCTCAATAATTTATTATTTGCCTCAATCAACTGAAATTTCAAAAATTTGTATCTTCCGAAATATTTAAAATTTCAATGCAAAAGTTAGCTCAAAATGATAACAAAATAATAGCTATCAAACAAAATTAGAATCAAAATTTTTCCTCCATGGTAAGTCCCTCAAAAGTTATCTCGAAGTTCCAAAAACCCTAGTTGCAGCCCTAAGTTCCTTCAAACCTGAAAATGGAGCTCAATTGCGCAACCAAACAATGAGAAATCAATGCAAACAAATATCCAAGGTATTCACTTTGCTTTTGAACAAGGTGGTGTTATGAATTACTTTTGTAAATTCAATTGCATAAAATTATGCAAATCTGAAGCGCAATTACAACCCTTGAATAGAGTTGCTCTATGTGGAAGAATGGAGGTTTTTGTCTCCAAACTCCTTTATGCACTTCAAGGGTTTCGTCCTTAAGTCACTTGTTCAAGCTTGACATACTTGAACTTAAGATTCAATATCCAAATAAGCATAATCTTCAAATGAGCAACTCACCTTCCTTTTATATCCATGCCCCAAGTGTGGTGTCCAAAATAAGAGGGAAACTCTTTTTTTTAAAATATTAAAAGAACCTCCTTATAATTTCAATTTATTCTTTAAGTGCTTTTGACCCTTAAAAAGACCCCAACTTAAGTAGATATTAGATTATTATTACTTTATTTTTTTAACTTATTGGTAAATGGTTTTGAAGGGACCATACCCAGAACAAGAGGCTTAAGAGCCAGAAAAGAAAGGAAGCTTCAAGACACAAGAAGGCTCAAAAACCAGATAAAGCAGGAGTACAATCTAGGACATAAATAAAAGAGAGAACAATGCCCTTGTTTCAATAAAGTCCAAAAACCAGAAGAAACAAAAGATAACAACAGTAGGGAGCAACTTGCCAGTGAAGGGTACCAAAGTAGCAATTTAACAACTCCACATAACCAAAGTAGCGCCCGAGCAGCAATAGATCAGCCAAAACAGGGAGTTAGAACGAGCCGAATCACTTAGTGAACTTGTTAAAACTATTCTTCAGTCCCTCCAAAGCGTTAAACAGATTGAGTGCAGTGATTTAAGAAGGGTCTGTCTTGTTAATGGTGGCCAGAGCCAGAGTCTTTTCGTTGCCTCCGTTCCACAAACCCGGATGTAAGGCGCTGATGGTGCACACTTGTTTCCCTTGAAACTCAATAAACTCCAGAAAGGCCCGATGAATGGCTAAATGATCCATCTGTCTGCTCCTAATTTGGTTCATGGTGTCCTCCATGTATTTCATTCTCTTGAGAATGTCTTCTATTTTGGTCTTGAATCGGGAGTTGTCCATTTTCTTCTTTTCCTTTCCACTAAACTTGTTGATCTGAGTGATCTCCTTCCTGAGATCACTGATTTCTTTCTCAAGCTGTGTAATTTAACCATTGTGCTCAGGATCCTTGGGACAGGAGGGACCAAAGTCCATATCATCTTGCCTCGTGAAGAAGACTCTCAACTATGTCAATTTCTTTACCCCTGTGAGAATTAGGATCCGAACCCTTATCTTTGTTTCTACTCCTGAGAACCCTCTTAGGAGAGGGAGGAGGCGAAGAATGAAGGCTGGGGTTCTTAGACCTAACCTTACTCTGAGAAGGAGGCTTAGACAGGGGAAGGGGAACATAACTGTTAGCAACGATAATGCTGCAATGGTGATGCAAGAGAAAGATAACCCTTTCATGAAGGGGCAAGGCACGCTTGTGAGTCTGAAAATCAAGAATTGAAGCCTCCAAAGATTGCAAGATGTAATAAGGAAAACTAATTCTAGGGCCTTTCTGGAAATGGTTCAGGAGGACAAGGTGATGAAGCGATAGTGTTTTGTACCTACCTTTCAACGTTCCTAACCAACATGCAAGCCACCTCATCAAAAGGAGGAGGGAGAGAGGAACAAACAATGCTAGCTTTAACAAATTCCAAGGTGTTAACCGAGGAACCCTCCAAGAGCCTTTTCTCCTCCGCAGCCTTGTCAAATTTGTTTTTATAAAATTTTAGACCATCCCTATTGAGACCTGTAATAGAGGCAATGAGCTCTTCCGTGATAGAGAGATTCTTACCTCTATAAATGACTTTCTTGTTCTTCCAGTTGTTTGCAAACTTGACCGAAATGTGATTGTCGTGCCCCTTGATCCTTTGAATGAAACTGGAGAATCCTCCCACATTTAAAATCTTCCAAAGGTCTTCATTTGCCCTCCAATTCGAGTCGTAGATTGGCTCAACACGACAAGGAGATCCGCCCATGACAATAATAACAGGATTTTGGGTTGAGGTCACATAAAGAACAACTAACAGATCGCCCCCATACTGCCTCTGCTCAGCCCGAAACTGACAATAAAGAAAATCCTGATGAAAGCGAGTGTGATCTAAAGAATGATTATCCTTCAAATGAGAGATCAAGTCATCCTTACTCCAGTTAAACTTAACCGGTTGCCCCTTCTTTAATAATGATTGCTTTAGTGTTATGAGGAATTTGATCATGAGCATACCAAAATTGAAGCTGCTTATTAGACACCCCCATGTTAGCAAAAGAGTCTGCCACATGGTTACCCTCTCTATGTGTATGACAAATCTTATGAATTGAAAAGACCCCACAAATGCTAATAGCCTCCTGAATAAAGTCTTTGACAATCCAATTGGCTAGATGAGAACCCTTAAGGTGATTAATAATATTCAAAGAATCCCCTTCAATGATAATATTTTTGATATGACAGTCTCTTGCCAACCTGATCCCCAGAGAGCAGTAAGTGCCTCAGCATAATGGTTGGATTGAATACCCATAGGAACCCCATAGGCAGCAATTAGATTGCCTAAGTGATCCCTAATGATCCCACCTCCTCTTGCTGCTCCTGGATTGCCTTTAGAGGTGCCATCATAGTTTAGTTTGTACCAATTTGTTGGAGGGATCCATTGAATAATAGATCTGTCAATAGAGGGAGTTCTGATTTGAAGATCTCTGATAATGATGTTCCAACAAGAGAGTAATTTCTCATCTTTAGGGAAAATATGCTTTTTAGGAGGCTTGAACTTAAGAACATTTTCTTTTGCATCAATAGAGATATCTTTGATAAGTTTTTTTATAGGAAATCTTGCAATCCCTGAAAATGACCGCATTCCTTGCCTTCCAAATCCTCCAAAGTGTGTGAGGGAAGATAAATCTCCACAATCTTCTAAGAATGTTGTGTTTGAAAGGAGGCGCCATTGCTCCCAAGCTTGCAAAATATCCTTTGGAAAGGACTAGGAAACACCAAATCTCGAGAAAATAAGGCCCCACAACTTGTTAGCATAAAAACAATACAGGAAAAGATGATGAATGTTTTCAACATCTTTTTTACATAAGCAACACATGTTAGGCAACATGAAACCTCTTTTAATAAGGTTATCAGTGGTGAGAATACTTTTATTGAGTACCAACCACAAAAAATGATTAATCTTGGGGGTGAGTTCCTTAAACCAAATCCTACTCCAGTCAAAATCAGTGGGAATCTCTTTAGACAAAATCTGATATCCAGTTTTAACAGAATAGGAATCGTCAAAGGAGTTAACCCAAATAAATTCATCCTTAGGACAAAGCTGGCTGATTTGAAGTCTAAAGAATCTCTTGAAGAGAGGTCACCATATCTTTCAAGTCAGGGATGTTACAAGATGAAAGAATAGATAGGTCCTTCCATTGGAACTTATTACTGGAGCAAATGTAATCGCTCACTTTGACACCTGTTTGGGAAGAGAAAAAAGTTTCTAGTTGACACCAAGAGTTGTTTTGCTGCAAATTATGAAAATTAGTGCATCTATCTTTCCAGAAATAGCTAATAGATAGTTAAAACAACTATTCTTAACTTTCCATTACTGTAGCAAATGTAATCGCTCACTTTGACACTTGTATGGGAAGAGAAAAAAGTTTCTAGTTGAGACCAAGAGTTGTTCTGCTACAAATTATGAAAATTAGCCCATCTATCTTTCCAGAAAAGAATATCCTTCCCATCTCCAAGTTTCCATTTAGAGCCCTTCTCAATGCAACCCCTAATTTTGATGAGGTTTTTCCAAAAAATAGAACCATTCGAAAGATTCTCAAAAAGAAAGTTTTGAGAACACTGCTGACCTAGATACTTGGCTCTAATAATATTGGTCCAAGGTTGCTCATCCTTTAGAATTCTCCAACCCATTTTAGAGATAAGAGCCACATTCATGGTCCTGATGTTTTTAATTCCCAGGTCTCCCATTTTCTTTTGGGAACATGACTTATCCCAAGCTATCAGATGAAATCTATTCTTAGACTCAGTACCAGTCCATAAAAAGTGTTTCTGAATCTTTTCAATTCTATCATACACAACTGAAGGAATAAAGAACATGGACATGATATAAATGAGAAGATTTTGTAAGAGTACTCTTAATAAACAAACACTTACCCGCATTGGAGAGAACAACCCCTTTCCAACCAACAAGTTTATTCTGAAATCTATCAATAAGAGTGTTCCATACTGTCATAGAAACTTTCCCTGTACCTAAAGGAAGCCCCAAATAAGTAGTAGGTAGAGAGTTAATCAAATAACCAAGAACTTGAGCAATCTTCCTTTGCCGATTTGGAGGAGTGTTGAAGAAAAGTAAAGAACTCTTCTCATAGTTGATTTGCTGACCTGAAGCTTCTTCATACACTTTAAGGATAAGTCTCAACATTTTAGCTTCCATAATGGTAGCTAGTAGGAGAAGAATTGTATCATCAGCAAATTGCTGATGGAAAACAGTAAGATCTAAAGAGGTGGGCTTGAAGCTATTAAGAATCCCCATAGAAGTGGCTCTGGATATGGAATGACTAAGACTGTCCGCCATAATAATAAATAGAAGGGGAGAGATGGGGTCCCCCTGTCTGATACCTCTGCTACTTGAGAAGAATCCCACTGGAGAGCCGTTAATGATGACATAAAATTTGGGAGTAGAAATGCAAGAATTAATGATCTTTGTGAAATGTGAAGGAAAACCAAATTTCTCCAGGATTCTATCAAGAAACACCCAAGACACTTTGTCAAAGGCTTTATTCATGTCCAATTTGTATATCATACCCGCCTTTTTACATTTTTCCATAGAGTGGATAGTCTCATGAACCACCACTACCCCATCTTGAATGAGTCTGCCTTTGATGAAGCCTCCCTGTTGTTTGGAAATCAGGACCGGCAAGAGGGGCTGCAATCTTAAAGCCAAGACCTTAGTAAAGATTTTATATAGTACATTGGTGAGATTAATGGGACTAAAGTCTTTAAAATCTTTGGCGCCAATTTTCTTAGGAGTTAACACTATGAAAGTGTTGTTGATCTCCTTAAGAAGGTTACCCGTTCTGAGAAATTCATTAGTGGCTTTTAGAAGATCAGCAGAACATATATCCCAAAAGTGATGATAAAAGATGGCCGAAAATCCATTAGGACCTAGTGATTTGTCTCCTTCCTGGAGAAAACAGCCTTTTGTAAAACTTCAAGAATAGCAGGTTTAGTAATGCTAAGAAAATCTTCTTCTGGGAACATCAACCTCCTTAGCAAAAGGGGTATTGTTATTCAACAAGTTTTTGTAAAAAGATAAAGCCTCTTTTAATAATATTTGGGTCCGAAGTGACAGATCCATCTCCCAAAGAGACCTCAGAGATTCTATTATGAGCTCTATGGTGAAGGGTAGTCAAATGAAAAAAAATAGTATTTTGGTCACCTTCCTTAAGCCATAAGGCCCTAGATTTCTGTCTCCAAAAGGATTCTTCATGAGCACAAATATTATGGAGATCAGAGAGGAGATTTTTCCTACTGGAAATCTTCAAAATTCATACCTGTGGCAACTACTTTTTGTTCCAAGGAGACTAAGAACTCTTTAATCAGTTGTTTCTTTTTGAAGATGTCTCCAAAAACATTCCTATTCCAGATTTTAATCTTTTTCTTGATGTTTTAAAGTTTTTGGATGAAATGGAATTGGGTTGTTCCCTCAACCTCTAATTTCCACCAGTCTTGTATCCTGTCTTGCAGCTTAGGATGATCCAGCCACATTTTTTGGAACTTGAAGAAAGTATGACCAAGTTTAGAAAGAACAGAAATTGAGAGCACAATAGGGTTATGATCAGAACCAATTCTAGGTTGAGAGGACAGATGGAAATTTTGACTCAAAATCCAATCCGCAGAAATAAGGGCTCTATTAAGCCTGACTTGAATAAGGTCTTCTCCAAATCTTCTATTAGACCATGTGTAAGGATTACTGTGAAGTTCCAAGTCAATAAGATTAGAGTAGGAAATGAACATTGCAAACTCCTCCATTCCAATAGTAAAATCAGAGGAACCCCCTTTTTTTTCCGAAGGGTTTAGAGGGGTATTGAAGTCTCCCATGATCATCCAATGGAACTCAGAGCAAAGGCTTCTAAAATTTTGCAATTCAGCCCAAAGATGTCTTCTACCATGTAGAGTGTTAGGAGCATAAATGTTTGAAAGCACCCAAACCAAGTTGTTATCGACAGTATGAAAAATTAGGGCAAGATGTCTATGGGAAGTAAAAATTACTCTACCATAAACAACTGCAGGATCCCAAAGAACAATAACACCTCCAGATGCGCCTTTCGAATCCACACTTGCAATGTCAGCGTTTTTCCAAAAATACTTTTTGCATTTGTTCAAAGACTCAGTGTTCATCTTAGTTTCTTGGATCAACAAGGTAGTGGGTCTGCTGCTTTTTCTTAAATCTTTAAGCGTTCTCTTTTTAGCACCTCCATTGAGGCCTTTGATATTCCATGACACTATCTTCATCTAAAAAATTTTGAGGATTTTTTTGCCGGATGGTCCAAAATCTTTTGGATCCCATCCGCAATATTTCTTTGGGTTTCTTTTAACCTTTGATCAGCATTTGAAGGTCTGCCTTTTGATGAATTTGCCTCTGTAGCTGCAATCTTTTTACTTAACCTTGTAACTATAGAACTGGAGGTTTCCTAGTTATCAAGTTTCTTCTTTTTGTCCAGGTACAAAGCATCTGAGACCCCTTCAAATCCTTTGGTTTTCTTCGTCTTAGATTTGACCTATGTAAATGTAGGAGATAAAGCATTACTACTATCAGTGAGAGCCTGGTTCTGAGTAGGAGTTAATTCCCCTTCCTTTTCCAGACAAGCCGAGGTTGATCTTTGTTTAGCTGCCACCTCAATCAGATCTATCTGCTTGGTAGTTGTTATCGAGCTGCTAAACGACTGTTCTTTATTTTCCATTACATTTTAAGAACAGATCTTTCTGCTTGGCAGTTGTTATCTATCTTTCCAAAAATAGCTAAACAAAAGTGAGCGATTACATTTGCTACAATAATAGAAAAGTTAAGAATAGTAATAGCTAATAGATAGTTATTATTACTTTATTTTAAGTATTTAAAAATACTTTTTATTTTAATAATAATATTATTTTAATTTCAAAATGGGGACATTACATATATTCAGAGATCTAAAACCCTAAAATGGAAGAAGAAACTTTAAGGAAAACCTAGGGTTCATAAATGATCGATACAATATTCGATTTCATGAATATGTTTTACCTATATTGGGATTAATGTGATTAGTTAACCCTAATTAGATAAAATTGTTGTAAATGACAAATCTGAATGTAAATGATTGAAATTGATTTGACACTTTAGCTTACTAAATATGACAAGTACAACAAAGAGGTAAGATACTTAGTGGTTAATTGCTTTGTGGAGGACTAAGACTGTAGGTAGGTCGCAGGAAGGATGGAAGATTGGACTGCAAGTCGATCGGATTAGGATTTGGACCTCTGTGTGCAACCATATGGTATCGTTAGCCTCAGGTCGGTACCTTCAAATGTTGTGTTTCAAGTCTGATGATTTTGTCTCTATAGATTTTGCCTATCTATTTTGATATAGGCAGGTGTGCCTGTTTTGTCTTTCAGCTCTATGTGCAATCCTAAGGTTTGATTATGCACACGACTCACAAAATGTGTCTCCTTCACTTAAAATCGTAGATCCACTTGCAATGATAGAATTAGGCTTGCAAAAGGGGAAGAAAGGTGGGTTGAGCTGACCTTAACCAACTCCCCGTTGAATGGTTGAGTGCTGCCTACATATCCAATACTCCAAAAAGAGAAGTCAAACTACATGTAGTTCTCCCCATTAGGCGAATGTATGCAATTGTGCCCATTCAATGCATGCAACTTGTAATCTAGCTCTTGATACTTGGAAATTGATAACTTTGGCTTGGCTCTTGAGTGCTTCAAACTTTGTAAGGACTTGCTCATAGTGATTGATTGACAAATTGGGAAGAATAAGGTAGTCCTCTTGAATGTGCAAGTGTTTGAGTATATTTGATAAATGCTTACTTCCTTCTTAATAGGATTACATTTGTTTTGTATTTATAACAGACTTTTTGGGTACTTTCTCACACCACCGACATGCGAAACATACGGGCCGACCCATAAGGATGATTTGCATTTGAAAGTTGACCATTGCTTGTCATGGGATGAAACCGTTAGACTCAGATGATATCATCAGACGATATGTTCTGAGTCTAACGCTATTGTCTAGGAGATAGGAACACTGATCTTATGATCTGGAGATGTTTGAATAAGATAAATAGATGATTTGACATAAACTGTGGGATTTCTTGTAGGTAATTGAGAGCATTTTGGGAGGATAGACCTGTAGAAGACATGAAGATGTGAGAGAGTGGTGAGGGAGAGACTTGTTTGTATGCACAAGTCATGTAGGGTGAAGATAAGTCAAAACTGACATTGCTAAGCATGATTTACCAGATTTTAGTGTCTACGCTATCATACATTAATTTACAAGCGATGAAGGTGAAGAGACAACTTGTTAGTTGCAAGAAATTCAACCACTAGCCTTTTGCCCGTTCATATTCCACGTGTTTTTGTTTTTTTAAGATGTTGTGGAACAAGAGTGTTGAACAAGGATGATGCTTAAAATAGTGGAGAAAACATGTGATTTGGGGTGTTGCCACTATACCATGAGACAAACATAGTGCCATATCCTCCTTGATTAGTCGCCCCTCACTGAGAAGCAATGGTCCCCATTGCCCCATTGGGGAAAGTTGAGATAGTAGATGTGGGAATTGTTCTGCAACATGAGCCTTGGTGTACCATTTCCATTGATGAGGGACTTGACCTATCTTGATGATTTGGTAGATAGTAATTTCTTGATTCCTTGTGTGTTTGACTAGTGTGTCAATGACTTGATTTGCTTCTATTGGCATGCTGCATTTAGGATTGATTTTTGTTGTTTGGACTTCTTCTGCAACATCTGGTGTGTCTAACAAAGGTGGAAAGCAATGGCGCAAGAGTTTTGCATTGAAAATTGGGTGAAGACCAAGATAAGTTTGTAGAATGCACTAAAAGGCATTATCTTCCACTTTCTTGGTGACGGTGTACAAGGCATACCAAAGAGGACGGATCTTTTGGTAAGCTCTAGAGTCTTTTCTTTTGCAGATGAAGCCATAGTTTATCATTGACTTTGAACTGGTGTGGTGCTTGATGCTGATCATGGTGCTGCTTGTACTTAGCATTGGTATTTGTATAATAGTTTGCACTTGCAGTTGATATGTTGTATGTGCTCAACGAACTTGGTTGCTTTGTCAACTTCATTTTGACTTGAAGGAGTTGCTACTATAGATGGCCGCATAGGAAGAACTACACGAATGGGTACCAATGGTTGAAAACCCGAATAAACCTCAAAAGAGTTGTGTTCGCTAGAGCTATGAAGAGCTTTGTTGTAGCTATGGTAAATGAAATGTAGAATTTCATTCCAAGTGTTATGCTTCTTGTGATTGTACATGCTAAGAAGATGTATGGTCATCCTATTCACCATTTCTGTTTGTCCATAAATTTGAGGATGGAATGCGGTAGACTTAGTAAGCTTTGTGTCCATCATTGACCAAAGTGCTTTCCAAAATTTGCTCAATAATGTGGTATCTCTACAAGATATGATGATGGATGGTAATCCAAAGTAAACCTGTACCGTTTGAAATAATAGTTGAGTTATTTCCTGAGCTGAGACGGCCAGAATTACCATCTTTGAGAATCTATCCCCTACTACATGAGAACAATCATGACCATGCTTGATGGTAGGAACCTGAAATGAAATCAATGGAAATTGATTCCCAAAGTCTGTTTGGTACCAAAAAAGGATATACATTTTTTTTTAATAGGCTGATTTGCTTATGGAATATGCAGTACAAATCTGATGTATTTTGCAGCATGACATGAGATGTGGCCAAAATATTTACTTCAATACCACAAGGATATTTTCAACACCAACATGATCGCAACCTTACTGAAATGAGCTTCCCATATCAATTTCCAACGTCCTATTTCATGTGGTACACATAAGTGTCCCAAATAATACAAGAGTCCATCTTTCAAATGGTAACTTGGAATTGACTTCTTGCTATGCAATGGCTGAGATATTTCTGCAGTTCTAATCTAATTGGTACATTTCTTACCAAATGTTAGTTTGGTCTCTACATGCGTTAGGAATAGAGAGAAGGGCCTGAACTGGAGGTCGACTCAAACAGTCTGAAATGGATTGACATTTCCCTTCTTATGCCAAATGTTCAAGTCGAATTGCTGAAGGTATGAGTACCATTTTTGATGCCGGTCTTGCTGCAACTTGTCTAGTGTCTGTCAGAACTGCAATGGTTTTTGATTTGTATGGACGATAAGCTTCTTTCCTAATCTATAGTGCTCCCAAAGCTTACATGCTTGTACAATGGCATAAATCTCTCGATCATATGTGGGATATTTTCATACAACGGCAGTAAATGTCTCATTGTGGTAAGCAATTGAGTGATCATATTGAGTGAGGACTGCTCCAAGTGCATATTTAGATGCAATTGTTCCAATCTCAAATGGTTGTTGAAGATCGACTAAGGCAAGCATTGGCGTGGAACAAAGGTTGTATTTCATTTCCTTGAATGATTTTTGTTGTGTGGTTGTCCAAATGAAGTTTGCCTTTGTGCCACTATTGATGACTTGATTCAAGTGCCAAGTGATGCATGAAAAACCAAGTACAAACCTCCTATAGAATCTTGCTAACTCTAAGAAAGTACGAAGTTTAGGAAGGATCTTTGGTGTAGGATATCCTTGAATGATGTGGATCTTGGCTGGATCCACAAGTACTCCATGTGCGTCAACAATATAACCAAGGTATTGTATCTCCATGGTGAAAGAGCATTTCTCCAAACTTGCATACAACTTATGTTGTGGCAGGGTGTTAGGCACTTGTTGAATGTGGTTCAAATGTTCTTCCCATGCTTTGCAAAAGATGAGTATGCCATCAAGATAAAAAACAACAAATGAAGTTGTGAGTTGCCATAGAATGTCATTCATCATCCGCATGAATGTTGTGGTAGCATCGGTCAAGCCAAAGGGCATAACCAATCATTCAAACAAACCTTCTTTAGCTTTCAAGGTTGTCTTCCAAATATTTGAGGGTTCGATAGGAATTTGATGGTTCCTTGACTTAAGATCTTTATAAAGAACTTGGTACCACGGAGCTGGTCTAGTAGATCTTCTATCCTTTGAAGAGGATAGTGGCTATTCATTGTAATCTTGTACAAGGTTCTATAGTCAATGCACAACCTCCATGCGCCATCCTTATTTGGCGCGAGCACAATTAGGAAGCCGCAATGCGAAGAGCTTGGCCTAACGTGTCCTTTATCCACAAGTTCTTGAATCTTGCGTTTGATTTATGTTCATTTTCTAGGAATGAACGATGGTAAAATGATGCATTAGGAGGTAGTCCTAGGATCATATTAATATTATGCTTGACTGCACAATGGGTAGGCACTCCAATTAGAATTGGAAAAGATCCTTGTATTTTTTTAGTGCTTGGTTCAACTTTTGCTTTTATGTTGAAAGAGGTTTGACATTAGCTTGTACTGCAAGGACGTCTTTCTTACACTCAGGTCTTACCATCAGGGGCACACATTTCTTACCTGAACTCACGAACTTCTTGCATTGCTTGGAGTTGATGAATGAAAACTTAGCAATTGCTTCCAGTACATGGTATCTCTTATCACTACCATCTATGACAATTTCTACGGTTTTCTTCATATATTGCATGTTGATGATAAAAATATGGTTGCCCAAGTATAACATTACACTGCAATGACACGACACCATAAAAGACTTCGTCTTGAAAAGGCTTGACTTTGTACACCAAGTGACACTAATGAGTGACATGCTTCTCAGAACCTGAGCTGAACCATCCAATGGTGTATGATTGTGGGTGAGGCATTAGTGGAAAGCTCAATCTTCGAATTGCTTTAGGGGATATCAGGTTTTTCAGACTCCCATAGTCAATGATGAAGTGTGTTGGTTGTCCATTGACCCACATTTGAGAATGGGACAATCTTTCTGTTGCTTCTTGATCTGAATTGGAAGATATGTTTGTGGTAGCTACCATAGCATGAGGATCAAAGTCAATGATTGATTTACCTTTGTCTAGTGCTGTTATGGTAGAACTCGATGCTTCTAGCTGTCCAAGCAAGGCTTTCTGAGTGCAACATTCCTTGGTAGAGTGACTGTTGATATTTTTAATGTTGCACCATTTTCCAGTATCAGATTGATTCTTCTACTCTTCAGGTGGTGTGTTCTTCTTTTGAAAATAATGAAGAGGTCCTTTTCCTTGTTTCTTGGAACTTCGCTTTGATCCAGACTTGGATTCTTATTCTACAACTTCTCTTGAGATTTAGAATCATCATTGCTTTGCTTTTTCTTGCATACCTATAGAATTCACCTAAGGAAGAGATACGGAGGAAATCCTTGTCGGTTTGGATGTATGGTCTCAAGCCTGATCTATACTTCAAGATTAGATTTTCAGGGGAAGAAAATTAGTAAGAATTTAAAAGAATATTATATTTTGAAAGAATCTTTTGCATCCTTCCATAAACTTCATTTGGAATATGTGCAGCAAATGTATTTTAATTCTTCCTTTAGTCATTTGTTGCATTGAAGCATGTGCAGCCAAATTCATTTTCACAAATGGAATAATCAATCACACTTTGATTCTTGAGCATGTTAATGCTATTTTCACAAATTGAATAAACAATAAAGTCTTTACATACAACTTTGATTCTCGAGTATGTTAATGCTATAGTCACCAACACATAATTCTTCTAACTTTATCTAAGGTGGCTATTTTTCTTTCGCCTCCAGTGTGTTAGAGTGGCACATAGGAACCTGACATAGCTGTGGGGTAGGCACCTAGACAAAAGGTGAAGAAAAGAGTCATTCAAAGTGAATAATCACTAACCCCTCATTGACAGCAACAGGTATGAGAACAAAAATGATCCTCGAAAGGAAAAGGTCATGGTTATTGTTTTCCTTTTTATTTTTCGGCTCTGTTTAGATTTAATCCCATGCTAAAATGAGTCTGTATTATGTTATATACTTTTTTGGTACAATGTTATTCGAAAGGTGTCATGGTAAGCAAATTAGTCTGGAATCAGCCCTAGTTTCGTTTTTCTGCCATAGGGATTTTCTTTTACAATGAAAATAGTCACTTATCAACTGTAATGTGTGCATTGATTTGTTGGTTATTTTAAAATTGATTTATTCCTTTTTTTATTTTCTAATATATTTGAAAATGTGCACATTGCCTTTGATTTTCTTCTTTTGGTAAATTAGAGAAATCTGTAAACATCAGCTTTATATTTCTTAATGGGAATTGTTTTTGGAGAATTGGGTAATTTAACATAGACAGAGGTCTTTTCTAAGCGAGTGGATTACCCAGGTTGGGTCAAGTTTATTTGTTCCTTTGCAAATGAGAGAGGTCATGAATGCAAATCTATCTATCTATCTATATATTATAAAAGTTGGAAGCATTTCATTTTGAGTGTATTCAAATTTTTATCATACGTCACTGCTCATTTCTCATCTGTTGAAAACAATGCTAATAAGGTTTTATTCAGGTCATTGTTGTAGGGGAAGCATGTGCAGAACTTCATCATCAGCTTGAAATCTCTTATCTTTTAAATAATGGCGCGCGCACACACACACACACACGCTTATGTATATACGTGTGTATACACACACACACACACACACACACACACACACACACACATATATATTATAAAAGCTAAGTATTTTATTTTGAGTGTATTCAAAATTTTTATCACATGCCACTGCTCATTTTCCATCTGTTGAAACAATGCTAATAAGGTTTGATTCAGGATATTGTTGTAGGGGAAGCATGTGCAGATCTTCGTCATCAGCTTGAAATCTCTTATCCTGTTAATAATGGCATCATCCAAAACTGGGATGATATGGGCTATGTCTGGGATCATGCTTTTTACAATGAATTGAAGGTAAATGATGTACAGCTCATCAATATGATAATGGCAGATGAACACTTTGACTTCCAATTGGATCATTGATATTCAGTGTTCACTAATGCTACTAAAGTCTTTGTTCGCACTGAATTATATTTCATCGTAGGTGTCATACTCATGATTTAAATGTGCTTCTATGCTGTATTCATTTTTATGTGGATGTTTTCTTGACGCTTCCTTGATGGTAGTACCTCATCACCTCCCATTGACAAAGTTTTGTCCTTTGTGGATATTAATATAATTTCTTGCATTATTTCTTTCTATATACATTGGTGATATAAGTGCGTGAATTTGATGGTGGCTGCAGATTGACCCAGCAGAGTGTAAGATTTTACTGACAGATCCACCTCTTAATCCTTCAAAAAACCGTGAACAAATGGTATAATTTTGATTCCTTTTTTTTTCATGAGTTCCATTTTTATTTACTGTTTCATCTAGGGAACTAACTAATGCTAATTAGTTTAACCAAGTTTTCTGAATTTTCTGCTTTTTGAAATTGTGCACACTTTCCATCACTTTTACTGTTTAATATTTGCAGATTGAAACAATGTTTGAGAAGTACAACTTTGCCGGTGTCTTCATTCAGATTCAAGCCATTCTGACATTGTATGCTCAAGGTGCTGTGTACCTGTTGATAGTGTGGGTTCATTGTTTTCCATTCATCTTAGACTATTCCTTCCCATTCTGTCTAAACCAATGCCCATCTGAGAGTCTATTGTTTTCGCTTTCATTAGAATTTATTATTAGACATGCTAGACAAGGAATTCAAAGCTTGGAATTAAGGACTTTTAAACTCTGAATACTACAAATGCAACTGTATTTCATCAAAGCATACCTGAGTGGACACACGTTGCTAGGATGGGAAAATATCATGTTTCACGTGCCTTCCCTGAAATATATGCAGGGTTATTGACTGGTCTTGTTATTGACTCTGGTGATGGCGTTACTCATGTGGTGAGTTTTATTGCTAAATAGTTGACATTGCCCATTAAGAGTACTGAAATATTGAATATTTCACTACAATTATTTGTAAAGTTATCAACGTGCATATTGTCCAGGGATGTAAAATTACAAAATATTTTGAGACACTTCTACATAAAAGTTGATGTTCATCTTCAATTTATTCTTTGTCTTGTTCAGTTCTCTCTTGGACATCATTTTCAGTTGACTGTCCCGACTACCCTTTTGTTCAAAATGCCTTTTCAGGTGCCTGTTGTTGATGGTTATTCCTTTCCACATCTCACAAAACGCATGAACATAGCTGGCCGCCATATTACATCATATCTTTTAGATCTTCTTCTTCGCCGTGGGTGAGAATATTTTCTCTCCCACATTTTGGAATCGGCAAGTGAAATATCGTCATTTGACTGTTTTATTATATTCATAAAGGGATCTTAGCTGGAGATGGAATGTTTTTTCAGATATGCATTAAATAGAACAGCAGATTTTGAGACTGTCAGGGAAATAAAGGAGCAGCTCTGCTATGTTAGGTAATTTGCTTTGTGTACTGCACTTCTTCCTTTAAAAAAGTGAATTATGACAGCTATTAGGAACATTTGATGCATCACAAGGGAAATTATCTGCTTGGGGGAATGATTGAACTATAATTGTACAATAACACATCTGGTGGCTTTCTTGCAGTATTGACTACAAGCGCGAGTACCGATTAGGACTGGAAACAACTATCCTGGTTAAGAACTACACGGTGAGTTTTATAGTAAAATAATTTTTATATGTTTTTATGTAGGATGTGTTTCCCCAAGAATTCGTATTTGATTCTTTACATGCTTACGTATCCTCCATCAACTGCTACTACTGATGTCAAACTTTGACATTAACCCCATAATAGCCTTGAATCAGCCATTTGGACCAATTTCAACTGCTCTGAAGCTCAAAATTTAGTTAAGGTAGCCTTTCATTTTTTCGAAAAAGGCTTCTGTACACTCCAAATCCAACTAGAAGAGTCAGCCAACTTTGGCCTCCTGTATGTGGTAAAATTGCCCTTTTAATTATTATTGTTATTTTTCTTCTTCTTTTAAATTAATTTGTGTAAATATTTTAATTTTTTTGCAAAAGTTTATCTGCAATTTTTTTTTTATCTAAATAATTAGAATTTTTTTGTCAATACAAATATAGATTCTTTTTTTTTAAAAACAAATAGGGAGAAGGGCTTGTTACACTTGACCGCCTCATTTTTGTCCTTTGAGGCCCCTGTTTGCAGTTTCCACTAGTTCTTTTAATGCATCAGTGCTACATTTACACCCTTCATGCTTGCTGAGATTCCCTGTGGAACCTAATGACATTGAGGCCATTTACGAGCAGTACTGCGAAGTCAGTTGGGTTTCTTCGATCAATATAGTTATTTTTCTTGATATTGCATGCTTCTCAATGCTACTTTGTGTCGACTGGTCGCTTTTTTGTTGACTAGTCAAAGCCCCATTGACCAAAGATCCTGATTACATGCCTTTGGAAACCTTGCATGCGGCTCCATTGAACAGTCCAGGTGACACCTCCTACATGCTCACCTTCCATTTTGACAGGTATTGTTTGACAGTTGACCTTTTCTCCTACCTTCCGGACCCCGCAACTCCATTTCTCAGAAGTATCCATCACAATCACAATTCTTACCAATACTCTTCCCCCTCATTGGAATTTTCTAGCAACCATAGATTCACTACTAACTTGTGGCCCTCCATTCATAGTTTTCCAAAGAGCATCTTTCATTGTGGACACATTCACTGGCACTCTTTCTCACAACCGCCGAGCACCAAGTTCTAGTGATGCTCTTTCCTGTTGCTAACAAGCATGTTTGCAACAAATCCTATTGAAGGCCATTCATCGACTGGTCTAGTAGCTTTTGACAAGCCCTTTGGCCCTCCTTTCACTATTTATTTCACATGGCTGTCTCTGTTGATGTAGTGTCATACTTGACACTTTGCTTTTCAAGACTTTGGAAATGACAATCTTGCACGATCCTTCCATTGGCCGTTTCCAACCTACAAGTTGCTCAATATGTCACTTCCATCAATGCCTCTTGTGCACCAATGCTAGTGCTTCCTCCAAGCACTTGTTGTTGTTAACACCTTGTGTAGCCCCTCCATCATACAATTCCATAAACTAGTTGATTATAGACTCTCAACGTGCTAACTTTGGCTCTGTGGCACCTTTTTTCATCCTACACCATTCGCATGCTTGTGCCCTTTTCATGTGTCCTTTCCATTACAAGTGACCTGTGCAACCCTCTCTTATCGTTGATGCTCCATGTGGGCCTTTCCACTAACACATGCATGAAACCCAACGATCCCTCCATGTACTTGCACTCCACATGGACACTTCTTATCTCATCAGATGACCATATCACTTGCTAGACATGCCATCAGTGGCTAAAATTTTGGTACCATGCTAGATTTTTGTATACTCAACACTAACTGCAAGGGCAACATTTCCTGACATGCTAGCGCTGGTAGTTAGCACCTCCATAATCAAAACCTTTAAGCCCTCTTCGTTGCATATCCATTTTCAAAACCTTGTTTTCCAAGATATTTGTGCTTTCAGCTTGATCTAATATTGTTTGCATTTCCGACTCATGGTCCTACATTTTCACCACTAGCTGCTTTATCTATTTGATAGTGAGAACGACAATGAGGTTTTGTGAATGACAATGAAGGTTTGAGAATGACTATAGGTCTTTGTGATAATAGGGCTAGGAATTAGAGGTGTGTTTGTTAGAGGTCATTGTGAGGGTTTTTTCAGTAGAATATGATTGTTTTTCAGGGAACAACATTAAAGTGAAGCAAGGGTTTTTAAGGGAGCAACATTAAAGTGAAGACAAGCAGGAAGGCAACAGGGGCATATATAGTAGAGTGAGGATTTCTTCCTAGGGTATAAGAATGACAATGGAAGCTACAGTGAGCAAACAAGCTAGGCAACGGGCCCACGATGGGGGATCAGATGTCAAAAAGTTGAAAGGTAGAAGGGGACAAAAATTTAAAACACCCGACCTTCCTATCTCATTCAAAGCACAATTTCTCTAAATGATATATTTGGCAGTAGACATAGCATGATAATAAAACTCTATAGAACTTGAACCCAAACATATACTTAAACTTGCATTGAACATAGCGCATTGCCCTTTTATAATAGAAGAATAATCACCGTAATTACAAAAGAGGATCAATGTATGCGAAAGAGAATACTGCCCCAAATCAACAAGTGGCACGCACAACACAATAAACAAGAAGTCAACATCAGTGAACATCAGCATGCCCTTCCCTTTAATAGGGTAAACAATACAAGTTTTTATAGGTAGGTAGACTTTGTGATACCACAAACACTGGGTATATGATGGTTGCATACATTGCCCCCTACTTGGGTGACATGGTGGGACCTTATGAGAGAGATCCATACCTACATCCTCAAAATTTGAATATCACACCCTACGTAACACCACCTCAAACTCTAGGCAGCAAAATTAGTAGGGGTACAACCAAATTTTGTCAATGCAAAGCAATATCACGGGATAATGAGACATTGACTATCCAAGGCTAAGGAAGTGGTGGCAAAGAAATGAAATTAAAAACAATCAACACAAGAAAGAGGAACAAAATAAGAAGCTTGTCATTTTTCTACCAAAAACAATTAAAGAAACCTAGACAGAACAATACCCCAAACATGAATTGATGGGACATGAGGTGATAAATTGAAAGCTAAACATGGAAATACTTGGAAAACATAGTCAAAAGCAAACAAAGGAGGACCATGCCACACACTCATCAATAGAAAAATCTTTTGGGAAAAGCTTTAGACAGAGGAAATCTACATCCCTACATCAACACCACTTGTTTGGTAAGAAGGGCTATATGTAAGGGAGTTATTGGGCAGAAAAAAGAATATAAAAGATCTAGAAGCAAGGAAACAAATACAAGAAGCCAAATTTGTAGAAGTAGCACAAACAAAACAAAACTTAGGGAAAGACATTGAGATGCTTAGAGAGAATGGTCAACCTTCATAAAATGATGGAAGTTGGGCAGCAAGAACTACGCATGTTAAAGAAAAATGCCTTGCAAACAATCACAAGGAATGGTAAAGCAGAGGCCACACAAGAAACAAACATAGCAAAACAAAAAGAGCTGCATACGGTGATATAAAACATAGAATTAAAGGAGAATGACTTACAAAGTCAACTTGAGGAAGCTAAGACATGGGCACGAGTAGTCAAAGAACCATCAAAGAAACAAAGGGAACCAATACAAAAACATATAAAGCTACAACTGATGGAAGAGAGGAAGAGAAGTAACAAGTCATCCAACATAATTTTTAAGGGAGTAAAATATTATGGAGAGATGACACCAACAATCCGGTAAGAGGATTCCTTGAGGATAAACTGATATGGAAAGGACAAATATGCCAAGCTCACAAGGTAGGAAAGGTAAGGGAAGGAGGTAGATGCAAAAATATTTGAGTTATGATGAAGGCAAAGATGCTAAGATACAAATTCTAAGATATAGAGGGCTATTGAAAGGACCACACTTCTACTTAGATGAGGACTCGACACCAATGGAATAGGAAGAGCAAATGAGGTAATGGAAAAAAGTGAGAACAACTAGGTCAAAAGGCAAACGGGCATGGCTGAAAAATGGAAAAATATAAATTGAAAGTCAGATGATACGCGACAAATAGGTAGATAGGGCCCACTGAGGGCACTTAGTGACGGTAATTTGGATTTGCATAGGTTATCCTTGGATTGGAGGTCCCAATTTAGGGCCTATAGCGGAAAGAAACGATATAATTGTCCTTATAGAGACACATGAACATTACAAATTCAAAACCACAGATTTTGTAGGGTACACAAAAGCATCGATATGGAATGAAGTTGTTGAAAAGGGGAGGGGACAAGGAGAGGTGATGATTCTTATAAAGGAAAGAAAAGGCAAATCTATAAAATTTGTGAAAAAAGACCCACAAAAACAATACGTAGGGATCTAGATCACCAAAAATGAAAGAACAATCAGTATAGCAACATGCTATGTTGCCCTGCAATAGTTAAAAGCATATAAGAAAATTGCGAAGAACCATATGTAGCTTTAGGGAAGGACATATTAACATAGAACAAACTTGGAGAGGTAATGCTAATGGGTGATTTCAACACCAGGACAACAAACAAGCAAGCTAACACCCTAAGAGACAGTGGCGATGCAAATGACAACCCACTATGGTTAGAGGAAGATGAAGACAGTTGGTGGGAAAGGAGATTGACAAATGGGCAAAGGAACATAATGTACTTTGGGGAAGAACTACTAGGGCTATGCAGCATGCACGACCTCATCATATGCAATGGCACAAATACATGGCCAAAGTCAGGGGGTACAAATGCAGGACTTACAATGAAAAAAGCGTGGTAGATTATATCATTTGCTCCCAAGATTTGATCTAGAGGATTATAGAGATGGAAATTGGAGAATCGTCAACATATCTCAAATCTGATCATAACCCAATATACTTAATAATCAGCTTGTCAAGAGGACTAAACAACACCATGAGTAGATCCAAGACAACCATAAGGGAATAAAAGGGAAAGGAAACATAAGTATGACACAAGAAAATCAGGAAAATTTCAGAGCAGCATTGAATGTTAGCCTATAGGGGGTAGAAAAGAGACAACACAGGGCACCTTTGAGGCACATTGATAGTAGCAAATTAATGAACGTAATCCAAGAAACACCAAACGAGTGTAAAAGATCTAAACATAGGAAGGAGAGAAAAGATAGTTTTTGGACAAATGTTTGGTTTGATGAAGAATGTAAGGCAGAAAGAAATAATTTCAAAGAGCTAGGGAAGTAAGAAAACAAAAAAGTGTACATGCAAGTGGTGAAAACAAAAAAATAAGATCACATGCAAACAAGGCAGGAAGATCTGACATGGCTTGGGAAATGTGACCCTAAGTGTTTTTGGAAAGAGCTACAAATAGGTAAAAAAAAAATAGAGAACAATATTAGAACAGTGCAATGAGTAGAATGCCAAAGACAACTGTATGAGCGCAGAGAAGACAAGGATACACCCCCATAAATTGCCACACAAGGAAAGTTGTTTACCACAAAGGAGGTTAAAAAAGGCAATTGCAGGCTAGCAAGCGGTAAAGGATGAGATATAGATGGGTTACAAGCTGAATGTTTAAAATGGGGGATTGAGATCTTGGCACCTCACATAAGAAACATTTTTTATGGGATTGCTTGTGAAGGTTTCCCCACAAAGTGGACCACTAGCCTTGTCATTTCCCTTTTCAAAAGCATAGAAGCTGACAACCCATCAAATGACAAATTATTATGATCAACCCTCTCATGGCAAAACTATTTGGAAGTATGCTTGAATGTAAAATTACCTATTGGGCTGAAAAAAAAGGAAAGAGGGCAAAAGGACAAGCATGCTTCAGACCAAAGCATTCAACAATAGATCATTGCATCACTCTCAGCCATTTAATCGAAAACGTATGGGAAAAGAAAGGAGAAGTCGTCTTCTGTTGCTTCATTGACTTCAAGAAAGCATTTAACACAGGTTCTAGAAACAAGTTGTGGGGCAAGATGGAGGAACATGGAG
This sequence comes from Torreya grandis, assembly GCA_037957365.1. Taxonomy (NCBI): domain Eukaryota; kingdom Viridiplantae; phylum Streptophyta; class Pinopsida; order Cupressales; family Taxaceae; genus Torreya; species Torreya grandis. The sequence goes on along the minus strand of JARHVA010005986.1, from coordinate 765,067 downwards.
TTCCAAAGTAACACAAGGAAGCAGTCCACTGGATTTATGAGTAGGTTAGAGCCATGAACATACCACACAAAATTATTAGAATGCTTCAGCAAAAACTTAAGAGTTTAAACAAAGATGTCCACTATCATCCTTTTTATTTGGCCTCTATATTGACAAATTGGAGGAATGGATAGACAAAGTAGGGGGTGGCGCAATCCACGTAGCTATTTATGTGATAAATTTGTTTCTATTTGTAGATGGTCTTATTTTGGCCGCAACAACCCAAAGATAAAGAGATTGTCCGAAAGCCTTACAACTCTTTTGCAAAGAGGTTGGGATGCACGTTAACACCGGAAAAACTAAGATTTTGAATTTCTCACGTCAAAATGATCAACATATAAGATTCATATTTGAGGGGAATCCACTTGAGATAGTTTCATAATATAAATACTTAGGTCTTGATTTAACTAACATGTTCAACTACGAAACATGCATAATGAAGAGGATTGAAGGAGGGTGGAGAGTGCTATACTCTCTTTAAAATAGGTGGAAAGATGCTGATTTGTGGATTTGGAAGACCACTAGGGTCTTTTTTGGGCCACTAGTAGTGCCTATGGTGCTCTACGGGTGTGAAGTCTGGGCCAGTGGTACGTCGATTGTAAAGTGGAGACAAATTGAGAGAATTTAGAAACATTTAATCACAAGCAACTTCAAGATTAAAGCTCGGTCTCATACGAGATACTCCTAGTAGAAACATGTACTTTTCCAATAGAAACAACTATGATACCTTAGTCATGCTATATAAAGAACATAGAGAACATGGAGGATAGGTGGCCAGAGGTAGCAATGAGAGAAGATCTGAACAAAAGAAAGAGGACATGGATGAAAGAAAACAATCTATGGATGAATAAATGGGGCATCAACCTATAGGAATGCCAGGTCACCAATCAAAAGATCAAGATTTATGTGAGTGAAAATTTTAAACTAAGCATGTGGATAGAGCAACTCGGGAGAAAAAAGCAATACTGCATGACCAAGTTTAACTTCGCTTGTGAGCATGACTAGAAAACTTACATATGGGAAATAATCAAATGGAAAATGAAGATTCTCATAGCCTAATTGAGAAATGGACCACACTAATTTAGACGTGAGATAGGTGGAAGATCCTAAAAGAAAGGTGGGAAGAGAGAATATATCTTTTCTACGCATTAGGTATGGTAGAGATGGAATGACATTGTTTAATGGATTGCTTCGCTTATGACAACATTCGAGCTAGCTACCTGGATAGTCTACAAGGGATGTCTATGTACACCATATTCGAAGAAAAGAACATTGAAAAACGCAGGGAACTCTTGATCAAAATCCACAATAGGAGATTTAAACTTCAGAGGCTGAACAATGGTAGAGATTTGAACTAGAGTCGAACTGCAAAAATCTTATCTTTTTTGGCAGCCTCTCATTGACTATTTTGGTCTCATGGATGTTATTAAAATCTCTATGTATCTATCTATCATACTGAGCTCACTTTTGAATCCAATTTTTTCAAGGTGTATTTTTTTTGAGGTTTGCGTCTTAGTAATCACTTTATCTGCTTTTGTTTTTCACTTTCTGCTGTTATTTCTTGGTTTTTCAGAAACTATATGTTTTGTAGTATTTTAGATCCAAACATCGATTGGCCTTACTCATTGTTTTGATCCTTTGAAGCATCTACTTTGTTTTGGATTGATGGCTTCTCTATGTAAAGTCACCAATTTGATGGAAACAATCAACATTTTGTAAAAGGGCTAATGATGAACTCCATAAGGAGATTTTTCGCTGCAAGGGGATATTGTTAAGTTTGTGAAGGGAAATAGATTATTAAAGGCATCAAATCACCTCTTTATAGACCAGTTCTCTGTTAAGGACAATCAATTGTATACTTAGTAGGCCAGGGCCAATTGTATTGAGATCCTTATTCAAGACATGCATTTCTAAAATGGTCATGAGCTTGATCTCTGGCATTCACAAGGAAAGTCTCCATCATCATCATCAACATCTATTGAATCATGCACTCATTAGGATTCACACAATAAAACTTAGGAGAGCAATGCATCGTTGTCTCAAGTCTCTTCAATTTGTCATGATTGTTATGATGAAAAAATGTTTGCCAATTTTGAGCGATGTTCTAAAGGTATTTGTTGTAAGTTGTTCCGCATAATGGGGTACAAAAGTGGTGGTCCCGACAAACATGAATAAGGGATAGTTCATCCCATTGCACATGTTTTCTGGCCAGTTTGACAGGGTATTGGTTATCATGGGGACTTTGCCTCAACAAATGAAAATTTCCATGTTGCAACCACTCATAACAAATCATCTTCACAGTCCTCTCCAACATCACCAATTAGTTCTTCGATGTTAGTAGACAATTTTCAAGCCCTATCACAAGGAAAAACCACACTCTCAACATTTGGATTGACATTCTTGCCAACATACTTGGTATTGTAAGCCATCTTCCTGCAGTAAAATTGCGAAAAATAGGAATTGTTGACATTATTTTCAGCCATCTTAAACTCAGTTTCAACCACAATTTAGATGCATGCTCATGATGCTAGCTATTTTGTGAGGTAGCACCTTTAGAACTGCTTCTTTTGCACTCGTAGCACACTTTGTTTATGAAGCAACATTGGCTTATGACATTTTGGTCGTGTCTCCTAGTGTTTGTTTCTGGTCTTGTACCAACCTTGTGTTTTTGCCTTGGAGGGTTAGTAGACCGATGGTTTTTTTTTTTAAGTAATTGAAGGCTTCCACAAGCAATTTAATTAGATTATTCAATTTTGTGGGATTTTACACGTGTGTTTTAAGTCATCTCAAGCTGACCTCCATTAGTAGTCATTATCCTACTAACATTTTGATGATATAATTTTGGTAATAATCACAAGGCGAGGGGACCCACTTACCACACAAGCACCATGAACATTTTGTAGTAGGGGTGAGGAACAATGAATGTAATCCAATGCTTTGGGCTTGTCCCCCTTTAGACTCTTCCTCCATTGGCAAAGGTTTTGGAGCATGTAATACCTTATAAGTCACCCTTGTCTCACAAGTATTACCAATGTGGGATTAACCCAAATTACAATCCAATCATGTATTTGTGTTAACTAATTAAGGGTCTACTTGAGAAATTTAATTAGATTGCTCATTTTTGTGAGATTTTACTTGTGTGTGTTTTAAGACATCTCAGGTGACCTCCATGAGTGATCATTACCCTAATGACATTTTTTGTTATATATCTTTGGTAATAATCACAAGACAAGGGGACCCACTTAGCATGTAAGCACCGTAAGCATTTTTTAGTAGGGGGAAGGAGTGGTGAATGTAATCCACCACGTTGGGTTTCTCGCCCTCTAGCTTATTTCCCCATTGGAGAAGCTTTTAGAGCATGCAATGCCTTATAATTCACCCTTGCCTCACAATTCGTATTGATGTGGGATTAACCTGGATACAATCCAATCTTGTATTGTGCTAAGTAATTGAAGGCTTCCATGAACAATTTAATTAGATTATTAATTTTAGTGGGATTTTACTCGTGTGTGTTTTAAGTCATCTCAAGATGACCTCCACGAGTTGTCATTACCCTAATGGCATTTTTTCTCGTGTATTTTTTGTAATAATTACCAGACAAGGGGACCCACTTAGCACACAAGCACTGTAAGCATTTGTTAGTAGGGGGGAGGAATGGTGAATGTAATCCATTGCTTTTGGCTTTTCACCCTTTAATCATTTTCCCTATTGGCTTGCCTTGTGATTATTACCAAAAATATTTGGGGAAAATGTCATTAGGGTAATGACTACTCATTGAGGTCATCTTGAAATCACCTACAACACATACAATTAAAATCCTACAAAAAAATAATATTCTGTTTTTTGTTTTGTCTCAATTTATCTTCAAGATGTTCAGTATTGTCTCAACGCAGCTAGAATGGCTTCAATGGTGTTTGCTTCTATATTGAAGCACTTGTCTATTTATCCAACACCTCCCTTAATTCAAGTGCTTAGTTGGTCTTCAACATTCTTTATCATAGAATCACACCAGCTTCAACATTTGATTCGGATTCACTATCATTTCTTGGGACCAGATTGTAGACATCTTCACTCAATCCATGTTTCTTTATCTTTGGTCTTTGTTAGGAGTGAAGGAAGTTGTCGTTAGGGGGGATTGCATGCAATTCCTCCCTTCCCTGTTTCTCCAAGTCAGTCTGAAGGAGGGATGTTAGTTTAATTAAATTATTCACTTGTTAATGTATAATTAATTATTCACTTTTTCATTTTTAAAATCAATTTGATGATTTCTAGGTGGTTCTCGAGATAGGATTCCGCATTGGAGTTGACTCATATTGACTTATCTTTATTTTCAATGTACATATCAATATTAGCCTTGGACTGATCGAGATCAAAAGTTGCATGTATAAGCTTAACTTGAATTGACTTTTATTCTTGGCTACCTTTCCTATTAACCACCTCATGCATTTTCAATGAAATGGCCACGAGGTTTCTTGATTTTGTACATTCAGAGATGGATTGCCAAGTGGATTTTGAGATTCTTGATGCATTTTGGCATGGTACAATAAGCAGATCTCAGTTTGTTTTATGAGTTAGTTTTCTAGGTTGTGCTTGCAATGATCTTGTGACCATGTCGATTTTCCAAGCAACAGAAAAAGTAATCAAATTATTTCACTGGATTTTAATTTCTATTTTTCTGTCTTTTATTTTTTAGAATTCTCTGGAAGTTTGTTATTTGGATTTCCCTCTTGTATGTCATTCACTAGTTTTCATCTCTGTAATATCTTTGGAAATGCTCGACCTCCTTGCAACATATTACAAACCTGGCATGTTTGAAGTTTTTAACCACTTTGCAAACCGTCTTTGCACTTTCTTTCTTTTCCTCCAAAGGTATATTTTTAGAAAACATTTATGGCCTTTGGGCTGTCTGCTTCCAATGCCTTAAACTGATTCATGCTGTACAATCCCCCTTTCCATGTCCATAGAAATGATCTATCGATAGAGAGAGACAAATTAGTCACAACAAAAAACTAACCATTGCAGAATAGAGGCTCATGGAAACGTTTTTTGCTTTGATACCATGAATGATTTTTATCTAAGGAAAGAACGGATATAATCAAGTACTAATAATCAACTAAACAAAATTGTTAGCACGAAATGGAAGAAAGCCGACAATGAACCTGTTCTCTAGATAAATTGTTGTCAGTAACACTGAGAGCCATAATGAACACAATAATAATGTATTGGTACCGATTTAATGACACTCTGATAGAACATGGGTGGTCTATTTATAACAAACAATAGTACAGCTGGGAACTTCTATACTTGACCATTAGGAAGTCAATGTGCCAGCTGTAGTGCAAGAACCATCTAGACATTTTCAGGCACAATTAATTTGATATGATATTTTAACATAACTAACTTGTGTTGACCCCATGCATATACATGAATCCCCTTTTCACGGAGGCATGATAAATTATGATTTTATGGGCTGATTATCTCCAATAAATATTCATTATGAATATGGACTTATTTTTATTACTAATTAAAAGTGGAATGGTTGAAAATCATTACTGTTTTACCTCTTGTATCATTCAGATATATCATTGTAATTTTTTCTGACTAGAAATTATCCTTTCATGTTGGACCACTTATGGTACTCATTTATTGTCATTTGTATGTCGTTACATGGAATAACACAAACTTTTGATCAGCTGCCAGATGGAAGGGTGATAAAAGTTGGCACTGAACGTTTTCAAGCCCCTGAAGCCCTTTTCTCACCAGTAAGATTCCATTTTCCCTTTGTGCTACAGTAGTTAGGCTTAACTTTAAAATCAAACAAGTGTATCTAATATTTTCTTTAATTTTTCTTAAAAGTTAATTTATTCTATTTATTTCTATTCAGATTTATAAAATATCTTGCCATATTTGAGCTCACAATTGTTTAAGAAGGTTCAAAGAGCCCATTGATCAGTCTCACTCATCTTATATTAGGGCTGGAAATGTATTATCTGTGAATTGTTTGCTATTAGGGATTTCCCATATGAGGAATTTGTAGACCGTAATATCGTTAATATTAATAAAATCTATGTTTTGGTAGCTGTCTTATTTCTGTTATTTTATCTATATGTTGGTTGCTTTGGTAGTGTATTAGTTAATCCTTAGTTATGAACTGTTTGGTCGACAGTTGTGTGTAAATGGACAAATGTTGTATCATTGGCCTTACTATGCTGATAGGCGTATCCTACAATGTGTACTGTTCATAAGTGTGTTTATATAAATGTCCGACCATAAATTTGACCCCCATTCGACCATCATAGGGCAGTTTTTATTCCTGCTAGAAGAAAGCGATCAAACAATCATGATATCTTGGGCATATTGTGGGGTTTGGAACCAATTGTTTTCCTTGGATTTTTTTTCGAGCCCAATGCAATGGTGTAGCTAGATTGGGGCCATCTTTCACCATCTTTTACCATTTTTGACCAGTCAGCAGTTTATTTGCGGAACCTTTCAATGGGCGAAACTATGCGACAAATCCAAGATAGGCACCTCGAGATTAATACATTTCAGCATTTTTAACATAGATATATTTAAGATATTTGATTTAGTTATAAATAGCAAGTTTATGGTTAGGGTAAGGGCACTGATGTGACCCTCCTCGTACCAAGCATTGTACTGTATGCTACCTATACAATAAAGCAATTGGTTTTCTATATTCTTTTGTGCTATGTTCTTTGCATGTGAAAATATTTCTGCATGTAATCTTTGGTTGTGTAGCATTCGATATTTCTGGCGTCGTTGCCTTTGAAGTCGGCTTAGGGTAAAGCTAGGTAGAATTGGAAGTGAATCGACAATAACCATTAATGATGGAACATTACAAGATGGAAGCGTAATGAAGGAGTTGATGGGTCAGCTAGTTCAAGTAGCAGTCGAGACTAAGAAACAAAGAGAAGATGATCTCACTAGAGAATTCACACATGTGTGGGATCTCTTGGTACATGAGCACATCAAAGAAGAATCCTAGAGGAACTGTAACAATCCTTGCCCAATCTGCCCTTAATCATCTCAATTTGCTGCCTTGTAATTTTTTCAAACACTTTGTATGCAAAGTGCTTCTTGCTGGTTTTTGTCACAGTTTGATGATTTGTTTTGAATGCCGATGGATTAAAGCTTCAAGTGTTTATAGAACAATGCAAGAATGACAATGCTAAGTTCTAGATGCAAGAATGACTACTTTTTTGTTCTTTTCTATGCAATTAGATGAATTCACAAAGCAAACTAATCACCTATAGCCAATGGACATTTAGTCGAACAGTTGGCATGCAACCTACTATCTCAATTCAAATGCTCAAAAGATAACTATAAATGACCAGCAACTTGTGATTCTTATTTGTATTGATGATTTGATACAATGCTCCACTAGACTAGCCAAGACTCTTTGTATAAACAAGAATTACAATTATATGGTATGCTGGTATGAAAGATGCACACCTATAGCTGCAAATATAAACTATACTAAAGGATGAATTGTATGCAATGAACCCTGGTTGGATTGAGGCGCCCTTGAGAATAGATGAAGGAGCAAGCAATTTCCAAGTGAAAGGATGATCTCCCAAGCCAAATCGAATTTTCCAAGCCAGCCGCCCCTGTTCTGGCCTGATCTCAAATTTAAAATAATATGCAATGAATATGCGTTGTCTCAAGCATCTAATATCATCTCCATGCTCCAAGGAAGTGGGCGCACCAAGCCAAGCAAAGAATCGATGCAAATTGGAACCCCCACAAGCAAAAATGTCCCTCCTAATAGCGTCCTTCCTTGACTGTAAATATCTAATTTCTCTACAATGCAATCTGCTCTCTTAACCAAGGAAAATCGATGCCAATCTATATAGAAACCAACACCAAAAGATAGCTATGCAACCTCCACAAATTCACCAAATCTATTTCTCCAAAATTGGCCAATAGCCACAAATTTTGCTCCAATTGAGATGACTGAAATATCACCTCCAAAATGCAACCCTTCAAGAGATACTTCACTCCCTCAGTTATTCTATCAATGGGAGTTATCGTTCCCAAAGACAAATTGATTCACTGTAGAAAACTTTAGTCTCCACAAGCATACCACAACAAAGACAACATCAAATCTGGTTGATTCCTAATGGCATCCCACACCTCCCTTTATACTTTTTTTTCCCCTTCATTTGGGAAGCTTCTAGAAACATCATAATATTTTAATATTATTTTTCTCTTTTAATATATTATATTTGCACTTTAATATAAAATAATGAATTATAACATAAAGTACAAATATAACATCATGTTGTAATATGAGATTTCTAAAAATAGAAACATTCTAATAAATCATTAGAAAACCTCTAGAATATGTCGAAACTTCTCCAAAGAAACCAACTGCCATTTGGGTAACTGCGGAGAAAACCCTCTAACCATGCCATATTAGCCTATGAGGGCCACTGATAGGCTAATCATGCCGAAAGTACAATGTCTAGCTAGAAGGGGACATTACTGGAACTAAGTACCTATGACTTGTATTTGGGGAAGCGTAGCAGTGACTAAAGAAGTTGATCAAGTATTTGATAGTTTGCCTATACTTCTAGCAAGGCATTTTATTATCTTGCAAGATCTTCATGCGAAACATGACCTTGAAGCACAATGATAAAAGATTTTACAATGAAACAAAGAAAGATGTCATTGAGGAGAGGAAAGATATGAAGTCCAATGTTGAATTGGAAGGATTTGAGCCCAAACAAAGGTGGTACAAGAAGACAACATAGTTGGGGAGTGGACCAAGAAATCAAATTGCCTACTAAATTGGTGGAACGACAAGAGAGAAGGTAGATTTCAAGAGGCAACTAACTCTAGAAATATATCAAGACAAGTTTACAACAATAGTGAAAGCTGAAGACAAAGTTGAAGTTGAAAATAAGGAAAGGTTTAGCCAGAATCGGAGAACCTTATACTACTCATGCATGAGGAGTGGGTAGATATTGCTAGACAACTGCGCCTTATAGAACAAGGAAATACAAACCTCACCGACTAAATTGGGTTGGTGGGTGCTACAAAAGAGTCGATAGTGGAGTCAAGCAAAGAATTGCGCGAGCCCCTTTGCCCAGAGGTATTTCTTCCTCCTGATATGAATTTTAGTTACTTCCTCATGGGAGGAGAAATCTGCTGCATTGGAGATCCATAATTTAAGAAGTTGAGCCAAGAACACTAGGGCAGCCCATAGGACAAATTGGAGTGGGCAATGCAAGAGAGACACCTAATAGTAAGCAAACCAACATACAAAATTGTTGAGGATTAAGGAAGGTTTGGGGATAGATACGTGCCTGACAATGTTGGGAGCGCAGAGGAATGGCCAAGATAGACCTTCCTAGGGAGGATTATTGTAATAGAAAAGTCGTGTCAAAGCCACACAAGGCAAACAATTATGGGCACTCCACCAAGTCCAAATTCAAAGAGACAAAAGTTACCGAATATTAAAGGTGATGGATTTGAAGACTCAGTGCAACATTGTAGATAATGTATCACCATCTGGATTGAAAATGGGTAGATAGATGAGCATTATTGATTGTGGTTCTTTCTATCCACACTTAGAGGGGTGGCTATTGACTAGTATATGGATGCACCAACAATTGACAAGCCATCATGGGACAAATTATAGAAGATATTTGTAAGAGTTCAAACACCTCAAAGATGACAATGAAATTGCATTAGAGATTTACAACACCCGATAGGGAAAATACAAAAGTGTATGAGCCTATAATAGAAGACTTAAAGAATTGCTGGAAAAACTTGAAATTGTACCATCTGATGACCTGCAAAAGAGGCAGTTCATTGAGGGACTTGTACCTATTAAGATGTGAAGTCACTATTCATAGTCACTATTCATGAATCACTATTTACAAACACTATTCATGGTCACTATTTATAGTGATGTGGCCTGCTGGTGATGTGGATGGTTAGTGATGTGGCTAGGTAATGACTTGGCATGACCCACGGTGGGTGGTATGGCCCATGGAGCATCTTTGATGATGAAAAGAGGAGAGAAAAATGGGGTGCATTTCTCCACTTAGTCACATGGGTTGGCTTGTGGATGCATGTGAGGACATAATGATAGTGGATCACATGATTCCACTTAGGCATGTGCTTGTGGGGCACAGTTGGCTTGTGGGCTCCTGTTGGATGAGGTCAAAAGTTGGGAATCTTTTGACTCGTGTGAAAGCACATGGGAAAGTGGGGGACAAGGATCTCTATGCTAGATTGAGGTCACATGTGTAATGGGATGTAGCACATGGGTGTGCACATGGAGTGGTCAAGGGGCATTATGAGATGCCATTCAAAGGCTTGACTTGGCACATGGGGGGACAAGATTCCCTATTGATGAATAGTGCACCCACATGGAGGATGGCACATTTTCTCCTCCCTCTCTATTATTCTCTCTATGTTGTAAATGCTATTAATATAGCATAAGCTCTCCTTTGTAATTTATCCAATTAGTGGATCCATGCAAGCCTTGGGCTTGCATGCTTGGTGGTTAGATCCTGTAGGCTAGTTTAGCTTGGTTTACAACTTGGATGCTTCAGGGGGAAGCATTGAGTGCTTAGTATGTTAGCACTGATGGAGTTGCTATGGAGTTGTTGTAGAAGAGAGATTGATGCTGTGAATTAATGAAGTCTGGGAGCTGCCATTTTGTCCGTGGATTTTCTTTGCACATTACAAGGTTTCCATGTAATCTCTGTGTAATGTGTTCCCTCTTTGTCTTATGTTTTATAGCTTATTTCTGCTTTAATTACTTGCACTGTAAGAACTTTATTCCTAACATCTGGTATCAGAGCCATGGTGAAAAACTCTATGTATGAGTGTTTTCTGTTGTTGGTTGTTGTGTAAGTTGAAGCTACTATGACAAGAGAGACCAAGTTGGAGATTAAAGGGGAAAAAGCTTTCTTCTGGTAGTTATCTCTCTGTGGAGCAAGGTGGAGGATCTCTTGATGAAGATGCTGCTCTCTTCACGTTGTTGAGGAGAAGCCCACAGGTGAGTTGTGGAGAAGTTGAAAGCTTTGCCAGACAAGGCAACAACCTACACAATGTTCCTGATGGAGAAGCAACTTTATAGCTTAAGGAGCACGCTGGTCTTCTTTGGAGGAGGTTGAAGATAAGGCATGACCTTGTTATGGTTCTTGGCAACAAACATAAGGGGTGTTGATGTGGTATCTTACTGGCCACATGTTAACCGAGATGTTGCAGAAGAAGAAAAATCCATGCAAAGGAAGGAGGTACAGAGAAACTTGAAGCTATACCTGTTTTGAAGTGGTTGAGGATGAAGAAGATGAAGATGCAAATGAACAAGTGAGACCTAGTGTTCTTGAAAGGAAAACACTGTATGTTTGGACATGCGGTAGAGCATGATGCATTTTGGATGCATTTTTTAGACTCAAAAACTCAGTAGGTGCATTGGTGCACCGAGTAGTGCGACGATTTCCCTGGAGCTGTGATTGGTCCACTTGTGTCATGATTGACATGTTTGGTAGCTGAAGGCTACATGCAGAAGAACCATTGAGCCCTGGTGTTCCCGAAAGGAGAAGGCCGGTGTTGACCATATAACTCAGGGTGCTAGAGTGTTGTGTATACGGTTGTGGTGTTGGCCAAGTAGACTGATGCATGGAGTAACACTAGAGGCACATGAGTTGGTGTTTTGGCAACATTCGATAGAGCATGATGCATTTCGGATGTATTTTTGAGGCTCAAAAACTCGGTAGGTACAGTGATGCATTGAGTAGCATGGCGACTTCCCAGGAGTTGTGATTGGTTCAGTGATCTTTTGCCATGTTGATAGCTTCGATGGCTGTGTGGAGAAGTCTAGTTTTGAATTTTGTGAGATCTTCTCTCCTCACCACTATCAAGAGTGCTACATGCACTAGTTTCTATTCAAGGAGTTGGAGTAGCATTATTCCTACATGGTGATCTCTCTTAGGGAGAGATAAATACAAAAAGATGAGGGAAAGGTGTTGCTGGTTTTTATGTTAAAGAAGTTGTTGTACGGGTTTCCAACAGACGTGCTGAGGGAGTACAGGATGTTCAGTACCTTCATGGAGGGTCAAAGTGGTTAGCAGATGTTGTTGACATGTTAGATTCAGGCCCCAACATGATCACTGTTTTGATGGCTCAGGTGGAACACATGAAATGAAGGTGGTATGGAGGAGCAAACCAAGAATGGAGATGCACAAGGATGGGAGAGCAAGGAAATACCCCACTTCTTGCATTACAAGTTGTCTTCCCAGGAGTGTTCTAGAGGAGGAGACATGTTGTCCTGTGTATTGGATTCATCAGGAGAAAGAAGCCTTGTGTTTCCATGGTGAGCACTAAACCGGTTATTCCCAAGCAGTGGGAGTTGTAAGCGATTCATGGCAAAATCTTGATAGGAGGATTGGTTTGTGTGTGGAGAAGTGATTTGTATTCAGTGTTGTAATCTGCTATGGAGGAACATATGTTGACAAAGCGGGTTAGGGCAAAGAATTTTTAGTAGTGCAAGAAAAATTCTAATGGGTTTGTGTTAGGGCAGTAGAAGGCATTGTTGAGCAACTGATTGCAGAATACTTAAGTGTGGTAATAGCCTGTGTATATTGACTTAAAGTGGGAGTATGTTAGGATGTGAAGTCACTATTCATAGTCACTATTCACATGCACCATTCATGGTGATATGACTTGCTGGTGATATGGATGGTTAGTGATGTGGCTAGGTGATGACTTGGCATGATCCACTGTGGGTGGTATGGCCCACGGAGCATCTTTGAAGGTGAAAAGAGGAGAGAGAAATGGGGCGTATTTTTCTACTTAGTCACATGGGTTGGCTTGTAGATGCATGTGAGGACATAATGATAGTGGATCACATGATTCCATTTAGGCATGTGCTTGTGGGGCGCAGTTGGTCTATGGGCTCCTGTTAGATGAGGTCAAAAATTGGGAATCTTTTGACTCGTGTGAAAGCACATGGGAAAGTGGGGGACAAGGATCAGTATGCTAGATTGAGGTCACCTGTGGAGTGGGGTGTAACACATGGGTGTGCACATGGAGTGGTCAAGGGGGCATTATGAGATGCCATTCAAAGGCTTGACTTGGCACATGGGGGGACAAGATTCCCTATTGATGAATAGTGCACTCACATGGAGGATGGCACATTTTCTCCTCTATCTATTATTCTCTCTATGTTGTAAATGCTATTAATATAGCATAAACTCTCCTTTGTAATTTATCCAATTAGTGGATCCATGCAAGCCTTGGGCTTGCATGCTTGGAGGTTGGATCTTGTAGGCTAGTTTAGCTTGGTTCACAACTTGAATGCTTCAGGTGGAAGCATTGGGTGCTTAGTATGTTAGCACTGATGGAGTTGCTATGAAGGAGCTGTTGTAGAAGAGAGATTGATGCTGTGAATTAATGAAGTCTGGAAGCTGCCATTTTGCCTGTGGTTTTTCCTTGCACATTGCAAGGTTTCCACGTAATCTCTGTGTAATGTGTTCCCTTTTTGTCTTATGTTTTGTAGCTTGTTTATTTCCGCTTTAATTACTTGCACTACAGGAACTTTATTCCTAACAGTACCGTTGTTGTGGAGGAAGATAAAGGTGGTTCCAACATTGTATTATGAAGAAGCATATAGAGAAGTGATGGATATTGAGATTCAAAATAAGACATTCTCACACTTGAGAAAGAGGAGGGAAGATGATGATTGAGAGTCCGGTGATGACAATGAACCATGATTAGTATAAGTTATTATAAGGGACATGCTTTGAATGATATAAGAATTAAAGGAAGACACCAAGAAAGAAGGTAATGATCTATGGTGTACCAACTGCAAAATAAAAGGTTACACAAATTTTGGGGCATCTAGGAAAGGATTTGCCATGCAATTTATGGAACAAGAATGCCCAAGTACTCTTCACACAAGGGGAACCAAAGACACCACCCACTACCCTAACCAAGCCTCAAAATAATCAAAACAATAAGGAGGTGTCTCTTGGCAGTTATTGCAAGCAAAGAAATAACAACACTAGAATAATAATGTTGTAGGTGGTAGTTAGATTCAATATGACTCCCAAGGTTGGACACTCGTGGAATGCTGGAAGTGTAATGAGTGGGGACATTTCACAAGAGATCATCCCACAACTTAGAACAATACAAAATTTCTATTTAGATAGTAAGGGCCTAGGGATCACAATGATGCCAACTATTTGAAGCAAGCATCCAGAGTGAACATCAACATGATTGACATAGCCAAGGACAAAGAAGCAATGGCAATCACTTCAGCTCCAATGAAGAAAGCCATATACTCTAATCCATGAACAAAGAAGAAAGACATATTGAAGCCAGGGTGGAAGGCAATAAGGCCATGGTTGAAGAACGAAGACAATCCCCTGAGTGAACAAGTATGGTGGTAACTGTTGGACTTGAGTCAAACAAAGCAATTGCAAGACAAGCCTTGCAAACTGTTGTGCGTGTAATAGAAACTAATTTATTGCAAAGCATTTTAGAACTCAAGAATGCCATAAGTAAAACCACAATTGTACTTGACAATGGCCTTGACATTGAGCATGCGATAATGTGTAATGTCCCCCTTTTTGGCATAACTTGCTTATGGACCCTTAGCTTGTTTTTTTCCCCACAAGACTAAGGGAAAGAAAAAGAAGGGAACTATGAGGGGCTATTCAAAGAGCAAAAAGGTGAAAAGTACTTACGTATTCTAATTTTCAGTTGAGTTATGCAGAAAGTGCTTTTTATCTAATTTTCAGTTAAGTTGAGAATTTTTGAGGGTCATGGGCACATAAGGCCTAAAAGTGAATTTTATATGGAAGCTTTGTAATATATATTTTTTAAAAAGAAAAAGGTAAACTCTCCCTCTATATTTTGGGCGCCACATTTGGAGGAAAAATATAAAAAGAAAGGGAAGGCTCATTTGAAAAGGTTATGCAATTTGGATATGAAAATTATTATGCAAGTATGTCAAGCTTGTTCACCACATCTTGAAGACGAAAACCTTCAATTGTGTTAGGGGATTGGTGACTAAAACCTCCATACCTACTTTCAAGGCAGATCTACTCAAGGGCTATAGTTGTGCTTCAATTTTGCATATGGATCTACAAGGGTGTTTTTGGACACCACCTTCATCAAAGATTGTTTCAAACCCTTCGGAGAGCTGGAATTTAATGATTTGTAGGTGAAGAGATGGGCAAACTTGGTTTGAAGAGCTTTGTTGATTTTGGAGGCCATCCCAAGGGTGGCGACTTGCTTTGGGAGGGTGGTGACCCCTCTTAAGAGGGCAAATTGTCTTCAGAACCCTCTTCTAGGGTCAAAGGTATTTTTTAAATTTATTCCAGCACTTGGCGAGTTATTGTGGATAATTTATAAGTTGGAGGGCTGTTTCTGTGCCCTACGAATATTCAAAAATTTCATATATTATTTTGCTACTTGGGCGACTTGCTTGGAGAGGTTCAGAAGGTGGTGAGAAGGGCGAATTCCAAGAAATAAATGTCAGATTTATTTCCCTAATTTTTCCTAAGTGGGGTGATCCACTTTTGGGGGTTTTAAGGGTGTTTCATCAGGGGAAAATGCAACTGTTCTTTCACATAAAAATCAGAATATTTGTAGGGGTATTTTTCAGCCACTTCGCCAATATATCTTGGTCAAAAAAGGTACCTTGATTTCAGTTTATTTTCAGCTATTTGTGGAGCTATTTTAGCATGTGTTTGCTTGGAAATTTTATAAATTTTTCAGCTAGGGTTTGTTGGTTTTGTGGGTCAGATTTTTAGTTAAATTAGCAAATTTATTCAAGGGTTTGTTGGAAAATCCCAACTAGGTCTAATTGTCCCAATTAGGAACATTACAGTGGTATCATAACCATACCTTGGTTATATGTTGGATTCAAAATTTATATCAAACAGTAACATGGACAAGGGAATGATTGAAAATATTATTCAGGCCCAAGATCGTGGGAATCAACCCTTCAAGGTGAAGGATCAGCATTTGGTTCATTGGGATTTGATGGAAGATTATGATAAGTACTTGACACTTGCGCCACAATACAGAAAGGGAAGGAGCTTCAAGTATTGGCTAGGTTTGAGATAAGGCAAAGGGCACCATGAACACATAGCTATGCATGATGACTTGGAAAGATAGTTCTTCCAAATTTTGATGGTTATCAGGTATTCTGATTAGAGATTGGGTTGACAAGGTGAGTGAGTATCTTGATTTGAGGCCTAGGGGTAGAAGGGAAGCCTTAATTTTTGTCATCCAACATTTGGATGGGGCTGCCCATGAATGGTGGCGTCATGGATGGAAAACACAAGGGCATTGTTGACCAAATTTGATCCCAAGTCAAATTTGGGTCAACCCCTACTATTTTAAACTTTTGAGAAAAGTTTCATGTCTTATGGGGTCTCCTATTGTCCTCTATGTCCACTTGCCCTTCCTCTAGTCCTTGTTGAAGTCCATTCTCCTGGTACTGGTCTAGTCAACAAAAGTCAACGTTGGTCACCCAAAGTCAAACTTAGTCAAAGCTTCAATTTATTTTGAAAATGTCTTAAAATGGCCTTTGATAGGTTTCAATGTGTCTTCAAGTCATAAATTAACCATTTGCTAGATCTCATGTGCAAAAAGGGTCATTTGGCCACATTTCTAGCTCATTAATTGACTTGTACAGATAATGGTTGTTATAAAATATGTCATCAAGGTGGATATGAACGTGGATAAGGTCAAATCATGTTAGAATCATTTAGGGGACAGATAGAAATCAGTTATAATCAAGAAACAATAGTTTTTCTTAAAAAATAGGAGCTTTTGGGCACTTGTACGGACTTCTCAAGTCCATCATTAACTAAAAACGTGGGGAGAGTAACTCTTCACCTCCCATCATCCATTTCAACCCCTGGGTTTCAAGAAGAATGCAAAAAGTTTCATTTGCAACTTGTTTTCCTCCATTTTCACTTGGCAAACAAAGAGGGAGCAACTTCATGCAATTGGCATGGGCTGTACAGGTGGAATTGGGAGGATTGCTTCTGGGGGTGGATAGTACTCTGAGTGCATTTCGTTTTCATAACAAGAACATGAGATTTGGTGCATCCTCCTTTATGAACAATCAGTTTGATTCTAGACAGCTTTTTATGCATGTTCAACCATGACGGGTTCACTGTTTGAGCTTGTCTCAGAGTTTCTTGTTTTGGATTGATGGATTTGTGTGTTGTAGGTGTCTCTACATGATTTTCAAGATGTTTCCATGCTTCTTGTTTTGGAGAGTTCAATTGTTTGAGAAAGCCTCTTCTAGGCTTGCAAAATGTCTAGTTTGCATTCACAGTCATCTCAATTGCTTTGAAAATGTTTCCTTCACGTTGGATATGATGTTTTGATGTTGTTTTGGAAATGATCATGGTGTATGTTGGGTATTCAAGTGTTGCCAATTGCTTTTGAGGTGTTTTGAAAGCATTCCTCGCATGTTTCTTGTCATTTCATGATTTCCTTGTATATCACAGTCAAAAAACTCCACCTCTAGGAGCATGTTGACGTCACAAATGTAAGTTTGAAGGTTTGACATGGTCCTTAACCTCTTGGGACTATTAATGTGCATTGAAATGTTGGATGGAGGCATGTAGGCACTACAAACTTGCATGTTTAGAGAATGGTCTCAATTCTGTCTGTGTAAAAGGAATGATCATCTACAACTAGTGTCATCATATGCAAACATGCCTTCTGGAGGTTTTCCAATAGTTGGTCAATCCAATTTGAGGGTCCTTGCTATAGGAAGGCCTAGATAGACCTGTCGATCATCCTAGGTTGACAAGAAAGGTGTCAAAACATCAAATGGAAAGTTGGACTGTGATCAGGCCCTTTTGCTCCAAAATGACCAAACAGAGGTCCATAAGGTTTTGTATGGCCTATTTAAACATGCACCTTAAGTGACCTAAGGCACCTTTAAGATTGAATCCTATAGTCATCATATAAGATAAGGCCTATGCCAATATGGAGAAGCAAAGGATGAATGGAGATTGGATTTTGCAAAGCCTAAAAATGGATAAAAACCACTAAAGCAAGGCAGTGTTATCTACAAGATATTGACCAAAAAGCTGACTTTGCATCCCATTTTGATGATCTTGGACTATGCTATCAAGTTGAATGATGTTAATGGCTCAAATGATGCTTGCAAGCTAAGAGGGCATGAGAGAAGGAGAAATCCAACGTCTTAAACCCCAATACATGTTTCTCTGTCCGTACACAGGACTGTGAGGAATCACCTACAGGGAAAAAAGTCAAAGTTTGTGAGATAGGCATGACCATGAATGAGATGAGGAAAGTTTATGTTTTGAATGCAAACAAATACCTCCATGCCATCAATGTCACCATGAACAAGTTTATCTTGATCTAGAAAACCCCTACAGGCAGAGACCTAGGACTGTCTCAGTCCAAGAGGACAATGAACAATTGGAAGCCCTAAAGGGCCAAAATGCTAGGTTTGGAAATGAGTTCAAATTGGCATGAAGGCGAGTCAAGAGGACTATAGAATGTTTTGAAACCTTGGTCAGAATCTCTAAAGAAAGACACCTAAAAGGAGATACCCTGTTCACTGTCATAGTCAGATAGGGTCATAAGTTTGAGAGGAACATGGTGAGAGTTTGATGCCCAAGGAAGGAAGTGGGAGTTTCAAACAAGTGTGATATGGATTCCTCATGATCAAATGAAGAAAATAACATGCCCAAGACATCCTCAAGCTATCCAAGGCCCTTTTCCCACAAGCAAAATAGACTCAGTCCGTACAGGTAGGGTAAGGAAACCCTTGGTTCCAGAGGTGAATATGGGATTCTACTTGGGAGAGAGATTTTGGGTGGATCCCTAGGCTCCACAAGCATGAAATAAGGGTGAGGAACATGCATGAACAACTTGGATGCATCAAATAAGTGTGGAAGGAGCATTCATAAGGAGGTTTGAACAAAACATGCAAAAAACAAGGTTTTTTGCCCCTTGTTGAGAAGATTGAGATGGTTAGATCCCCTAACCATGGAATCAAACAAAACCCTTTGGTACAGTTGGTCATTAGGACCTTGTGAAGCTTTTCAAATACTCACTTTGCCCAAACAAACAGGCCTAATACTCTCTGTTTTGTCGCAGAGCAGGGGTAGTCCATGCACAAGAATGGCAGTTTTGGGGAAAAGTGAAGAATGGTGAACCAAAGACCAATTGGATTAGTCCATAAGGTTTGAATAGCTGGGGGACACATGGAGGAACCTAAGAAACCTTGCTAGAAGGCTTGAGAGCAAACGGGGCACCCTACACAACAAGGGTTACAGTCAAGTGTGAAGGAAAGCCTTAGGGATAGAAGCCAAATTGGAGTTCATATGCAGTTTCAACCTAATCTATGCTTTCCAGTGATCAATTCATGTTTACAGAGGTATGTTGGGTGTGTTCGAGCCATCACATTGCAAAGAGAACCATTGGAGGGTCAAGAGGAGCTCAAAGATGTAGGTAGACCTATTGGCAAGGTCTAGGCCTAAAACCAAACAGGGGTCAATTTCCATTTCAAGCTTTTGGCAATCCATTCTAATGTCTAGAGGAAGTTTGTAGGGTATATAAAAAGATGTTCCAACCCTTGGTTTGCAAAGAAAGTATCCAAGAAGCCATTTTTGGCTTAGGAAGCATTCAGACCCCACCAGGAAGCAAAAAATGAGCTCGAATGTCAACTTCAAGTGCTTAGAACTTCCACCAAGCTTTGCATGGGACCTTGAGCCATTCAGGGAAGTTGAAGGATGTCCCTGAGGATCCATAAGTGGCATTTGATCAGAATTCCAACATGCCATGGCTATGAATGAATGCTAAGAATGAAAACCACTTCAAAGCCCTTGCAAACTCTCCATAGTGACCCGACTGGGAAGATGAGGCAATTTGAGCATCCAAAAGGTACGGAGGTGCCATGAAAACACTTGGATGATGCAGAGGACTCTCCAAAGATTCTTCACATGTGATTTAGGTGTACGGACCTATACAAAATAGGGCAAAATAGGGCTTATTTTGACCATTTTTTGTGTTTTGCAGGCATGGTGAACTTCTAGGAGACCAAATCACTTTTGGAGGAAAGTTTAGGATTTTTTCTAAGTCCTCATGGTCATTGGATCAAGTGTCTAAGCTCCTAAGTGTGCCTACTAGTTCTCCCATTTCAGCCAGTCCAGTGAACCAACTAGGAAAGACTTAGAGAAAATGGTGAATCTTCATGTGGAAATCCTTTTAAGGCTTGTTTCTTGTAACTGATGCTATAGATACTTGGGACACATGTCAACCCTCTTCTTGTACTGATCAGATTGCAGGTTTGAAGAGTTTTCAAGTGCCAAGTGTGAGAGGTGTGTAGAAAAGGGCTATTTTGAGACTGCCAAAGATGATTATGCATGGCCAGATGATCATGAGTGGTTTAGGACCTCACCAATGCATGTGAAGACTTGTTTGTAACTCCTCTTACTCAAATCCATCATCAAACCTAATCAGTTGCAATGATAAGGTAGTTTTGGAAGGCCAATCATGACAGGCAGTTTTCTATGCAAAAGGAGTTTCTTGACTCTTGGCGAGTTTTGGATGGTTTCAAATGACTCTTGTAGCTCTTGATGTTGCATGGCTCGCCCCATCTCCTCATCCACATGCATTGTAATTGATTTTCTCTTTTGGACACTTGTCCTTGTGCCTCTTGGACTCCCCTTCTCTCTCTCCTCAAAGTTATATAAATTGAGCCATTTTGGCCATTGTAATGGGATTCCAACTCTTGGTATGGTAGAAGCCCTGCCAAAATTGTATTTTGATTTGTACTTAAGCTAATGAGAAGTAAGCTAGTTATACTCTAAGTCCATTTGCACTATGTGTTGAAGTGATCCATCTTGAATGTCAAGTATAGATTGAGTTCATCTTGTTTTCATGCAATCCTTGAATGTGTTACTGCAAATGACTTCTCTCCTAACAGGTTTCATGAAGCGTATGCTGCTGCAATAGACTCTTGAAGTGTGTATGAGTTTTGTATTGTCATATCTAACCTTCCCTTCACTTGCCTTCATTTGTTGAGTTTCTTATTTGCTTTCATGAGAAACACTAATGCTAGGGAGCTCCATTAATGGTGTTGAGGCTAGTTTGGTTGTCTTAGTTTATTATGCAAATTCCAAGTGTATGAATGGAAGCAACTCTTGGTGTATCACCTCCTAGTTTAGGTTTGCTTTATGTATCTTTCTCTCCCTTTTCACCCATAATAGGCAGTTTTAGTAGCATAAACACATCAAGTCATATCTACGGAGTTAGCCCTCATAATCTAGAGATTCATCTCTCCTACAAGTTCACTCACAACTTGAGAAATGATTCAATGTTGAATCAAATTGTAGGAGCTTCATAGAGTATCCTAGGGTGCACAATTTGATAACAATAGGCACAACACCATTGGGTCACATGAGGAATTATTTGAGAATCATGGATGGGTTTGGTAAGAAGAGGGAGCCATCAAAACCAAAATCACTAAGGGCACCAAGCAAGGGTTTCCAATTGGATGAAAGACAGCCCTTAAAACAATTGACTGAGCCTACTTTCCAATTGTATAAGGGGCAGCCACTCCACAAGGTTGTTAAACACCAAAATTCAGTCAATCACATGCCCCTTGTGATGGGCGATCAGCTAGAAATTAAATCAAAAAATTTAGGGAAATTAAAGGCATGTAAGGCTGAATTTGAAGGGCAGCCACCAAGTGAAGGAGCTTTGAAGTTTGGGCACCAAAATTCAGTCAATTGTGGGCCTATTATGATGGACAACCAGCTGGGATTGAAATCATAAAATCCAAAGAAATTAAGGGCATGTAAATCTGGAATAGAAGGGCAGCCACCAAAGGAAAGACAATTAGAAAATTGGGAGCAAAGAAATGAACATATGAAGATGAACCAAACTGAAATTGAAGGACAATTACATGAAAGAAAAGAGGACAGCCAGCAGGTGACAAAGAAAGAGGTGCTTGCTACCCTATCTAGTGCTACTAGACGCCATGCTTTATGTGTGAAAGGAACTGTTAGACGCAAAAGGATAATTGTGTCAATGGATAATGGAGCCACTCACAACTTCATAGATGCTAAAATGGTTGCAAGACATAGGCTGCCCACCAAGGAAAATGGTGGACTTAAGGTAACCGTGGGGGGTGGCTCCTCCATATCATGCATTTTCAGCACCTTGGAATTCAAACTAACCATGGGCGAATATACCTTTGAAGGAGAGTTCAATGTGATAGACCATGGGGAGATAGATATTGTGCTTGGAGCCAAATGGTTTCAATCCATTGGTAAGTACACTCATAATTTGCAATAATCAAAACTGAAATTTATGGCAACCAACAAGGAAATTGTTCTCCATGGTTTAAGCAATGGGACACCCATGTTGCTGACCTCAAAAGGGATGGAACAAGCTTTTCATAAAGGGCAGCCAAGTAAAGAGTTTCAACAAACTATGGAGCAACCAATGGGGTTGCAAATGGTTGACATTAATGGGGAAGTTACAGAAAAATCATAACTTCCGAGTTTGAAGCAAAGAGAAGTTGTTCAACAACTTCATGAGCCTACAAAAGGTCAAAATGGAAGCTTGAACAAGGACATCATAATAGAAAGTTATGCCAATAAGGGAAGTTTTTGTATTGTCCCTTTTCATGCATCATTTTGTTTGTCTAATTTCATATTGCAAGAAGCTTAGAGGAAACACTTATTATTATGTCTTCTTAAGGAAGCACATGTCCCAACAAAAAGGGACATAGCAAAGAGGTCCATTGAAGGAGTGATGCCAAGAAGGAAAAAAAAAAGATGCACCTTGCATATAAAGGAAGGAGAATCAGATTTCTTAATTGGCAAACAATTGAGTTGTCAACTTGGTAAGCGTTCAATGTTTTCTCTTCATGATTGGTTCTCTCATTACCTTGGTTGCAAAACTTGTGCTATCATTGAGGTAGTGGTAAGGGACACTCAAGGAGAAGAAGAAGTCTTCCAAGTTCGTTCAAGGAAAGGACATGACAAATACCCCTCATGGCTATGGGATCCAGGTGAGCTCTATCAATGTAATGTTGCCATCATGTATAGAGCCAACATGAGGAAGGGAGTAGACAAGGAAAATCATGAAACATGGATCAAGGTAGCTGCTGTTTTTGATATTTTCAGTTTGTATTCCTTGAAGTTATTAGTCACCTTGGTAGGCATGGGCACTAAGAAGGTGAGCTTGTCACTTTCCAAGACTATGGGGATGGTCCAAACATATAGTAGTGGTTTTCCCACCACAAGGAGAGATTGGGAGAGAGAAAGGGCACACTACCACCAAGTTAAGATAAAGCATAATGACATAATTGTAGAAGTGTTGTTAAACACTAATGTTTTTTTCTAACATGTTTGCTTCATGTGAGGGTTCATTAGTGGGATCACTTACCAAGGCTAAAAGCAATACAATGGATATTGTAATTTCCAAACAAGGGTAGGTTGTGGAGGATGATTTTTATGTGGTTGGCATAGGGAAGACCAATATGGTCGTTGGTATTTAGTGGTTGCACTCACTTGATAAGTACACTCAAAGCTATCAAACCATGGAGTTAAAATTCAAAGTGACAGGTAAGGAGATTGCTTTACATGTTTTGAATGATAGAGAGGCCCCTTTTCTTTTCTTCAAATAGCATGTTAGAAGGATGTTTCATGAGCATGAGGAAGATTGAAAAGAAGGCTGCCACTAGACATCAAATGCAGCCCCTTCATTTCGAATGGGAACTCTCTACAAGACAATTGGTAAGTGTAGCAAATTTTGATTTTTGTCATGTTTGTATTGGAAGGGATGAGATGAGAATTGATTGCCAAGAGCAACCCAAAAATGGCTTTGGGCAGCAACCCATTCCCTCTTGCAAGAGTGGAAATGGAGGTGTTTTAAGGAAAATGAGACCCCTCTTGGATTTTGAATGGGTTAAAACTATACGCAGCTATTCACAAGGTTCAAATGACAAGAAAGGTTGGTTTTTTTATTTACAAAAGAATGCTAAACACAGCTGGGCATACCTATGGTTTCTTTTGGGCATCAAAAGCGATTTATTTTGCATATGGCAACCAAGGGAAAGAACTGGGAAAAAATGATTGAAGTCTGAATTTGTTTGTTTGAAATTTTCTGAGTCAACAAGACAAGTCCAGCCACATAAAAGAATAAAAAATTGACACTTTAAGGGCATGCTACATCCCATGATAGGGAAGACACATACCAAGGTATATTCTTAAATCTACCACATAGAAAAATTGGATTTTAAAGGGTAGGTACAACAGTATGTAGAAGGTCAAAAATCTGATTTTTTGGGTAAAATCCAGCCAATAATGTATTCTGGAAATGTTCATGATGAAGCACACTTTTGGCTTGATAAAGCATGGGAAGTACAATCCTCTATGGTGGGTTGGTTGAAGCTTCTATTAGATCAATTTAAACTTCTTCCTATGCATAAGGGAGATGATAGAAGGAAGTCAAAGAGAACTAGCATGCCACATGTTTCGGGATGCACTCAAGAGAGGTTGCATCCATATGCTATGTGCACTCAAGGTAAATTTCATGATGAGATTGTTGTTACTTATTTCCAAATTTTGGAGACATATTTTGAGGACATTGATCATATGAGAGGCTACATCAAAGGCAAACCAATATGGCATATATCATTTCTTTTGGGTTATGAGGAGTTCTTGGAAAATGGTCATAACACTTTGAGCCCATGGGGGCAGCCCCTGAGACACACATTTAGCAAGTGGGGAGTTCAAGTTGGAGCTTCAATTCAATCGGAAGCCATTTCAGTTGATAAGTGCATCATGAAGGATGTGGGGACAACCCCATGGCTTTTGCAATTGCTTGAGGACAAACAATTTTGGGTGGGGAGGACTATAATGTCCCCCTTTTTGGCATAACTTGCTTATGGACCCTTAACTTTGTTTTGTTCCCACAAGACTAAGGGAAAGAAAGAGAAGGGAACTATGAGGGGCTATTCAAAGAGCAAAAATGTGAAAAGTACTTAATTATTCTAATTTTCAGTTGAGTTATACAAAAAGTGTTTTTTTATCTAATTTTCACTTAAGTTGGGACCTTTTGAGGGTCATAAGCACTTAACGCTTAAAATTGAATTTTATATGGAAGCTTTGCAATATATCTTTTTTAAAAAGAAAAAGGTAAACTCTCCCTCTCTATTGGACGCCACATTTGGAGGAGGAATATAAAAAGAAAGGGAAGGCTTATTTGAAAAGGTTATGCAATTTGGATATGGAAATTATTGTGCAAGTATGTCAAGCTTGTTCACCACATCTTGAAGACAAAAACCTTCAAGTGTGTTAGGGGTTTGGGGATGAAAACCTCTATATCTACTTTCAGGGCAGCTCTACTCAAGCGCTATAGTTGTGCTTCAATTTTGCAAATTTGTATGCAAGTGGATCTACAAGGGTGTTTTTGGACACCACCTTTATCAAAGATTGTTTCAAACCCTTTGAAGAGCTGAAAATTCGTGATTTGCAGGTCAAAAGGTGGACAAACTTGGTTTGAAAAGCTTTTGTTGATTTTGGAGGCCATCCCAAAGGTGGCGACTTGCTTTGGGAGGTTGATGACCCCTCTCAAGAAAGCAAATTGTCTTCGAAACCCTCTTCTAGGGTCAAAGGTAATTTTTATAATTTATTCTAGCGCTTGGTGAATTATTGTGGATCAATTTTTAGGTTGGAGGGCTATTTTTGGGCCTTAGGAATATTCAGAAATTTCATACATTATTTTGCTACTTGGGCGACTTGCTTGGAGAGGTTTGGAAGGTGGTTAGAAGGGCAAATTCCAATAAATAAATATCATATTTATTTCCCTAATTTTTCCTAAGTGGGGTGATGCACTTGTGGGGGTTTTAAGAGTGTTTCGTGAGGGGAAAACGGAGCTGTTCTTTCACATAAAAATCATAATATTTGTAGGGGTATTTTTCAGCCACTTTGCCAATATATCTTGGTCAAAAAAGGTATGTTGCTTTCAGTTTATTTTCAGCTATTTGTGGAGGTATTTTAGTGTGTGTTTGCTTGGAAATTCTATAAATTTTTCAGCTAGGGTTTGCTGGTTCTGTGGGTCAGATTTTCAGTTAAATTGGCAAATTTATTCAAGGGTTTGTTGGAAAACCCCAACTAGGTCTAATTATCCCATTTGGGGACATTACATAATGCACCGAGTGTGAAGTAGGGTAGTGTCGGACAATGGGGAGATGAAAAGTCAAAATAAACTTATAATCAAGCTCCCATTGTTGGGGACCAAGTGATCTACCCCATGCTCCCGACAATGAATTTAGCACAAAGGCCACCAGTAGTACATATGGGAATACTTGGGAGAAACCTAACAAACACCATTGTGGATGGTGGTTCTATTGTGAATTTCATCCAGAGGACACTTGGAAAGTCTTGGGAAGCCAACTATCTGGCCTCCAACCTTCCAATTGGTGGGAGCCAACTAGTATGGTATAAAGAGGTTGGACATTTATTGGAACCAAATCATTTTTATTGAATTTTGTAGTCGTTTCATAATGTAAGAATGCCTACAACACATTGTTAGGTCGTGTCTGGTTTATAGTAGTGTACGCTGACCACAACTAGAAGAGAAATATACTCTCCTTAAAAAAAGACAGTCAAGTAGTAAGCGAGGAACCATCCTCATTTGATTGGTCAGAGTTGGGGTCCGAAGAAGAGTGGTCGGAAGATGGAATTTGATTTACTATGGGGCCAAACGATGAATGGATCTTGGACTTACATTATTACTTCAAAGACGAGACAAATTCCCTCAATAGTTACTTTCATTAGAAACTAGAAGACTCTGAGGGGTTCTATCCAAACTATAATTTTTTTCAGATTATGGAGATAAAGAAGGCTTTCGGTGCTGCCAAGTTTTTTTGAACTATAAATGTCACATTCAGCTTATACCCTTTTGAGTTCACATAATATAAAATTGGCGATACAAAGTTGGATGATAAGCTTGCCCACGAGTTTTGAGGCATATCATCTATGAAGTATAAAGAACCCACCATTGCCAGGGTGAATCTGGGGTTGGAGGGAAAGCCCCGAATGACCATGTTTAGTGATGGTTGGGGCCTTGTATTGAAGCCCGCAACATTCATAATCTTCATGGATTATATGGACATCTTTGGCTGGACATATAAAGACTTGAAGGGAATATTGTTGTAATGAGCTTACTATATTGCAAAATTAGAATCACAAAAATAGATCGCAATATAATAGATCACAAGCAAAATGACAATATTTACTTGCAGATAAGAGCAAATCCACAATATAAATGAAATAAGAGCATAATACTTGAATATAGATTTGAGCCCACTTCGAGGGAGCAACCTCTCAAGTCCTTTTAATAAGAATAGAATATTGAATATATGATGATTATTATCCTAACATTGCCTCCTATATATACCCTCATTAGGCTATGGGAAATCCATAAACCCAAACATGTCGACTACTCCTACCAGTATGCAACCTAGAGATTAAAAAATGATTAAGTCAAAGATTATGTGTGCCACATGTTGGCCACATAGATCCCAATACAAGCCATACGTTAAGGGCATAACATGCAGCCCTTCAAACCAACGTTGTCCACAATGTTGACCAAATGTGGATGCTTCTGCATGAAAACTTCATCTTCCCATTTTTCATCTTTATTGGGCAGGGTCTTCCACTTGATAAGATACTCTATGATCACCCTTGTTCACAATGTCTTAGTGTATGTCTCAAGAATCTCTTTAGGGTCTAGGATGACTATTCTGTCCTTATCAAGCTTTGGGATCTATGTTTGGACTGGTATCTTCCTATAAATGAAAGATGATGTGTATTTTAGCTGACTGCAGTTATTCTGGTTTGGAGGCCACACTACCAATTTTTTGCAAGATTTGATAAAGACCATAATACTTGGGTGATAATTTGTTATCCTTATTTTGTTGGTTTAAAGATGCGTTTATATGGCTACAACCTGAGAAAAATCCAATCACGTACTTCAAAATGTCTTTCACTCTTGTGTCGATTTACTTCTTGTTTCATTTTGTTTTGTCCCATGGCTAAGTTTTTGCTGAGACTTGGGAGTACCTCTTGTTGGTGATGAATGTGCTCTTCAATTGCACAAATTGTTGGTCTCACTTTCAATGATGAGGTGTTGGATGGTGGAGGATATCCAAACAATGCTATAAATGGAAGTATGAAAAGAAGTGTTATACCACCATATCGCTAGTGGAATCCAGTCAATCCTCTATGCTTTCTTAAGAAAAACAAAGCAATGGAGATATCCTTCCAACCACTTGTTAACCATCTTTGTTTGATCATTAGCCAACTGCGTACCCGAATAAAGAGACTAGACCAGTCCAAAACTTACTAGTAAATAAGGGGTCATTGTCACTTTATATAATCTTTGCGGTCCCTCAAACTTCTGAATTGTCTCCGTAAATGTTGTTACTACTGTACCAATAACAAAAGGATGTGATAGAGCACAAAATAGGCATATTTTGTGAGTTTATCAATGACTACCATGATGACACTTTCCCTTTTGGCTTTGGCAATCTTGTAATCAAATCCATGGAGACCTCCCATTGTTGGCTAGGAATAGATAAACGCTGCAAAAGACCCGGAGTCTTAATTGTCTCACCTTTGTTTTGCTGACATACCAAACATTTTACCACACATTTATGTACATCACCCTTTAGATCTTCCAAAAAAAATCTTGCTTGATTTTATGATAAGCATTTAGGAACCTTGAGTAACCTCCTGCCAGAGAAGCGTGGAGCTCTTCAAGAACCTTATGCTTAAGGTTTGAATACTTACATAGGTATTGCCTATCCTTGTAGCACAAGGTGTCCCTATTCCATATATATTTATCTGAAATGCGTGGATCTTGTTGAAGTTGTTGAATGAGATTTCGAATGTTTGCATCCTGTTGCCATTCAAATCTTGCCTCATCCACCCCCTGCAATATGGACATGGCACACAACTAGGGCTCTATGTTTTCATCCCATCTTGAGAGTGCATCTGCCACTACAGTCTCCTTCCCTTTCATTTTGATGATTTCATGGTCATATCCCAACATCTTCATGAGCCACTTTTCTTACTCTTCTCATGATAACCTCTGTTCTAAGAAGTATTTTAAAATGACTACCCATTAAATAAGGCTTCCATTGCTTGATTGCATGAAGAATAGCCCACATTTTCTTCTCATAAATGGACTTCAACAATTTCTTACCTTTTAGTTGGTGACTTTCAAATGCAATGGGTCTGCTATCTTGCATAAGGACTGCACCTATACCTTGCCCCGACACATCACATTCTACAATGAAGGTTATGGAAAAGTCTAGAGTGGCCAGAACTGAAGTGGTGCACATGTCCTCTTTAAGCTTCTTGAATACTATGGTTACTGCGTCATTCCAATGGAAGGAGTCCTTCAAGATGGTTGTGAGTGGTGCCGCTATGTTACCATATTTTTTGACAAACGTGCAATAGTATCCTGTAATTCATAGGAATCCTCAAAGGCTCTTGAGGGTCCTAGGTACTTGCCACTCCACCATGGCCTTCATCTTGTGAGTATCTAACTTAGCTCCTTGATGAGGGAGAATGTGACCCAAATATTCTACCTCTTTGATCCCAAATCACTTAGAAGGCTTTGCATAAAGCTGATGTTGCTTGAGAATTTGTAAAACATGATCCACATGGTACATGGGGTCCTTCTATGTTTTGCTATAGATTAATATGTCATCAAAGAACAACAAAACAAGCTTTCACAATATTGGCTTAAAGATGGAAATCATCAAACCCTGCAATGTAGAAGGGACATTTATGAGACCAAAAGGCATCACCAAAAACACAATGGTTTTCATGTGTTTGAAAAGCTTAGGAATATCTTCCTCTAATTTTTATTTGATGATACCCTGATCGGAGTTCTAGTTTTGTAAAATAAACAACACCATGTAACTCATCTAGCAAATCATCAATTACAGGAATATGAAACTTATCTTTGATGGTGAACTTATTGAGTTCTCTATGGTTTGGCACATGTGTCAAGTGTCATCCTTCTTACACACTATCACCACTAGAGAAGAATACACACTTCGACTATGATGAATAATACCTACTTCCAACATAGTGTCATCCTTCTAACACACCATCACCATTATAGAAGAATACACACTTCGACTATGATGAATAATATCTACTTCCAACATTTCCTGTAGCATCTTCTCAATCTCACTCTTTTGCACATATAGGATACCTGCAACTGCCAGGCTTGATGTTGAGTGGTTGGCTCCCCGGTACAAGTTGAATGGCATAATCATGATTTCTTTTTGGAGGTAACTCTTTCGACATATCCCCAAAAACAATAACTTTCAGATCTGGACTTATTGGTGCATTTGACTATTTTGTTTCTAATGAACACAATTGTGCCACAAGCCCTGCTTACCTCTTTTTAGCAACTTTTCCATTTGATGAGAGCTTACATTCTGTCGAAATTTGGCTTGCAACCCCCTCTATTGAAATGTCTTTCCTTAAGAACATAAGCACATCAACAATGCTTGGATGTTCATCTCGATTGTGGCCAAAGTGGCGAGCCATTGGACTTCCAACACACCATCATCTCCTCCCATGGGAATGACTAACATAGGACTATTCGACATATAACTCCCCATAGCAAGTTTAATACTACATCAGTTTCTTGAGCAACTGACTGTACCACCATCCACAATCATGATCTAGAATTTTAGTGTTGGGTACACAAACCAATTCAAAGGTGCTGCCAACTTATTGTTGATGAAATTGAGACTACTCTCTGAGACAATCAATACTATCACCCTCTTTTTTTTAAGAATCTTACCATCCTGAGTGTTTGTGGGGTACTAATACTTGAAAGCCCATGGAAAGAGATAGATGCAGATCTTCCAATGATTCCTTCGACTTTTCTGCTATCTCAACTGCTTGCTTCTTTTTTTGTGGTTCCTTCAATTGAGAAGAGCTTCTTTTCTGCACATTTATGCCCTCTTCTGTATTTGCTATCACAGTTAAGACATAACCCTTTTGCCCCTTTTTCTTCTATTTCCCGAGGTGGTGATCTGGTTGGTTGGGGGAATGATGATGTGTTGGTGATAAAATCTTTGATGCTAGGAAATCCCTGTACTTTGTTGGCCGACAGTTGGCCAACAATTCTTCCTTCATCTTGCATGCCAAGATAGTAGACTCAGATATAGTGTGTGGATTAAATACACGTACCTCATGTTGAATGTTTTCCTCGAGTCCTTTCAGTAATAGGTGGTTCATGTTCTCCTCTATAGCCTTATTGACTCTCTAGGATAGGGTTTGAAATTGTTGAATATAATCTCTAGTTGGACCCATTTGTCGCAGCTTGGCCAATTGGATGAAGTATTCTTCGTTACACTATTATGATAATGTTCCTGCAACTTCTCTGTGAAGATTGACTAGGTGACACTAAGGGTCTTCTTTTTCTTTTGATCACAAAGCCAGTAATACCAATGAATTTCTAGGTTCCAAATATAATGATGCCAATGTAACCTTTTGCTCACACAAATTTGATGCAGCTCAAAATAATTCTCCATTTGGGTGATCCAAGTGAGTAGGTACTTTTCATCAAACTTACACATGCCTAAATTTGGTAGAAAGTTGTTAGACTCCGAATAGTATTAGTCATGGGCTGATGTGGCCCTGTATTTGAAGCCAGACTAGGTTTCTCCATCGATCCATCAGAACTGGGCTACAAAGCCGATGGTTGTGATGTGACCCACTTGTTGAACGAATCTGTAAGTGCATTCAATTTGTTGTGGATATGAACCATACTGGATTTTGTGGCCATATCATCCTCTAATAGTTGGAAACCTTCACCAAGTTGGCCCACTTTTTGCTCTAGATTAAGTGAATCCTTATTGGAAATCTCGCCCCAATGCATTTCTAAATCTGTCTCCTCTTTGCCAGGAGTCTTCCTTGGGGTTCATGAATTCTTGCCCCTGTCTCTAGTTTGCGGCCCACCCATGGTGTGGTTTGACTAAAAGTAAAAAATAGGGTTACTAGGGAACTAGATTGTTGCAACTTCCTCTTCAAGACGAGTGCAATGAATACTATATTGCCAAGGGTGCCAAAATCCTGAAATCTGTAAAAACTGAAAATCTGTCAAAACTTAGGGTTACTTGAGACCTTTACCATGAACACGGAACGCGGTCAAGTCCACCATGAATAGAACTAGATCTAGAGAAAAAAATTGTATGAAAGAGAACATATACTCAAACTTGTTTTTCACTCCCCTCCGCTATCCCAAATGCGCCGCAAAATTTGCCAAAATCGAAGCTTTGATACCACTTGTAATGAAATTACTATATTTGCAAAATCAAAATCACAACAATAGATTGCGATATAGTAGATTTTATAGGTGGATGGCAACATTTACTCGCATATAAGAGCCGATCCACAATATAAGTGAAATGAAAGCAAAATACTTGAATATAGAGTTGAGCCACTTTGAGGGAGAAACCTCTTAAGTTCTTACAATAAGAAGACAATATCGAATATATGATGATTAATATCCTAACGCTACCTCCTATATTTACCCTAATCAGGGTATGGTAAATCCATAAACCTGAATAGGCTGATTGATTCTACGAATATGCAACCGAGAGATTAACAAATGATTCAAGTCAAAGATTGTGTGTGCCGCAAGTCGGCCACACATATCCCAATACAAGCCATAGGTCAAAGGCATAGAACCGCCATATTTTTTCATATATAAAATCTTTCTCATACCAAGAGCCCATCCAATGCAGAGTAAAGTATACCAAATGAACTAGAACAATGCCATAAGGGTCCATGAAGTAACTGATAAGATGCTCAATACATGAATCTTTTTTAAAGTAGAAACAAGTGAATGTGTGTTGTTGATAGCCATCATTTTGAAGAAAGAATTAGGACAAATTAGAATTTGTGTTGACTTCAAAAGTTTGAATGCAATCACCATTAAAGATCCATTTTCTATTTTGTTCATGAACTCCATACTTGAAGAAGTAGTTGGACATGAAGTTATGGATGGATTTTATAGATATAACCAGATTAGCATTGCGACAAAAGATCAAATGACTACCACTTTTAATAGGATGTTGTTCAGCCTTTGTAACCCACTAGCTACCTTCCAAAGGATTATCCTACATATCTTTGACAAGATGTTGTCAAGCAATATTAAAGTTTTCGTGGATGATCGGTCCATTTATAGTAGACAAGAGTCACATTTGTGAGCCTTGACAAAGTGCATCTAGCATTGTCGAGCATAAAAATTTGCATTGAACCCGAACAAGAGTAGATTCATGGTGCCACAATGTAAACTTCTTGGACATATTATTTATAAAGCTAGGCTAAAGACAAACCTTGACAAGATACAAGTCATGGTGGAAATGGAAGCATGTAGAGATGTCGTTGGAATGAAGTCACTCTTGGGCCATGCTGGATATTATTGACTCTTAGACATGCTAACAAGGAAAGGAGTTTTGTTTATATGGTGTGTGACAAACAAGAGAAATCATTCAAAGAACTAAAGGTATGCCTTATTGATTCAAGTTTATGGTAGTAAAACATTTGACAGTAAACAACTTATCTCTTCACATCCATGAGGGTTCCTTAGAGGTGACATGATTTGTCTTCGGAGGGACAATTTTAGATGTCTAGCCTATTATGGAAACCTGGGAGATATCATTGCTTGTATAGAAGATTCAAGAGGTTCCCTAGCCACCTTTTTTTATCATCTCAACTCAAGATGTTGCCTCTTTTTGGTAGGGAACTTTTGATAAACTTGTTAAGTATAGAGTGCCAATGTGGAGTGTCGAAGTACATATTTAAGGAGAAGTGGCAATGGGCGATTAGACGAGCAAAAGATATCAAGAGGGATTTTGGTCTGAGATAGCATTGAGTGGCGAAACAGGAATAAGGTAGCACCAAGAAGAGATAAGGAAGAAAGCAGTGTGTAAGAACCTTGTCTAGTTCTGCCCTGATTTTACAATTTTGGTTGTTTGACATTTTGTCATACACTTGGCATGCGATCTGATTTTTCTGAGTTTTGGGTTTTGTTTGTTTGATTCTTGATGGATTTCAATGCCAAAATGATCACATAAGACATATAAATGATAGACAATGTTTTCATAA
This sequence comes from Torreya grandis, assembly GCA_037957365.1. Lineage (NCBI taxonomy): Eukaryota > Viridiplantae > Streptophyta > Pinopsida > Cupressales > Taxaceae > Torreya > Torreya grandis. The sequence continues at coordinate 730,814 of JARHVA010005986.1, read as the reverse complement.
ACCAATAGCTAGAATTTCACACAATTTCCACTTTATTGACAATATATCAGATTTGAATACAATGATTATCAGGTCTGATACAGATGATATCAGACTGAAAATACTTCTAAAATGTGTCTACAATATACAAACAAACCCTAGTATTGGATTCACCACATACACGTTTGCTTGTTACTTCATTTAGGCTCAATATGGTCACATATATGGCAAGAAATTGCTGATGTAGGCACTCTCAAACTCTGCTGTTAATGTTTGATGTATTTGCTGATCATAATGATGTAAATGGCTGCCAAAACAATCCCTAAACTCTCCCAAATAAAGGCGGCTAGGTCTACGATTGGAGCAATGAAACCCTATATTGATGTGATGCCAATACAATTTCAAATTTGACTACTAAACCCTTGGATCTGCAATCTGATATAAAACTGTAGAAATCTGAAACACAAATCTGCATATTAATAATTGTTGCCAATGACCAAAAATTGCTTTCAAAACAAGCACTTTACTCCCAAACCCTAACAACGCATTTGTAGATGAAATTATGCCAATATAACCTTTAGATCTGAATTCTTTTGTCCGCAATCTATAAATAAAACTTCAAACCTTAGCTGCCCAAGAAAAATGATGAAATCTGCAAACCCTTGGTTGCTATCAATACAAATCTGCAATGTAGCTCAATAAGAAACCCATGATGGATTCCTCTCTCAATGGTGGAATTGGGGTTTCGTCCAATCCACTGAATTCTAAGGGTTTTCGTCCACAGAATTAGCTAGGCATGAAAATACCAGCTCAAGTATGAAGAAGTACAAGTTTTCCAAAATCACATAATGAGAAAATGAAAGAACTAGGGTTCTTTTATAATTCTCCATTCACTTTTGGAGCCCAACACTTCATTAGGAAATAATATAAAGCTATTTCACATCCACTTGCGAGAAATAATAAAATATTTCCTTTTTAATATTTTCTCACTTAACTTTATAATTCCACTTTATAAACCCACTTTATGATTTTCCTTTATTTATTTTTATAATTTCACTTTATAAAGTCACTTTTATGATTTTTTCTATTTTTCTCATAAACTTTATAAAAAATGACTTTATAAAATAACTTTGTAAAAAGTCATTAAGTCACCTTGTCGAAAGTAAAACTCCTCCATGGTACAAATCATAATTGCCTAGCAAATCATTCCCTTAACTCCATTGTTAGCGTGTGGAAATGTTGGTATAGGCTAACCCAAAACTCTGCGATATCTCTTAGGAAAGAGGGGACATCACACAGTGGTAGACAAAGCCATAGGATGAGCTGAGCTCCAAAGGGAGGAATGGATATAGAGGAAAGAGTGCAAGGGACACATTGTTGAAGCACGATAGAGGAGGGAGATAGGATGGAAGGTTGAACGTTGACCATTTACCATGCATGTGCGATGAGGGAAGAATGCCATTTGGTAGTTGCATGAGATCGTTGTCAGGATGAATGGAGGTACTTTATGAATTGCATGATCGATACGACGACCTTCTTGGTTTGTTCTCCTCTTATATAAGGTTGCATCCACTTCACAAAAGGAGGTTGATTGGGGATTGATGTTGGATGTTGTTTAGTTGTTGTAGGTGGTTGTTGAAAGATGCATGCTCATTTACTGTAGGTAGGGAATGCAGATTAGGGTATGAGGAAAATAATAATATAATGTAGTTGTAGGATGCATTGAGGTAGTTCTTTGTTGTATCGAGTTTTTGTGTATTCTATGCATCTATGAAATGGTTACTGGTTTACAAATGTTATCGATAGTGTTACATGATTGGTTTAATTATGTTGATGTGTGGTTGCTTCTTGATTACATATGCCAGTATGCAGTATGCAATTTGTGTGTTAAGCATTTCAATGTGAATGGCTATGGAGGAATGTTTGTTGTTTACTTTCAACAAGGCATAAAAGGGTAGGCTTTTAAGTGTCATTACACACCATCACTTATGTCAACTCTATAGATGGACTCATCGCTTTGAAGCACTTGGGGTGAGATGTCTTGCAAAGGATGATGTCTTTTTGCAAAGGTGACAAACCAATGCTGCCAAGTATTTACTTAATGCACACCCATTTGGTTAAGTGCACCAATGGTAGCATAAAAATAGCCAATATTTTAGTTGTTATCGGGATCCTCTTTTTTGTTTTCCAATGTTGTCAAGATGGTGTTTGCTAATATGCAAGTAGATAACAAAGGTGTTGTTATTGTGCTGATGGATAGCTAAAAATTTGGCTCAAGGGTGGATGCAAATCAGGGATGGATTGGTTGGAAGAACCATAATGATATACGAGGGGCCTTGGGGATGTTTCTTTGTGCTCTTAGAAAGAGTAAGGAAATTGGGTCTGTGTTCTATGGCGGAGAGTGGCATTGAGGATTCCGTTGGGAGGACCTTGAAATAGGACAGGGAGACAAAGGAATGATCAAGGTTGAGGGACTAGGAAGCTATAGTAAGAAGAAGAGACGAGCACCAAAGCTAGAGGTACCCAACATCTTGGTTTGTTGGCCCAAAAGGAGCCCTAAAGGAAGTGGAAGATGTTAGAGCCCTTAGCCCTGTTAGTACCATCAGTTGATGCCACTGTTTTTAGTTGTAGTAGGAAGGTGCAAGAATTGTTTGACTAAAATTTGGTTTTCAAAGAGTATTTTAAACTTTGCACTAGGAGTTATGTTAAGGGCGTAGAGAGTGAAGACGAGTATCCCCCAAAAAACATAAGAAGGCCAGAGTAGTGTCAATAGTTCGATTGGAATGCTCTCTTCAGTAGTAATAGATGCAACTTTTGTGCTACTTGAATATAATGGTGTTAGATATTTTGAGTAACTTGTTCAAAGATGCGAGATAGTTTGGCATGTAAAAGGAGTAGGGGAATCAGAACAGAAGGCCGTGTAGTTTGAAACAACATTGTAGGACCGTGCCCAAACTTGGTTTGTAGATATGATTTAAATCAGGCCTGCACAAATTATAGTACATTTAGGGATGCCTTTGTAAATGAGTTATGGAAGCCAAAAATGTAGTGGCATATCACTGAGCGAAGTGATATTTGACAAATTTAATTTGAGGAAGTAAGGTCATATGATACACGATTTAGGGACATAACTAAGAAACTATCATTTGAACTACCTGCTAAGAAACACATATAATGGTTCATTGGGGGGTTGATTGCATCGATCAAAAGGTAGGTGAACTGACATGCTTATCAAACGTGGAGGGAGTCTTTGGAAGTTGTGTTGTGGGCCGAAGCGAGTGACAAATTGAGCAAGAACAACAAGACGCATGGTGGGTTAGAGGATCAACTATTAGAGATGGCTTAGAAGATCGACCGGTTAAGCGCCGCTAGACAAGTTAGGATAGGAAAAGCTAGGGAGGAAAATGCTTGAACATGGCCCAGTAAAGGGTAGTGATTCCTGAAGGGTGGTGCTAAGATGAAATAGTGTGAAATTTGCGTTAATAGCACCTATGACCTGTGCAGTTGTGGATAGTTGCATAGGTTGCTTAGGAGTTGGAAGAGAAGCAAGCAACAAGGTTTAGAAGATCGTGGTGTGCTGTCCAAACGAGGGAAGAGTGGGGTATCTACTATGCACTAGATAGGAGGTTGTTATAGCTGTGGAAAAAGGGCCATACGAGGTGAGGGGGGAGCGTCTCGAGTATCCTTATTGTGTTGCTTGCACAAAGGGTTTCCTAGAGCTCGTAAAGAAGATAGTGGAGTATGAGAGAAAAAGGGTGTTAGCATGATGCATGCTACGATTAAAAGTGACCTAGAGGTTTTTCTCGTTAGAATGATGCCAATGATTATGAAAATTGATCCCTTGTTGGAGTTAGCCACAAGGTTTGGGGAAACATGTGAGGACTAGTTCATGCTGATAGAGGAGAAAATGCAATGAGCACTTGAAGCATCTGTGTGCTCATTACCAAGGGAGGAAACACAATAGCAAAAGGGGGTCTTGGAGGATGTAGAAATGATTAGAGAGTTACAAGGCAAGCTTATCCACACTTAGGAAATGAATGCTTGCAATCATCAGACTTAATTTCTCTGATGATTGAGTTTGTTATGATTGCTCTGGTATCTATTGCCCAGGTTTGGAATTATAGCTTTCATGCCTGGCATTATAGATTTTGTACATCTATGACTTCTTTATAATACAATTTATTTTCCTTTAAATAAAAATAAAAAAATGTTGCCTTGTGCCAACTCTTGGCATCAAACTAGGACGGATCTGATTGCTAGTACTAAGGAAGACACTAGCGCTACTCCAGAAACATTGCATCCTCTCTAGTTTCATGGAACGGTTAATGTGTGTAATGCAGGGTGACACGCCCCAAGAGCAGGACATTGAGACACCTTGAGTTAGAATAACTTGTAGGGTCTATGATAAGGAATCTATTGTTGATTTCACTATTAATGGATATGATGTCTGTGACATCATGGTTGACATAGGCACTAAAGTAAATGTCAAGACAAAACAAAAATATATGGCAATGGGATGCCCAAAGTTAAGTTTGTTGCCCCACGTTATATTCATGGAAAAAAGACACAAGAAACATTGTTGGGGATCTTGTGACAAGCTACAACAGACATCATGGGCATAGGGTTTGGGGCAGACTTGGAAGTGATTGTGTTGGCAGAAGTTGATGACCATCCATCTCTATTAGGAAGACCCTAATGTTTCACAATCAACACATATATGCAATTTAAACAATACTACATGAGCTTTGAGAACGAGAGCTATATAGTAATGGTTCTTATAGAAAGAAAGCATGTTCCTCCCTATGTCGACTCCATCGATAAAGAGGAAGGATTGAATGTGTGCTACAATGTTAGGGCATTGGATGTTCAAGGTCCATCAAGGTAGGTGTGTTTTCATGGGATGATCAAGGTGGGGTATGTTCGAGAGGATGGGACATTGGAGACTATGGGATGTCTAAGAAGATTTGTGCTAAGTTTAATGTTTTCTCTACACAAAGAGACATGTTGGGCCCATCGGCAGATCCAATGAGGGAACTTGGGAAGTTTGGTGCTCAAACTACCAAACAAAGTCACAAACCTCATGGGAGAATGCGATAGGAAGGGAACAACACAACTAATATGAGTTCGGGGCAACAAAGGAAGTTACCTTTGTAGAACAAGATCAGGTCAAGAGGGGTTGCTGCCAAAAGTGACACTATCGACGTTGAAGTATAGTGGTGGAGCGTAGAGATAGAGTTTGGATTAGCACTGGAGGAGGAAGAAAGGGGCTAGGGCAAACACAACAATCAGCCTAAGGAACACTAATCAGGGAAAAGACATTTCAGTGTGTAAAGAAGAGCCTCCAAGAATGTACGAGGGAAGACTAACGTAAAACCCCCCATCAGAGGCCAGTGAGGGCAAGTGTAGAAGATAAGTTGATGAAGAATCCATGGAAGTTTGTGTCAAAGGAGGACATCTCTAGTATGGAATATCCAAAAGAGCTGACCAAATGTGACTTGTAGATAACACGGAATACAATGATGTCTAGGGAGATTCAAATTATGTGAATCAAATCACATTAGGTTTGGGTTGATCCCAAGACTAGGTTGTCAAAGGGAAAATTTGTTGAATAAGGTTGGCAAGACCAAGTAGTGATAAGGATTTTGTTAGTAGTAAGAGCCCAATGAGTGCGAACATAGGAACAATAGTGGGGAATTTCGATCTTGGGGAAGTTGTGTTTGACATCCATTGGGACATTTGTTGGAAAGGGTGGACTGTCAAGGCATTCACAATAAATGGTGGGAAGGTTCATCGAAACATTTAGCCATCAACATAGATGTTGGGAATTTTGAATGAGGGTTGGAAGTGGATTTCAAAATATTTGGTGGGTGATTTTGTTGTTGACCACTTTAAATGGACATGGAATGACTAGTGTAGCATTTGATGTCCGGCGCTATGAGCAATGACTTTAAATAAACATGAAACCAACCAACAAATGTTTGATGCCTCATCACAATGGGAAGACACATAAAATGAGCATGGATTTTTGAGGGAACGCCTACAATTGTTTTGCATAGGCAATAGGGTGAAGTAGTTACATGAGTGGAACTACAACTTATTAAGTGTTGGATGGCAAAAGAAAGAGATGGCGTAAGAAGAGGAGAAGACCAAAGGGAAAATATAGGCTGCACAAAAGTACTGGATAAAGTGTCATACATGAGGAGCCAAAAAAAAACCGAGTGTAGGTTGAGCACAAAGTGTTGATTGGCCAAGGGAGCACCAAATGAGGGACAATGCCGAAGCAGGTGATGTGGCTAGTGTTTACACTTAATATTTTTCGGTTTTATCATTTTATTGATGGTTTCTCTTGTAGGGGCTTGTCGGCGCATCAATCTCCTTGAGTGCATGTCCTAAGGAGTGCACTGGGAATGGGGTGGGATTGACTTGTTGTACTTTGCGAGAGATGTTTGCATACTATTCTTACCTTCATTACTATCAGTCTGAACTCCTTTGAGTCTCTTTCCATTTTACCTCTGCCTACTTTTGTAATATCCCTTTTTGGACCAAAAACAACAATTTTAGATTTTTTTGTAAACCCTTTCTGGTAAATTTCTGAATTCTGATTTTTATATTCACATGCAAATACTAGACTATCACATGCAACACTTAATATTGAAAACCTAGTTTGTAATCTTTATTTCAACCAATGATTACATAAAATAATGTTGAAAACAATTTCAATAGACTACTGAATGTTTCCCAACCAAATCGTATATTGGCCCTTTAATGGTAATTGATGATAAAGCTGTTGGTTCTTCATCCACTCCAGACTTGATACAAATTAAATCCAACTTTGATCCCCAACCTTGGCTTCTAAATTTGGTCTTCAATGACTCATTCATGTGGTTTTATTGAAATACCTTCCTTTGACACATTCATCTATATTGGTATCAAATGACTTTATCTTTTTTAACTTGTCTAGGTTTTACTCGTTCTAGGTTCATCCCCTTTAGTCAGGGTCTTCCATTGTTTTAGAGTTAGTTACTTTTCAGCTTTGGGAGTTCTTTTGAACATTCCTTACCATGTTACATCTTTTACTTTTGAATCCCATTGACATACTTTGGTAAGGAGAATAGTCTAGGTACATTCTTGGTTGGAATGAGTCTTGTAGTTGAATGTGTAGAGATTAAGAGATATATAGTGTATTGCTAGTCCTTTTTTAATAGATAAATTGTAATACTAACCTACCATCATTAGAATGCACAATTATGCTTTGAAAGAAAGAATGTAAGAAATTATATCAACATCCACAAATGAACAAATGTAGGTCAATGGGACTCCAAGAGTACATTCAGTTATAATAAATAAGTACTAGGGTAGAAGTACCCTAGATTGTGAAAAAAGCAACTAAGTGCAAAGCATTAAAGTAACATAAACATAATAACGGGGCAAACCTAAAACAGTTTAACCTTGAATCATAAAATTCAAGTACAAATAGTCCTAAGAGGGTCAGACCCTCAGGAAGCATGTAGCTGATGAAGATGAAAGCGGGAATTCATGAGAAGAGACCAACAATGTCACATGTCTACCAAGGCTTGGGGCCAAAGAACTAACAACATCATCATCTATCACTTCAAAAAGATCAATGGAGGATCTGCTAATGTTCATAGGGAATGCCCAAGGCTGATATGGGGCCAGGTTAAACAATCCTAGGAGGAAGTTGGGTACTCCCTCTAGAACCTCTCCTAACAACCATGGGCGATGAATGTCTGGTGGTATCGAAAAAACTAGTAAAGCAAACCTGCCTTTGTTACCTGGCCTATGGATAGGGGGAAGGCCCTTGATGCTAACATGAAGTAGATACATTCCCCCCAGCCTAAGACTGGGATGCTCTAGTAGCAATAGCCAAAGAGTAAGATTGTCTTAATGGTTTGTCCCTGTGAGAGTGTGAGTCAAATGTATTCAATAGGTGCTTACCATCTCCAATGCTTGAAATGGGATTGAAGAAAGAAGTAATCAGTATGAAAACTCTAGGAGTCCTCGATAGGGATATATACGTAAGAGGATGACAACCTCTCAAATAAAAAGGGCCAAGCATCTATTATTCAGGGTAGAAGAAAGTGGATAGAGAAACACTTAATACTCTATATAGGCAGTGGTATATCGCTCAAATATCATAGTAGATAGAGTTCCTGAAAATAAAATGATCCCCAGTCTCTACCTTTTGGAGGGCAAAGATGACATATACCATCATCTCAAAACATATGGTGGTTAGTCTCAACTTGTAATAGGTGAGGGCATATTTGTAGCTGGCCACACTGAATCCATAAGCCATGTCACCAATGATGTCTGAGATAATAAGGTTGAATGATGGTTCCATCTACAATCCTTAAGAAATAAGGTGTTGATATATATCTTCTTTGATAGCACTGTTGATGATATCCTTTTAGGGAAGAAGGCAAGGAGGGGCACCTAAGGAGTCATTGAATGGAGGAAAATGATCAATAGAGATGCCGGTAGAGTGTTGGAGCAGACTGGTCCCAAGATACCAACAATGTCATTGACATGTGGGACCTAAAGAGGCAATCGTCTCAGAAGAACAAAGGGCCAAATATGATTACCTCTCTTGGCTTGATGCTAAGACACCCAAGGATTTGACTTTGTGAATATAGAAAGTAAGTTTGTATACACTCTAAAGGTGAAGGGAGCGGGCAGAAAAATCAGCTTAATAAATGCACGGAGGAGTTTCCCATTTGCAAAGAATGAAACATTGGAGTTTGAACTTACTCAATACAAGGCCACTCAATGGGTCCCAAACTAGGGCCCCAAACCTTTGAATCATTCAAAACTGTAGGCTCGATCATTGCATTGACGAGGTTCATTTTTGAAGGGATATCTTTCAAATATATTTGAAATTATTGGTGCTTCTAAACAGGAAGTGTGGCATATCCGTTGCCAATATGCGATTGTGAGGCAAGCTTCCGACTAAAGGATCGTCCCGAAAATTGGACTCCCAAGGAGGTGTAAGCTTTTGTAATATCTACAGGATATTTTTTGTAGAAAAATTGAAACTTGGAAAAAACATATCTAGTGGTGTTGAAGACCATGACCTTAGTTTTACGAAGGTTTGCTGCAAGTTCAGGAAGCTCACAAAAATGAGCAAGGGCATGAAGTTGTCTTTGTAAACGATTCACGTAGTGAGCAAGGAGGACAGAATCATCAGCGAAATGCAAAATAGAAATCAAAATGTGATGTAATATACAGCCATCATCAATGTATGTTTCCAAAGAAAGTCCTCAAGATCATCCGTGTCAATACCAAAAAGAGTCAGCTAGAGAGGGCACCCTTGCTTGAATTTGATGATACTCTTAGTGAAAGTAGAAAGCCAATGGGAAGCTCGGAATTTTGCAACAACCATCTTATAGAGCCTCATGACAGCTATAACAAAAGAATCAAAGACACTAATGCCATGCAACTTTTGGAAAAGATGCCTTGGGATAGAGTCAAAGGCCTTATTGAAGTGTACAAAACAGCAAAAGACTTTGGAAGACCGCTGGCATAAAAAAATGGTTGGTAGTCTGTAAACCCCTCCTAAAACTTGCCTCTCACCTTGCTCTATGATTACCTCTCTTCAAGTGCTCAGAAAGTTTCATGTACAACATAGTGGTATAAAGTTTGGCAAATGTATGTTCTTTCTTAATAATCCCGTAGTTATTTGGTTTTGAGGTAACTCCCAATTTGTGAATGGGGTGAATGATATGTTGTGACCAAAAGTAGGGGACCCTCGTGCAAATGTCCTTGTTAAATAGCTTTGCCATAAGGAAAGTGAATATACACCATATTTGAGGAGTTTAGTGGAAACCCCTCACAATATGTTGCTTCACATGCACATAGCTTCAAATAACTCCCGTGACATCACATGTAGAAAATAAATGACAAGAGGATGAAGGAGAGGCAGCCCTAGGCATGGGCTGGTGATCTAATTTAAAATATCATAAAGAGATGTCACATAGGAGACCCAAGCTTGGGGGTAAATATCTAAAGCAACGGATTCCTCTAGAGTAGGTTATGCCCAAATATTTTTTGGGATTGATGGAGGGCATCAAATGAGCTCAAGTTGTGTTGACACATGAAACACATTATGCTATTGTAGGCGATGACAATAATCTCTATGTATGGAGGGTATGGATGGAGGGTCGTAAGCTAGGGAAAAAAAGGAGCACTTGATGCATAAATTTAGACTCATCATTGTGCCAACAGTCCATAAGGCAGGAATTGGGAGGATGAGGTAGAGAAGACTAGTGAATTGTATGGGGAAAAGAGTCAAGGGCGGCTTGCTAGAGGACACAAGGTAAGATATAAGATAAGATGAGCCATGTGTGAGGGGTTTCTATTTTTCCTAATTTACCTAGTACTTGAACCCAACTTTGTCTAGGTGTAGCCTACATTAGCATTGCCACTATAATGTGGGTAGCGTGCTTAATGGCGCTTGAAATTGGATTATTATCTTATGCCTTGCCACTAGTCCATGGCCTACTGGATGATGAATAATATTTTCATAAGAAAATTCAAGCTACAATTTATTTATAAGTTCTCATATGTATAATACCTAAGCTAATAAATCCCCAATTTACTAGACTACTAGTAACAAATATAAATCTACATGGGGCACTTTCTAAAATGATTGGTTTATTCGACAAACAACATAATCCTGTTAGGATTTTCATTTATGGGTTGCGAGTAAACAAGAACTCTCGACAAAACACCAAATGGAATCTCCCAGCCTAGGGTGGATCAAGCTCAATTTTGCTGGTGCCTCAAAAGGCAAACTTGGGAGAGCTAGTGTAAGTTGCATCCTTCATGATTGAGAGGCTCATTTATAGCAGCTACTTCCTCTCAGCTCTCTAGAGCTACTAACAACCAAGTTGAGTGCACAACTCTCTCAATTGGGTTGCAAATGGCTCTTGCGTAAGGAATCACCTAATTGGAAATTGAAGGAGACTCCCATTTAGCCATTTTGGCCTTAAAAAAAGGCACAACATCAAACTGGAAATTGGAGCCTCTTTAAGACCCACCTTCACTCTTCTCAACAATTTCCTTGTAACAAAATAACATATTTTTTAAGAGGTCAATGGAGCAACAAGCCATATATCCAACTGGGGAGTCCATTTGGACACCTTCAATCTTATTGAGAGTAATCAAGAATTGATTTCGCAGGATTATTGAAATCATTTTAAGAGAAGGGCAGTCACATCCCTCACATTAATTTAGCACTCTTCTTCCATCCCATCATCCTCTCCCAGTGCTCACTGCCTCGAGCCATTATTACCCACACGTATCTCCCCCAACGACTTGCATTTAAATGGTGCCTCATACACTCCTTCCCACTTTTTCTTTCATTTATTTCCCTTGTTCCATTGTGTATCCTTGCTCCTTGTTCTCTGTAGCTCTGTGATGGACCTGTTTGTGCCATCCTCTTATTGTCCTTCCCTGTCGCTTGAAGATGTCGGTAAATGTTTTGGCTGCGACAATTCATTAGCTCAACTAATATGGCTCTCCTTGTATGTATCTGGAGTTACTGCTAATCCTTCTTTCATAGTTGGAAGTTTAGGGGAGGAATTAATAGCAGCTCTAGCTTCGATGATGCCTGCCTTCCCAATCTTTCAATTTATTTTAGAGCAAACTTCCCCAACAAGAAGATTTATGAAGTGGACATGCTGAAGCAGATTTGAGACCTATACTGCTTCCTAGTATAGATGAATGCCTCAATTTGAGTTCACTAAAATGGGCTAAGAAGGACCTAGAGAGTTGCTTAAAATCCATTGTTGGTTTAAGGAAAACCAGCAAAAAGAAGCATGCTGAATCCTTGACAAAACTCATTCTGGATAGGGTCGATGCCCTAGAGGCAAGGATGACTAAATGCTTTGGATCCCACACTCCTCATGCCGATACTAGGAAAAAGAGTAGGCAGGAAACACCATCATTCTCTCATTCTCCACCAACTAGGTCAGAGGTCAAACGTAGCTCAGGTGGCAAGCGAGGTAGATGGAAGAAACCCATAGGTCAACTGGACTGAAAATTTTGGATGTTGGAAAATTTGGGCCAGCCACCAGGTATGACATCCATTGAAGACATTTTAGTTGGTCCTACGTTTACTTTGAATCAGCTCATTACCAAAAATGTGTGTGCTTCTTTTGTGCAAGAGATAAGTTGGGTGATGACTTCATGCAATTCGCGAATGGTTTTTTTATACATTATCAGATATGCCCTTGTAGGCCCCTAAAATGGAACAAATGCTCCCGGGTACAGATACGTTGGGGAAACGCCCAAGGACGTTTCGTGCCCAAAAATCATTTTTTTATATATATATATTTTTAAATTTCACCCAATGAAAATCAAACATGGACTTCAAAATACAATAAAAAACAAACTAAAGTGGATTACCAACCCTAAAAATTGCATTCACACTCATTTTATCAAAAGTTAACACATTTACCTTTCATTGCATTTTTACCTCTCATTGCACATTTGTTCCCTCTTGTTCATTTTTCGATTGCATAAGCTTGAAACTCCTTGTGCTAAACCTACACCATTACCTCAACCTGTTTGATGTCAAGGAGCTTGAGGAGCTTGCAAGGAAGAGGGTTTGCTGATGTAAGGTAAGTTTTTAGTTTTGTGGCTTTTTTTTGTTTTGCTTTGTTTGTAACTAGTTTTATTTTTATTTATTTTTTGTTATTCTTTTAAGTTTTAACCATTATTTCAACAAATACTAAATGCATTGATTAAGTTTTAAATTTTAATAGCAATTTTTTTAATTTTTTACCAGGGGCTAAAGGGATTTGCCATAATGTTTTAGGTTGCAAGTGCTAGTTTGGTGGGCCAAGGGATAGCCCCTAGATTTGATCGATGAATGCCCCTTTGGAAGTATGTGACAATATTATAACAAATACTTGGTGAAGGGTGTTTTTATTGGCTTTTCTCAGAGTGTAACTGTAAATACAAGAGCTTGTATAGTAGTGTGAAAACCCATTTGTGTGCGATTCCTGGCACTGGAATCAAAGTTTGTGGTGGGCTAACCATAAATGGCTTGACATAGGCAAAGATCCGTGCATATGTCAAAGAGCAAGAAGACACAGATGCCATTGTTGGGCAAAGATCGAAGCATCATTTGAGAAAGAAAGGGATTGCCACTTGTTGATCTGTCTTGTGCTAATGTGGTGACCTCATCACACTCCTTTCTTGCTACACCCATTGCGGCTGAAGAGGAAGATGATTCACTTCTTGGTCGCAAGAAAACAAAAGATGCAGACCCATTGGATAGGACATTTCACAATGAATCCAGGGACATAGCAGAGCAGAGCATTGCACATTGTTTTTATGCATGTGGGCTGCCATTTAATGTTGTTAGATCACCATACTGGCAGGATATGGTGAGATCTATCAATGCTGCCCCTAAAAGGTTCGTTGGCCCAGGTTATGAAAATGTGTGCACCACCTTGTTGATAAAATAAAGAAAATAAGTTGAAGATGCATTGAAGCCCATCAGGGATTTGTGGAATGAAACATGGGTGTCCATCATTTCCGATGGATGGACATATACGACAAATAGGCCATTGATTAATGTGGTCGAAATGAGCCCTAATGGGGCAATGTTTTTGAGGGTGTTGATTGTGAAAGGCAAGTGAAGGATGCATGATTCATTGCCGACATCCTGATAGAGGCCATTGGGGCGGTGGGGCCTCAAAATATCGTCCAAGATGTGATGAACAACACTAAAAATTGCAAAGTTGCAGGCATTTTGGTTAAGGCAATATATGGCCACATATTTTGGACACATTGTGTTGTTCATTCCCTCAACCTTATGTTGCAAAAATTGGGGACAAAAATTGACTGGATCAAACAAGTCTATGAGGAGGTGAGCAAGATCCAAATATTCATAACCAACCATCACATGTTCCAAGGCATCTTCAGGGCCTTCTCAAAGTTGTAGTGGTTGAAGATAACTCTTAATTTTATCATTCATGAATCATATATCATTATATATTTTTAATTTAATTTTGTAAGTTTGTAATTTGTAGTGTTTTTATTTTTGAACATTTTTTTATTTTATTTGTTTTAATTTCGTATTAGGTTGTTGAGACCTGGTTTGCCTCACACACACTCGTCTTGAGATGACTTGTCAAGGTGCGTGAGGCATTGAGTAGCATGGTTATCAACAACCTTTGGAGTGTGTGGAGGCAGACAAATAGTGAGAAGGCCACAAAGGTGAAAGGTTGGATTCTAGATGACGTGTGGAGTATTTGCTTGGTTTTACTGAGCCCATCGTCAACATATTGAGATATGTGGATATGGATCATCCATGTTTGGGTGAGCTTTATGATGAAAATGATTCAATGATTGAGAACATTAGATCCATCATAAATGCCAAAGAGCAAGATCCTACAGAGAGATTCTTTAAGGAAGTGCAGTCGCATCTCATTGAAAGGTGGAATAAAATGATCGCCCCATTCCATTTTCTTGCTTTTGCCTTGATGCCCAAATACTACAGTGCAAAGATCCTTTCTTTGCCTAGGAGGGTCGCACCATATAGGGATGTTGAGGTTGTCGAGGGATATAAGGCATCATTCTCTAGACTCTTGCCTGATCCAGAAGTAAAAGACTAAGTTAGGGAAGAGTTTGTGCATTTCAAATCCTTCGTGGGTCACTCCCTTGGCGCTATTCGTGACAAGTACAAGATGGAAGCTCAGTTTTGGTGGTACCTTCATGGGTAAGCATCCACCCACCTCCAACCACTTGCAATAATTTTTTTATCACAAGATTTTAATTTTTTTAACTCTCTACCCTTTTTTTGAACTTTTTGATGTTTTGTTTTAACTTTTAATTTTTATAAATTATAATTGACTTTGCGGCTTCCATAGGTTACAAGTTCCTCCCTAGTTGAGCGTAATTGGGGTACTGACAACTTTATCCATTCAGTTAAGCACAAGTTGGCTGCAAAAAAGGTAGAGGATTTGGTCTATGTGCATTCCAACTTGCGTCTTCTCTCACACAAACAACCTTATTATAAGGGGCAACAAAGTGTTGGGATGTGAACCCAGAGATCGCTGACTTGGATGCCTTCGTTGCCTACCTTTCATTGCTTTACACGGAACTAGATGGTGCTTCACATGCCCTACATGGTGGAGCTAGTGGGAGTGGCACTGCTGCTGCTTGTGGTTCTGATGAACCACATGATGATGAAGAGATCACAACTAAAGAGGAAAATGAATATAGTGCATCATGAATATGCTGATGTCTTTATTTTTGTCCATACATTGTAAAATTTACGCGACGTACCGATTATAAAACTAATCAAAGTTCGATCGTTGAATATTTTGATATTTGACATTGAGTTATGAGTATGTTTTGTGGTTATTTAACTTATTTTGTTTCCTATATGCATATTATGTGGTTAATTTTTCTTATATGGTTATATTTTTTATTTTTTTAGATATATTTTTGTACAGCCATATCCAAAACCTATCCCAAACCCTCCAAAAAAATCCCCGTATCCACGTATCCGATTTTCGTACCCTTATCCATACTCGTATGCATATCAGTAATGTAGGGTTTTTTATTAGAGAATGAAAGATTCTACTGACCGTTACTCCAAGGATAAAGAAAATTGATTGGAAATCTAGATGCTAATTTTGTTAAATAATGTAACTAAATATGCTTCTCTTCTCTCTATTACCTTCTTAGTTTTCTTCTTCCACCTCTTTCTTTTTTCTTCTAACAACTGATGGATCTTGATGTAATACTTGTTTTGCTGAATGGGTGAGGGCCCCAATAGAACACTCTTTTATTTATCCCATGCACCGCCCGCCCCACTGACAGGACCGAAGTTCCCCAAAGCTCTGACACAACTTGTCAGATTTAAGAGCACACATGATTACCATTGTATAAGCAACTTAAACATGCGGAAATACCCAAAAGAACAAATAACTATCAATGAGAAATAACACAGAATATGAGAGGCAACACACAATTGTATTCAACTCATTACAAAGGAAATTACAATAAAGAGATCACACTCTTCTTCCACCTCTACAAGGCCTTCCACACCTCAAGGGCTCCCAGTAATCTTCCCACCTGAGTAATCTTCTCTCATAGGTCACAACACACAGCTAACACAAGCTGTTGTTCACCTCATTGTACACCTGTACAATCGAGTACGAACCGGTACTCCAAGTAGATCTAACCATGATCCTGCTCCTGATGTATTGCTGTCACCTTGGATCTTGCTCCCCCGCCGATCTCCGTTTGACCCTCGCATTCACACACCCCAGCAGACCAACCCTGATCTTACTTATCACATGTAGATCTCCTCCATGATCTTGCAACACTCTGCTGACCAAACCTGATCTTACATACCTGGAAGAACATGCTCTTCCAGGGGAAGAACTCTCCAAGTTCTACTTAGTTCTTCTACTTAACAATACAGCCCATGAGTCTATTATATAGATCTCATGCATACAATGATTAGACTTGCGGCTCAAGACTCGAACTGGTCTTCATCATGCAAATTGCGCGTTCACTTAACTGACTGTTCGTCAACAACAGTTCTAGAACCGCACAGGCGACCGACGTCGGTCCCTGTCTTCCTGGAGGTGACCGACGTCGGCCGATTCCTGCCGATGTCGGTTGCTCTTCTGTCGACCCATGCCCGACGTCGGTGTGGCCTGCCGACGTCGGCGACTGTGACTCTGCAATCCTCCTCCATGCTTGCATCCGGGTGAAGCTTTTAGCTCCACACCCTAACACCCACCACCCGGCCAAAAAAAAAAAGAGAAAAGAACATAATCCTATTAGGATATATGAAGCAATCACATCATACCTGGTTGTGACTCTTATGATAGTTATGAGTTAGTCGATGGACAGGAGATAGTTGACAGTTACAATTTTAGTTGATAAAGAATCCTATTAATATATTGCAGATGTGAGCATAATTGAATGAAGTATTGTTCCCTCTTCTCTCTATATTCTGTAATGTTATATTCTAATCTTCCTTTATGGTATCAAAGCCCAAGGCAATAGATACGTGGTGTTGACATTGAATATTGAAGTTAGGGGTTATGGGGGAGAGAGAAGTGTGCTTTAAAGAAGGGAATTGATGAGAGATCCAGTGCCAAATCTGGATTGAAAGAAATTTCTTAGAAGAGCAACTGTTATTGAGAGAGGTTTTGATTATTCTTGATGCACCCGATGATTCTTTGTAGTGTTTTCCACAAACAAGGATGGATTCAAGATAAATTTATGACCTCATAGGAGATAAAGGTTGACTACTTATTAAGTTATTTGGGTAAGAGATCATTAAATATGGCATTTTTTTTCCCCTTCTTTATCGTTTGCAAATTGTATGGTGATTTAGTAGTGTCATGAATAAATAGGGACTACATTGATCTGTCTCGAGACCTGGTAATTAGGAGGCTCTTTTTGGATAGGGAAAGGGACCCCAATTTTCCCCCAATTTTATGATATATATATATATATATATATATATATTTTTCAAGTTAAAAATGGTTATATACTTAGTTTTCAAAGTTATCCCTTATTCATTTAAGGAAGGGATTAATTTTGTAAAGGTATCGCTTTTCCAATTTCACATGGTTATATACTTTATCTTGTTTTCCCTCATAAATGGGTTAATTTGTTTCCATTTTTGATATTTGTCATATTCTAATAAAAATAAACGGGTTAGTTTTGAAACAATTTCCTGTTTTATTTGTGAAAGTGACTTACCTATTTTTTCCTGTTTTTAATCCCTTTTATTAGCTAAAATGATTGGTCAAAATGTTATCCTTTTTCAAGTTAAAATAGGATAAATCAAAAGCTATCCCTTTTCTATGTTAAAAGAATTGTTAAAAATTACAAATAACATTGGATATGGTTGGCAAATTTTATTCCACAAATGTTTTTATCCTACTTCTGGGTTAAAAAAGGGATGCAAAAGATAAAGCTGTCACGTTTTTGACTTGAAAATGGGTTGATTTTTCACATTTTATCAATTCTTCGTTAAGTAATGGCTAAAAGTAAAAGCTATTGCCCATCTCTTAAGTTTCTTTAGGTAAAAAGCCTTGTGGAAATGGGTTAATTCTTGGAAAGAGATTTTATTTTCCTAATGTATTTTTTAAAAGTTAAGGTTGAAGAAAAAGATGTTTTGCATGGGGTGAGGAACCACCAGTGGACACAAAGAAAGCAGAGAAAGGAATTTATTGCAAAACAATGCAAAAAGGCGCAGCAGGGTCGATTTTTAAATGTTGCGAATGACCAGTATAGATGCTGCATTTTAACCTCTGGCTTATTCATACTGACCAACCATTTTCATGTACATGTTATAAATGAAATTAGAAAAATAAAATAAATTATCCTTAAGTTTTTGGATGTTTCACCCACACAACCCTCAGTCATACACTCGATATGTCTGATAAGCATGTTTTATCTAACATGAACTATCACTTTGGATTCATCTCTGTCTGAATCCATCTAGACTATCCGTCTGTTGTTGTCTGTCTGCTTGCCTATCCTTGTCAAATTTCCAGCTTTGCCACAATGTGCTAACTGATCACATGTCCAACATATGGTATCACTTATATTAGAGCTTAGGATTTTGGATAACCCTCAACTGCACAAAACTCCCAGATGGTGGGTTTGAATTCATCCCTAACTGTCTGAACTGGCCTCCAAGCCCTACCCAACATCTTCCGTATTGATCTGAATCTTCTGCTCCATCTATCAACCTCTGTGCTGATCTTCAAGAGCCTTTGAGTTGATCTGGAGTTTTCTGCTCTGTTACAGAGGCCTCTGCTTGAAACTACTCCCCTTTAATTGAGATAATCTCTTCATCCAATTTAAAACTGAGTGAAACTCCGAGAGACACACTGGAAGAGTATTCAGTCCCTCTTGATCCAGTTACCTATTAATGTGTTTATACTAATTGGACCTTCCATGGTCTAACCCCTGTCCGATGCACAAAATGTGCTGGAGGCATGCCTTACAAGGCTATTACATAAGCTTCTTAGTGGCGAATGACTCAATTCCATAGGCTAAACCATCTCTCTAACTTGTGAAGCAGGTACACAGCAGAGAATCTGACAGGAGATCTATAATCATTTTACAAAATATTGATAATGATTACAGTATGTGTAGGTGATGGCTAAATAGATTTGTCTGATAATTGCTGGTTTGCAGCTTGCTGTTTTTTTAAAAAATATTTAAAACAGACTCAGAAGTCGTAGTTTATCTAAATAGTAATTAGGACACGTTAGAAAGTATTTACTTCTAGTTTGGATTGCATTTTTCTCCATTTTCATGAAACATAGTTGCTTCATTATAGCTGGTACCTAACACCAATTAATGGCTAAATTGGTTTGTACTGGTTTTATTTAAACTACAGGAGCTTATAGATGTTGAAGGGGATGGCATGGCAGATATGGTATTCCGGTGTATTCAGGAAATGGACATAGACAATCGCATGACTGTATGTGAATTGTAGTTTAAAATAAATCTTTTGTTATCAAAGGATACTTTTTGTGCTGTAGTTCTCCTCAATATAGTAATTAATTTTTCTTTTTAATGATATTTAAACTGCTGTTCTCTGAATAGGATAATTTTTCATTATAGTTGCTCCTGAAATTAATATCAAACATAAAGATTAGAAAATTGTCCGGGCTGACATGCATATCTTTGAACGAAATACATTCCCTTGTCAAAATTCTTGATCCCACTATCAATATACTATTAAACTAGAATAAATGTTTTGCTCAAAGAACTACCCACATATGGAATCTGGATTCCTGCATGTTCCATGGTAGAATAGTAGAGATAAAGATAGGGAAGTGTACATCATCGTTAACACATCATTCAGATGGCATCAAAGAAAAAGTCTAAACATAATGTCCACAAATAACTGAAGTGTGAACAATGGACAGAACACATAACTGAAATAAAGACTTGAATGTATTTGTATTGATGTTTGTGATGCAAGTACAAATATTTTAATTTGTGTGCTGGGAAATCTTCCTGTAAGACTACATTTTTTATATAATTAATCAACATATGACATTAATGACATACCCTAATGTTTATTTAATTTGATGACCATTAATCTCAACATTGCCCCTGCCCCTCTAATTGTCTCGTTATTTAGTACATTTAGTGCACATCTCAAATCTCAAATCTTATTTTTGCAATGTACTTCAGTAAAAGCACTGGCTCCCTACTCTTGAGTTGCACAGTTAATCGATTGAATTTCTTCATTTTTTACTGACCTTTTAATATAATGCTTATGAGTTTAACATGCTTGGTTTTGACATGGAATATAATATTTTTGGCTAGCTTCAGCACAGTTCGTTTATCACAGAATAGGTAAGTTGCTTTATTCTGCGTCAACCTAAGACTCATGAATTATATTGATATAATATTTTTGGCTAGCTTCAGCACAGTTCGTTTATCGCAGAATAGGTAAGTTGCTTTATTCTGCTTCAACCTAAGACTCATGAATTATATTGACCCAATCTGTGTCACATCTGCATGGACTGTTGTCTTGTACTTCGTATCTATCAAACACAATGCAATTATGGGTTGCTTTTTAATGCACCGCAAGATTGCATATGAACCAAGGCTGAAAGCATAACCTGATTCTGTCTGCCAAGCCATCAGCCTGAAATATCCCTTTCCCTTTTAGGGCCAAATTAAACAATTCTGAAATATGCATAAACCCTAACCAAAAATTGCAGAATTCTGAAAAGATATACTTAGGCATGAAAATAAAACTCAGACTTCAAAGAAACCCTCATAAAAATATGGAAATTCAATCAATTCATATATCACATCAAATCTGAATTTTTGAATAGTTTATAGGCCTGAAAATCAGAATAAATTACAGCTGATTGTATGAATGCCAAAACACGAAAATCCACCAACCAAATAGTCCTCTAGTTGAGATTTGACCCCTCTAGGGAGGTCGCTGCCCCCCAAAAGGCCTCTGTGCACCACGTCACACCTTAAAAAGCAGTCCTAGCTGCTGCGCCAACCTTCTAAGGCTCCCAAACTGCTGTGCCACACTCCAAATGTGCCCTAGATGCCTGAAATGCTGATGTTTTGTCCAACTGTGACTTCTGAACGAAGTCACTAATAAGAATTGAAGGTTTTCATCCTCAGTTGTTTATAGTGGCTGAACAAACCCAAAAACCCTCTCAAATGTGTCATGGCAGTAGGTGGAGGCCAATACAAGATTGCTTGGATCTTTTGTTGATCCACATGGACCCCTTGGGCATTAATCATGTCCTAAATATAAAATTTCAGACATCCCAAATTCACATTTAGACTCTTTTGCAAAGAGTGTTTGCTGCACCAAAATTCCCAGAACTATGTCCAACTAGGATGTCATCAAAGAAGACCAACACATACTTCTTTAAGTGTTGCCTAAAGACATTGTTCATACAAGATTGGAAAGTGGCTGGAGCATTAATTAATCTAAAGGTCATGATCAAAAATTCATATTGTCCATAATAACATCTAAAAGTTGTCTTACCCAAATTTGGTGATATCCGGTCCTCAAGTCAATCTTGAAAATGTAGATGCCCCCATGTATCTCATCAATCAATTCATTAATTCTAGGTATGAGATACCTAATTTTGATGGTCTTTTTGTTCAAAAGGCAGTAGTCTATGTACAACCTCATAGTTCCATCCTTTTTTTTCACTATGACAACCGAAGAAGCAAAAGGACTAGAACTAAGCCTTATATGCCCCATATCCAAGATCTCTTTGATGGCTTTCTCAATCTCTTCCTTGTAGACTCTAGAATGGCGGTATGGAGTGGTTATTATCACTTTAGTTTTAGGTTCCAACTCAATGATATGCTGAAAGCCTCTTTCCAATGGTAATCCATGTGGAATGATACTGAAAACCTTGGCATGCTTATCAAGGATGGGCTAGATATCCTTATGACGTTGCTACTGTTCCAAATCCTGATTTGTAGAACTCACAAAACACTCGGCTGCCCAAACAATCTGCCCTCTATGAAAAGCCCTTTCCATCTTTTTCGTTGTTACTACTATAAGGGCTCCATTAGCCATACCACGCAACACTATTTCCTTACCTGCTGATTTGAACTTCAGCTCCATAGTTTGGTAGTTTTGAGTGAATTCTCCTAGAGAATGCAGCCATTGCACACCAAGGACTAAGTCATTTTCACCAATTCCAACCACATAGAAATCATCCTCAATCTTATGCCTTCGTATAATAATACTCAGATTTTGAATTTTCTTTGTGCATGGAATGGTATAGCCATCCACCACGGTTACATTGAAGACTTTGAATTCTACAGCTTGTAGCTCACATCTAGATGTTAAGCCTTCATCAATGAAGTTGTGGGTTGCCCCATTATTAATTAACACTATTACTTTCTTACCTTGCAACACTCTCAATCTAAAAGGGTGATATCTAGGAGCACTAGACAATGTGGCAAGGGTTCCATCCATGTGGTCACCCTCTTCTTTCCTTTCTTGCTCCTCTTCATTAGGGGCTGCCCTTATTCTTCTTCTTCAACATCCAATGCTACCTCAATGTAATGAACTTGCCCTTTGCCACAACAACGATGACCCGGTGTCCAAAGATCTTTGCAAGTGAAGCACAAATTTCTCCTCAAATCATTCCATGATTCCACTTCTTTGTTTGCCTTTGGCAGCTCCTTTTGTTGTCCATTACCTTGCTGATATGGCCTTCTTTGCTGTCCATATGGGCCTGTTCTTGGTTGCTCGGAATGTGCAGTCCTAGGTTGTTCAAAAGAAGGTGTCCTTTGCTGTCTAAAAGGAAAACATTTGCCCTTAGGTGCTGTTAATTCAAGATCAAAAGCCTTTTTGATGGCCTCTTGGAGGGAACAAGGGTTGAAAGCCTTGACCAAACCCTTGAGTGGGTCAGCCAACCTTTCCATCAACAAAACCACAAGCCTTCTTTCAGAGACATCCGGTACCATCACTGAAACTCTCTGAAAATCAATCACATAAGCATCCATAGAAGTTTTTTGCCTCAGCTGTGTTAACTCCCTAAAATGGACTTCTGGATCAACCCTATCGAACCTCTCAATCAACTTCTTGCTGAACTCGTCATAAGAGTTGATGAGGTGGTGCCCTTGTGTGACCAAACCATGGTACCATCGCTCATGTGCTATGTCCCCAAGATGTAAAGTAGCAAATTTGATGGCTTCATCTTCCATCACAGGGTGGAGGGACAGGGACGTATCCACCATTTGGATCCAAGATTGAGCGGTACTCTTCGTAGATCCGTCAAATATAGAAAGCATGAGCTTTCCCAGAACTTGTTGAAAATCCCTTTGATTATTCTGAGGTCTAGGATCAGCCCTAGGCCCCTCTTTGTTCCTCCTCAACTGCATGAAATTAGTGAGGCTCATTTCTCCCTTAATCTCATGTGGAAGAGTCTTGTACTCTGTATAACAGGCAGCAATGTCATCCATTACTGAATGTTGCATCTCCACCTCAGGAACGACTTCCTCTCTACAAAGGAAGTTAGGTTGGAAACGTCTAGTTGTAGATCCAACAGTTATTCTTTGTGTAGGAGAGTTGGCTTCTGAAGCACTTCACTCACCATTGGACAAATGGAAAGTATTCATGCCCCGCATGGTGTGAATCATTTCAGCCATCATATCTATCATACGCTCTTGATTTTGAACAAATTTATCAAAACGAACATGATCTACATTTGAATCATCCATATTCTTGTGCCCTAGTTGTTCAAACCCTTCTCTTTGTTGTTTTGGCCCCTTTATTTTCTCTCTTTCTTAATATCTAACCTCTCTATCACTGTTTGGCATGTAGGCAAATCTGCAAACAATTCAATCCCCATAGCTGGTAAGGAGATGGCTCCGATACCATTGAAATATCCCTTTTAGGGCCAAATTAAATGATTTTGAAATTTGTAGAAACCTTAACCAAAAATTATAGAATTTTGAAAGGATCTACTTGGGCATGAAAATAAAAGTCAGACTTCACTGATACCCTCATAAAAATGTGAAAATTCAATCAATTCATTTATCACATCAAATCTGAATTTTTGAATAATCTATAGCCCTAAATATCAGAATAAATTATAGCTGATGGTATGAATGGTGAAACACAAAAATCCACTAACCGAATAGTCCTTCAACTAAGATTTGACCCCTCTAGGGAGGTCATTGCCCCTCAAAAGGCCTCTATGCACTGCGCCAGCCTCCCAAGGCTCCCAAACTACTGTGCCACACTCCAAATGTGCCCTAGATGTTTGAAATGCTCATGTTTTGTCCAACTATGACCCCTGGACAAAGTCACCAAGAAGAATTGAGGGTTTTCATCCCCAAATCTGAAATCTAATGAATGTTTTTGTCCTCAATCGCTGAACATGCAAGCAAGCATGCTTAACTCAAAATAATTAATTGATAATAGATGATAGATGCTGAAAATGGACCTCTCCTCCTCCCTTTATACCTTTTTCCCATAGTCACCATGTTCAGTTCGAACCGAACAAATTGCATGGACCGGATTTGTGCGGTCAAGTTCGACCGAATAACTTTTTTATTTTTTGATGAAAAAAATTAAAAAACCCAAAATGTAAATCTAGTCCGAACCCAACAGTATATAAATAAAATAAACATTTATTTTGAGCCGCCAGGAGCTATAATGCAAATTCTAGGTTTTGGAGGATCCTATCATATTTCAGAGTTAGTCAGATTCCAGGGTTTCAAACTTAGCCATATTTCAGGGTTTCAAGATTTCAAGGAGACATCATAGGAGGTATGAAGGTTGCATGAAGGGATGTATGCGTGATAGAATAGTATGAAAATATCTCTCGCAAAGTGCCACAAGCCGATCCCACCCCATTCCCAGTGCACCCCTTAAGGCATGCACTCTGTGAGATTCAATGCACCGATGAGCCCTTGTGAGAGAAAGTGTTAGTAGATGATAAAATTGAAAAATAATGGGAGTGGCATTCATGATTTTGTGGGCAATCGAGATGATTTATTCTAGATTTGAATGTACATTTTGTCTTTGAAGTAATGAATGAATGAATGATGGTGCTAGTGCTAGTGCTAGTGCTAGTTTTGATTTTGAAGCTGGGTTTGATGTTGCAAATGTTTGAAACTTAAGTTCTATATCAATTTTGAGCTTAGGCTCTAAACTATGAATATTTTGCTATCTTTTAATGTAATTCAAGTTTGGAATTCTTATGCATTTCTCATTTTTGCAAGTGTTAAATTAATGTTCATTCCTTAGTAGATTGAAATATTTTGCATATATATATATATATAATTTTATTTTTTGAACTGGATTTTATTGGATTTTTTCCGGATTTTTTCAAAAATTCCGCATTTTGCATTTTTTCCGCCTCCCAAATGCATTCGGATTTCCGAACCTGGTAACTATGATGCAAAAGCAAAGCGAAATGTTAAAAACTTGAAACCCTATTCCGCAGAAAGGCAAACGCTATTCCATTTTTTTATTTTTTTCATCAACGAACGGCGGAACTGAGCAGTGAGCAATGAGAAGTTACTGAGAACGGCGGAACTGAGAACTTTTTTAATTTTTTCATTTGCTATTGCACGACGCGAACGCAAGACTCGAACATCGCCATCTGCTCTAGTCTATCTTCCTTGGCCATCGCCTAGATTCGCAGAGTTTGCTCGTCGGGATTCGCAGGGTTTGCATCATTGAGATTCACAGAGTTTGCAACTTCGCTCATCGAGATTCACCGCATATTTGTCTGTCTTGAATCTTTGACTCTTTGCATATTAATGGCCATTGACCAGAGCGGTGTTGTCTTCGACTAATCACTCTAATTTTTAACAGATATAGTATTGTATTTCTAATATTTATATCATGCTAAACTTTAGTCTTTAACCCAATTTGCAGTTTACACTTTACTATTTAATATTTTATTATTTACTATTTACTGGATTTAGTAATTTTGTTAATATAAATGCGTAAAATTGTAAGTCCTATTGTGTAACTAATAATATTAAATATACATGCGTAAAATTGTTTGTCCTACTATGTAACTGTAGTTTATAAGTAATTTAAATTAGATGTATTAATATTAAATATACTATTAGTTTATTATTAATATTAATCTTTTAAATTTTAAAATAATAAAAAATTATTAAGTATAAGTTAAATAATATTAATATTAAATATACTATTAAATATTAAATATATTGTTAAATATTAAATATGCTATTAAATATTAATAAGTATTGTGTTTATACAAATACTTATCAGCTTATTTATGTTTATGTTTTACAAATATGTATGATATATTTATTTTTTATAATCTATAAAAAAATCCTCACTGAACTTACCGAACCGATATTTTTTCAAATTTCCGAACTTTCAAACTTTTTCCCCCTTCCGAACAAACCGAATTTTTCGAACATGGTAACTATGCTTTTTCCCTCCAATACAACTCCAAAAGTGGGATGCTCCAAGGATTAAAATAATATATTTAAAAAGTGATCCTTTTTACTTTCAAAAATAGAAAAGTTGCCTACATGAAGTGACTTTGGCAATTTAAAAAAGAAAAGTACTATGTTTCCCTTTTTCCTTCACCACTTAGCCGACTGGAAACCAAAAGAAAATGACTAAGGATCTTCACCCTCTCTAAACCCGAGAAGGGGACATGGCACAACCCAATTAGACCTAGTGAATCCAACCAATCTCAACTTGTTTTCAAACCTGAAATCATGGACCAAGTTCCTATTATGCATCTCAAAATTCTTTTTGAAACCTTTCAATATCCAGTTCTTGGTAAAGTCATAAAACATGAAATAACATTCACCATGATTTTAATAAATGTGCATTAAGCTATAATAGTAAATACTATGCTTTTTTTCTTGCCATTAGTCCATAATGCATGTATTTTTTTTGAATCCAAAGGCTTCACCAACCATTCTACACTCGTAAAATTATTTCTACCCCTTAAATTTTCCTGCGAGTTCCTCTTAATCTTCAAGTTGCTTACATTGCCCTTTATGTTATGGCCTCATGTAGACCTTGTCTTTGGAAGGAGACAATCAACTGCTTCTCTAAACTAATAGAGGGAAATTTAAGATTGGAGAGACAACAAGAAGTATGAACTAAATCAAGAAAGGGTTGATGACATAATTATTTGAATAAATTTACAATTTTACCTCATTATGACATCATCCATTAATAATAACATCATCATCGAATTTATTATGTATTATAAATAATTACCATTTATTTCATTCTTAGCTGATCTGGAATTTATGAGGGTATGAGTTTCATTGTTAATGCTCACTTAGTGGACTAGTGCCATGTCAGCCCATTTCTCCCTCTATAATTTCATACAAATATAACTAATATGCCGAGTTAGTGTGTAATGTCCTTTTTAAAATAAACCAACAACCTATGCAATTTTATTTTTTTTGCACTTAGGAACAACTGTAACTTTCACAAGTAATCATTGACATATTCACAAACAATTGGCAAACATGAACCATTCATTGGCAATTCTACAAACAATTGGCATACATAACCCACTGTTGTTTTTACCACTAGACAATTTCACAAACAGTTGGCAAACATACTAGTCAACAATATACAATATTGTTATTCTAAACCCTACTGAAATCGTTCATAGTATGGCGTTGTATAGGACTGATGACAATACCAAATCCCAATGGATTTATTTTATTTCAATAGACTGAATACACATATAAACTGATAAGATTATAAATGGAGTTACAATGGTGTGACAACAACCTCTTACTTGTTGAACCCCCAGTCCAATGACCACGTACAAAAGTCAACAATCTCCCATGGTAGCTGTGTTTGATGTGTAGTAGGTCACATCACGCTGTAATGTATTATGATTGGCTTGGAAGATGAAACAACAATATCCAAGGGGTTTGATCCGCTGTTGGGTTATGACTGCAGCATACATGTGAGTCTCCACACTTTTCAAAACACGGTGGAATGCAATACATGCCACAACAACAATAAACAATGCCGTATGAAGATATCTGATAGGGTTATGATGGTGTATGGCAGGCCCTTCAATGATGCAAAACAGTGAATACTTTACATCTTCACCCAATTTTGAAACTGATTTGAACCTTTAACCAATTGAAACTGGAAATGATCACAATCTTTGGCACAAATGTGATTCCCTGATGGAATCATCTCACATAGACAAAGGGGTTTTCGTCCTCTAAATCTCTGCACTCCAAGGGTTTTCATCCTAGGAGAAGAAATTGAACAAGAAATGCTGAAGCTCTGGGATAGGGTTTGATAACAAATGATAAGGGATGAATAATGAATCATTCTTTTGAGCCCAGCCCTTTTTTTATAATTTTCTTTTTTTCCGTTGTCTTAACCCTAAAAGCATTTAAAACACTTTTAGATAAATATTACTTTTTGGCCCACTTATTGAATATTAGTTTTTGACCCCCTTTATAATAATGCTAATATACAATTATCATTTTAACATGTTATAAAATAAAGTAACTTTATTATGACTTAAAAATATTATTATTAAATTATTTTCGTAATTAAATTTTTAGAAAAGGGGACATGGCATAATGACATGAATCAAGTAAGAAACATCTATCAAAACCAGGAAGTATTCCAAAGAAAAAATGACTTCTATGGCAGACTGCATTGTTGACATCAACATAATTGATTGTGACATCAATAAGCCTACAAATGTTGACAAAGACCTTTGTTTGACTGCACTTAAGGTTGTTTTGACCAACGACAGTAGCAGTGATTGGAAAAGGACTGTTGTGTTGACTGAAAATCTATTTTTTGATTAGAAAACATAGGTAAGTTAATTTCTTGACTAAAGTTTGATGCATTGTACTTGTTTGGCTACATTTAATGAATAAAGAGTTTGCTAGGGTCCCTCTTGGAACGATGAATGGTGAGGGAAAGTGGAGGTAACTTGTAATGTCCTCTTTTTCGAATTAATTAAATCAAGGACCCAAAGCTTATTTTTATTTCCCTTAGGTTAAGGTGAAATTAATAAAGGACTTTAAGTTATAACTTTGGAAAATGACAATTAATTATTATTGAATGAGGGCCAAAAGTAATTATTGGAGACATGGCCAAAAAATATTTAATATTCATTAATTGGAAAAATGTGAATACTAAATTAAAAAGTAATTCTAATTACTTTAGGGTTAGGGTTGGAATGGAAAATGAATTTATAAAAGGATATGTGGGGGAATGAAGAAATTATTGTTTAAACACTTGAACAAAAACGAAACCATTTTTCTAGGGGAAAAGCTTGCAGCTTCCGCTATTGATCCGAGGACTAAAACCCTCAGATTTATAGGTGAGAGCACGAAACCCCTCAAACCAAGTTGGGGATTCCACCAGGAATCACATGTTTGTTACCAGTTTCAGAGAAATCGGCAGTCAGGGACATATTCTACCAAGGTGCCACATATTCAGGTTTGGCATGAAGGTTTCAAGGCAATTCAAGTAGATTTCTATCATCAATGCAGCATTTAGGAGTTGGGCAATCCTCTCAGGGGGTTAATTCGCTGCCCTACAGTAGGGCATCACACTATTGGAGGTTGTCGTGGCCCTTCTAGGGCAGATCGCAGAAGTACAGGGCCATATCCAGCCCCCCAATACCCCTGCGCCGCTATTCTAGCTCAGTCGTACCACTTCTAGCTCAGCCACGCAACCAACAGGGACATTCAATGGGCTATCGTACCATTACCAACACTCCAATGCAGCCAACAAGTACAATCAACGGTATTTATTTTTAGAAATAATTATTATTGGTCTTCTTTCAGTTGGGTTTGGTCCAATTTGATTGTAATTAGTATTTACAAAAAATATTTTCAGATGGGTTTTTGTGTATTCACTTAATTGAAACAAAGAAGGGGCACTTGTATGTGGTTAAAAATCCTATTGCATGTATTCAATTTATTATCTTGGTGAAACAGGGACATTCAATGGGTTGTCGTACCATTACCGACACTCCAATGCAACCAACAAGTACAATCAACAGTATTTATTTATAGAAATAATTATTATTGGTCTTCTTTCAATAGGGTTTGGCCCAATTTGATTGTAATCAGTATTTACAAAAAATATTTTCATATGGGTTTCTGTGTATTCACTTAATTGAAATAAAGAAGGGCACTTGTATGTGGTTAAAAATCCTATTGCATGTATTCAATTTACTATCTTGGTGAAACACATATCTTGTGCCCTAGCTAATATTTTGCGAGATTAACAAACAGATTCAAAGGGTTTTGAATATATTTCTTCTAAGGGAAATCTGATTTCTTCTAAGGGAATTTATTTCTTATTTTATCCGAAAAGGGATATTTTAGTGGTGTTAGAGCTGTGATCTTGCCAGCCTGTGAATCATGAGGACAGTGCAAGAATCCATGTTAGAAATGTTGCAAGCTATGCAAGAATATCAAAAAGATCTAAAGGCATGGATATAAATAAAGATGGAAATGTCAAAATCTGAGCCTAAAATATCTACAGAGGAGCAAAAGGAATTCAACATCAAGTCAAAGGTAAGCAAATCTTATTTGAAAAAGAACCAGAGAATGTGGTTGAAAAGAAACTAACCACATTGTTGGCAAAGGATGTAATGAGGACCCAGAAAAGGTGTGATGAATGACTAAGAAGAGCTAAGGAAGCTAAGTTGATGGTCACAAAAGCAAAACAACACCTACAAAAAATTAAATGAAAGAATTTCCCAATTGTGATGGAGCATGAAAAAGAAGAAAAACCAGAGTCACAAGAAATTGTAGAGATCAATGAAGAGAAACAAGATTTTGGCATACAAATAGAAGTTGGAACTAACCAACAAGGCAACAGTGTGGAGGAACATAAAATCGTGGAGAAAGTGGAATTTGGCTTCACTAATATTTATGCTACAAATTTAGGTCACACGGATATGATCACAATCAGCGAATGTCATGACGCTGAAATGACATACATAGAGGTAATTGAAGAAATAGCCAAGGCTTCAAAAGCATTAACTCTTAATGCAAACAACAATTTATATGAAAATCAAATCAGAGTAGTGCAACAGAAGCGGAATGGGGAGGTCATTCTCCATGAAAAAAAGTTTCTAGGAAAGCTAGAAGTTGCAGATATAGATTTGAGCACAACTGAGAAAGTTTTATAGAGAATTGAAGATCAACAAACAAAACAACTTCAGGGGCTCACATTTGGATAGGTATCAGAAAGAATGATATGGGATCCTTGTATTTGTTGGGACGGTTCAGGGATATTGCTTGAGGGCAAACAATTTTGAGAAGGGCAGACTGCAATTTCCTCTTTTTCTAATTAATTAAATTGAAAACCCAAAGTTTATTTTTATTTCCCGTAGGATGAGGGGAAATTAATAAAGGGGAATAATCTATTAATAATTTATTAACTTGTCCCAAAAGGTAGTTTAAGTTATAACTTTGGAAAATGACAATTAATTATTATTGAATGGGGCCAAAATTAATTATTGGAGACAACCAAAAAATAATTAATATTAATTAATTGGAAAAAGGTGAATATTAAATTAAAAAATAATTCTAATTACTTTAGGGTTAGGATTGAAATGGAAAATGAATTTATAAAAGGACAAGTAAGGCAATGAAGAAATTATTATTCAAAAACCTAAACAAAAACCAAACCCTTTTTCAGAGAAAAAATTTGTAGCTTTTGTTGTTGATCCGAGGATGAAAACCCTCCGATTTACAGGTGAGAGGACGAAACCCCTCAAACCCAGTTGGGGATTCCACCAAGGAATCACGTATTTGTTCTCAGTTTCAGAGAAATAATCAATTAGTGACATATTCTACCAAGGCACCACATATTCATGTTTGGCGTGAGGGTTTCAAGGCAGTTTAGGCAGATTTCTATCATCAACGCAGCATTTAGGAGTTGGATGATCCTCTCAGGGGGTTAATTCATTGCCCTACAGTAGGGCATCACACTATTGGAGGTTGTCATGGCCCTTCTAGGGCAGATCACAGCAGTATATGGCCGTATCCAGCCCCCCCAAACCCCTGCACCACTATTCCAGCTCAATGGTACCACTTCCAACTCAACCACGTGGCCAACAGGGACATTCAGTGGGCTGCCATACCATTAGCAACATTCCAGAGCTGCCAACAAGTAAAATCAGCGGTATTTATTTTTAGAAATAATAATTATTGGTCTTCTTTTAGTAGGGTTGGCCCAATTTGATTGTAATCAATATTTACAAAAAATATTTTCAGATGGGTTTCTGTGTATTCACTTAATTACTTTCCATAAGTATTTTTAGATGGATTTTTGTGTATTCACTTAATTGAAATAAAGAAGGGCACTTGTATGTGGTTAAAAATCCTATTGCATGTATTCGATTATTTGTTATCTTGGTGAAACACATATATCTTGTGCCCCAACTAATATTTTGTGAGATTAATGAACAGATTCAGTGGGTTTTGAATTCATTTCTTCTAAGGAAAATCAGATTTCTTCTAAGGGAATTTATTTCTTATTTTATCCGTAAAGGGATATTTCATAACTCATGGTCCAATAATGGAATTTAAGGCAAGTTGAGATAATGCATGGCCCGTTGGCTGATTTGAGACCAATCAGATATATTTCAGCACATACATCAGAGAAATAGGCAGAATTTTTAGGAGAGAATGGACATATTTTATTCTTCATTGCCTTATGCTTGTATGTAAGATTTCCAGGCACAAGTGTCCCAATTAATAAATTGTAGGTAGGATTCTCTTCCAAGGAGGGCAATGGAACCCTAACACCTAGAAGCTTCACACTTGCCTTGTTAGTTACAATGTAAGATAGAAATAGAATGTGCATGGACATCTAAAATCCTCACACAGTTGTGTCCAAAAACACTCACTATAATCTACATGGACTATAGAAATACTATTTCTCTTATGTAAAATCCTTTGTTTGACTTGGATGTTTACTCGGCGTAGTTGTACATTGTATCCTCTGCTATCCCTTTTAAATATTGCCCCAATCAAATCGACCAATTGAGAACACAAGATTCTTCTATCAATCTTCTTATAATTAGATCTTGGATGCATTGAAGGTCTCTGGGAAGAGCATCTACGTTAATCTTCAATCTGCAATTGCCATGCTAGATAAGCATTTTCCTTTGATCAGGAATGGGGCATAATTATTCTTATCCTTAATGGTGAATTTTACTATCTCCACCCTCTGTCTAGTCAATTTAGTCAAAGGTAGTTCCATCACTCCATGAAAATCATCGGGCTTAGAGGAGACAATAACAACTCACTATCAATCATCATCACATAAGTCTCTATCTTCAGGCTGTAGGTCTTGGAAAGAATTGTGAGTGAGGGCTTATGTTTTGCCTTATCACAAAAGCATCATCAAAGCATGATCTACTTGGGCCTTTGTAAGTGGATCTCTTAAGCCATGACTCTTATTTTTTACCACCAGTGCCCTACCATGAATTTTGGTGGTATATACCAAATGATCTCCTCTATTTATATCCTTTTTTAAGGTTTCTTTGTTGGTTTATTGCTTTTGTCCACAACTTTTCCTTTTCACTTCATGTCGTAGTGTGTGAGTACCTTAGCTTGGAACTTGCCTTTTAGCCGAAATTTCCAGTTCGGGTACAAGTATAGGACTCGGGTACCACAGTTCATCTATTTATTTTTTCCTTTGGTGTGGTTTAGCTTGGTTACAGCCCTACAAAAATTATAAAATATTAACAATATAAATATTCTAGCCAAATAAACTAAATTAGCCATAAAATGCTTAAAATAAAAAAAATAACCAACAAAACACTACTGATAAGTGATAATTCAATGCCAAATGTCAAAAGATAAAACAAAATGGTTTCAGCCCTGAGCATCCATGAAAGGTGAGTATGGAATGAGAGGTAAGTTTGATTTTTTATTTTTGGTTTTGTCCCCTTCAGTGTATTTTTCGATTTTAGCATTATTAGTGTAGGTTTTAATTTTTTAATATTCACTTCTATTTTTATTATTTATCTTTTTTCAACTAAAAACACTAGAACAATATTGTTAAGCGCTATGGGTTCGCCTCAAAATCGCTTACGTCTTTCCCAGGCAGCCTTGCATATTTGATAATATCATGGAAAGATTGTGTCGACACAATATTTTCACTAGCATTCCTAGAACTGAACTTGGTAAACTGTGTTGTGTACCTGTCCTTGATGACAATGTCCTTTTCACGAGGATGAACATGGGCCCCTTAGACATTGAGTTGTGATGATGAATGGTGATGTCCATTGTTGTAGTCGATGATGGTTGCTCTCAAGGTGAAATTTTCATTGATTACAATAAAAAGGCGTGAATGGATGAAGAGTTTGTAGTTTTCCATTTTCCTATATAACAAACCATTGTCTGAATTGGCCTCATCCTCCTAGTAGTCCTCCACATGGAGTATTCCATTGTTAGTAGGCTTAATGGTGCCATTGTCTATTTGTTCATCCTTTGGGTCTGATGGAGCTGGTTTCTTGCTGATCACTTGAGTCTTCAAATTGACATAACTTTATTGTCTTCTGCTCCATAGTTAGGAAGTCTGTAAAATCCTTAACCCGGATTTTGTGAAAACAAACTCAATTTTTCTGATTTTAGTGAGCTGGCAATTTATCGAACACTTTGTACTATGCATACCAATGTGAAATTCTGAGTGTGAGAGTTATAGGGCAACTTGTTGCAATATTTAGATCATTAAACATTCACCATTGCATATCAAATTATATGGATAAAAAACGGAAATTTAGTCAAACAGTTTGCTGCAGTTCATTATCATTGGAGACTAATATGATAACAATTGGTAATGCTGATATAAATCAGAAATACAAGAAATATTGACAACTCAAGATATCCAACCTTTCAAACACCACATACAATGCAATGGATAATCCATAACCCTTGAAATGGCTGGGCAAAAATATAAAGTTGCAGAATTAAACACTCCTACAGCAGCAACTCCTATGAACAGCTCCAAATCACCTCCCAATGGCGTGGCTAGCTCCAAGGACTCCACAAATGAGTGTACGAAGTGGCGCCACACTTCCTAACAGCGTACCATGCCTCAACGAAACCCCACACAGCCTTTCCAATGTGAAATATGTGACCATAAAAGGCAGCGGCCAGCCCTTGTTTATTCCAATGTCCCTCTAGCAAATCAAACCATGTTCATTCATCTAAATCTGCCTCATACTTGGATGCCTCCCTTCATCACCCCTTTCAAACTCTTCATTAAGCTTTTCATAAATTCTCAAACAATTTGTATTTGCTCACAAATATGACAAATTATTTAAACTATTTGTCTAACAAAATGAATCCCTGCAAAACTCTTATTTCATAACATGGCGTCCAGACATAACTTTCCTGGCAAAACTTCGATCAGAGCAACAAAACCTGAAAATTATCTTTTCAAAGTCTTCATTAATTTCATACCATAATCATTGAAGTACCGATGTGAAATCTGAGTGACTCCGCCAATCACTCGTTAGGGAGGAATCTTTCACCCCCGAAACTGATCTTCTCAAGAGGATTTTTGTCCTCCAGAGGTTGAGATGAACCAAGTTCGATCTTCGGAACCCCAAGGGTTTTGATCAGAGAAATATAATAAACTCAACATACCAAATGAGCTCTCAATTCCCCCTTTTATAAGATTTTTAGAGAACTTTCCAGAACTCATTTTTAAAAATCACTTTATCACTTTATTAAACCTTTTAACTCCAAAAAGTGATTTATTTTATTTTTAAACATTTTCAGCAATGAAAGTCACTTTTAATTGTCTCATCATTGAAATTTTCTCGTTCTCTTTCCAAAGAACTATAATACTGAGGTGCCCGAATAATTAATTTTAATTAAAATGGCAACTTTAATAAAATTAATTAAATATAGCTCAATATTACATCCAATTAGCGGAAATGGCCAAAATGCATTGGAACCAAAAACTGACTACGCAGGAGTGATCCCGATGATGAAAGATGATAAATGGCCCTGATTGGGTGACTAAAAATAGACGCTTCCTTCAAGAATCTTGGATCCCAAACCGGTAGTCGAAAATACCATCTGAAAGCGTCATATGACTCCTCTAAACCTCCTGAGCTCACTATTAACATCAATTTACCCCTTTGAACATGCTGACACAAACCCAAAAAGTCAGCACCAACATCAAAGCAAGAGAACCCGCAAAAGACGACATTACAAAGTCGTGCTTCATTCCTAGAGTCACCTTTCTACGTTAGGACAATGACTTCCTAATAGAGCATCATATATCTATTTTAATAAGGAAATGATGGTGAAGTTGATAATAAAGGCATGCCCTCGAATATGCAACCTCTATGTAGCTAGGATTCCAATGGGTTGAATGTGCCATCCAAAGTCTAAAGCTTGGTGGCCATAGTTTATGCTTGTTTAGATATTTGCCAAGCGACTTATGGTATAACATAAACTCTGAGTTAGTTTTCGCCACCATGTTTATCGATGTTTTGCCTAAATCATTCATGTGGTCAAAGATAGTTGGTTGCCCTTGATGAACAAGTAGAATTTCCACCTTGTCGTTGTCTTCACGGACTTGAATTTGTACTGACAGACAATTGGCTGAGCACTGCATGCATACCAAGTATACTGTACCGAAGATTATTTGCATTGATAAATATTGACATTTCCAATTCTTGCTTTTCAATTGCAAGACTAGATGGTTGGTTGGGAACAATTATTTGCATCTGCCTTGTTGGTTCAAACATCTTGGATGCATTTTCTTGAGCTTTCTTTGTTGTTGCCTTTTGATTTTTTTCCTTGCATTTAGTGTTATTTGTTCTTCAACTAAAATATTTCAGTAGGTGGATTTCTTGGCTCGAGTCTTGGAGGTGGATAGTTTCCTCCACATGGACCAGGTTTGTCATGGTGTGTGGGTCCACAAGATCAACCCATCAAAGGCAGGGTTGCACTTTTTTGATTTGGAAAATATTTGAAAAAATGGCCTTGTTCACTGCATTTGCTGTATTGCATTTTTGGATGGCCATTCATGCCATATTGAATATAGCCTTCATGGCTAGGACGTTGGTTTCAATGTTGAACTTCATGGAGGTTCTATAATCCATCACTTGCGGCTTCCTTTGAATCTAATGTTTGGGTCACAACAACTTGTGGATCCTTCTTGTACTTTAGATTGAATGGAAAATTCTTAACCACATGATCAATTAGTGATCAATTATTGTTAGTGTAGGATATTTATTTTCTTTTTATTTTGTTATTTGGATTATTCCTACACACATGGATTATTCTTACACTTGTGGATTTAGCTTGCTTAGGTATACTTAAACATAGGGAGTTACTCTTGTCCATCATCATTAGTTAGTGGATGTTACTCTTTGATTGATTATTCCAAGGTATGGGAGTTACATGCCTATTCTAGGCTCTTTGTGGTTGTTCATGGAGGAGTTACACATTTACTCTCGTATTTGTACATCTTGATTTGTGGGGTATTGATATGAAATGAGTGTAGATTGATTCTATCTTGTGCAATATTTCTCTTTCATTTCTTGCTCACAACAATGCTTATGCTTGTGCTTGTCACTTGCTTGTGAACCGTGCATTCAATTGATCCAGTGATCCTTGCGAATACTCCATCAATTACGCTACAAAGGTCACAAAATATTTTGTTGGGGAAGTTTGCATTGGTTTTGCTATGTACCTAATTTATCTCAAGACTAAAAATAAATACATTTCATTGAAAATAGGTCTTTGAGCCACATCGATTAATTGCTTTGTAAATTGGAGTTAAATGTTAAATATGAAATCATGTAAAGCTATAATTAATTTGAATGATAGGTCATTATTCATTAATAAACAATTGAAAAAGTATATAACGTTGGTTGTCCTACTTTGGGAGTAGAACACCCAAAGAACTAGGTAGATATTCTAAGGTTGCATGACATTGGGATGGGGTGCTCTAATGGACGTCCAATTAAGGGTACATGGGACACCTCAAATATGCTAGGTTTGGATATTACATCCAATTCTTGGAATCATATTTCCCCTTGATGTAATCATTGTAGATTCCTTTAGATTTAGGGCACCATGTCCAAGTTTGAAGGAATTACATGTGTGTTCCAATCTTTTAAAAAATTAATTAATAAATATCATTATTATCATCTTTTTAATGTGCAATATATAATTGAGTTGTGCGGCAATTAATATTAATTAGAAAATTATTCCATTTTGTTATTATCTACATTGAAAATGCTACGCATTTTTCTTTAAGTAAACGCACAACAGGGATGACCTATTGTGCAGTGGTTAGTGCACCCACACTTTGTTCTTTTTTTTGGTCTCTTCTTGCCACCTTTTAAATTCTCATCATATCTCCCCTTAAGGACATGTCCCCTTTTTTAGCCTAAGCATGGACATGACCTTTTCCCTAGTTTGTTTAGTATTTTCCGTCAGCTAAGGAAAAATAAAAAGGGAAACTTTGATTTTAAGATTAAGTTATAAAAATATACCTTTTGATATATCTTTTTATTTTATAACTTAAAAGGTAACTTGGGAGTAAGGGTTAGCTTGACCCTTAATGAAGAAAAGAGAAGATATTTTAAAATCACTTTAACCCTCCCTCCAAGTGGAGTGCCCCTTTTTGGGGAGGACTTGTGGGAAGATATGGTATAAAAGGTGGTGTGATGATCATTTGAAAGGTTACCATGAACTTATGATATTTGATTTTGAGGCCAAAGCACAAAACACTTGGCTAAGTGATTTGAAGATGAAAATCTTCAAGGACACAAGGGTTTGGTGACAAAAACCTCCACTCCTATTCAGGGCAGCCCTACTTTCAGGTGCTGCAATTGGATTTTAGATTTAGTGATTCAGTGATTTGATCCTCTTCTAGGGTAAAAATGTGGATTGGCAAGTGTGACTATCAGTTGTGGTGCTTTGGCTTGTTTTTTGGAGCCATTTGCAAAGGTTTGAGCAGGGTATAAGGGCAGCGCTTGATTGGAAAGTGTGGTGACTTCATTTGGACAAGATTTTCAGCAAGGGTTTGCATTTTGAGGGTTGAGTTTGACTTTAAAGGCAACAATCTGCCTTTGGGAGTTGGGCAACCTCCCATTGGGGTCTGATTTGATCATTTGTGGGGTTGTTTAGGCCTGGATTTTATGTATGAGGGTTTGAGCAATATTCTTCTATTTTATTTAAAATTTTCAGCCTATATTTGCATGTTAAATATCAGATTTGAAGCGGTTTTGGTGGCTGTAATTATTCTGGATTTTTGGGCATTTATTTAATGGTGAAAAATTGCAATCTATGCCCTGATTTCATATTTCCAGAATTCGTAAATATTTGTTAGGGTTTGATTTAAAATAATTAAAAAATTCTTTTGTTGTGTAGGGTTTGTTCGAAAACCCCTTTATTTTAGTTTTAGCCCAAAAAGAATATTTAAGTGATATTAGAGCCATTTCTTGGCCAGTTATGGGAAAAGAAGGGTTTCATGTCAAACAGTGACATGGATAGAGCTAGGTTTGAGAGGTTGTCTCGAGCACAATAGCAGATGAAGGAAGTGATGAATGAATTCCTTCAAACAGTGAAGGATATGAAGGGAGACAAAACACAGGTTGTGATGGACAACACTTTGGGGATAAGCGTAGGACCTACGCCAAGACCTAATGGACCTAGGGTCCTTCAAAAGGAGGAAACTTCATGGGGAAGGAACAACCCTCATATATATCAGATTTGAAGGAGATTTATGAGGAGTATATGACATATTCACCCCCTTTTAGGAGGGAGGTTGATCTCAATAATTTTGTCATGGAAAAGAGGTAGAGGCGGTACTCAGGTTGGACAGGAGTTACATGATGGCTTGAGGAAGATTGGTCTTCCCACATTTGTTGGTTCTACAAACATTTCAGCTAGGGCATGGATTGATAAGTTAGGTACATACTTTACACTTCGTCCCATGGAGGTAGAGGAGGCTCTAAGATTCATCATAACGCATTTAGAAGGGGCTGCCCATGATTGGTGGCACCAGGGGTTGATGACTCAAGGGCATCACCTCATAGACAACTATGAGGAATTCAACAGAAGGCTCATTGGAAGGTTTGATCAGGGTGATCTAGAACCTTACTTTGAGGAAAAATCAAACACTTTGGGGCAGCCAAGTGTTGAATTTTTTGAGTTTCACAAATCAGAAAATTTGGAGCAGCAAAGGGAGACTTTCTAGCTAAATATGGGGCAGCCAAATAAGAAAAATTATGAGATACAAAATTCAGAAATTTTGGGGTAGCAAGAAGTTGTCCAACAAGTTCATGAACAACAAATAGAGCAAAAAGAGGAAGACAAGAAGGGAGAAGAATCAAAAAAATCAGAATTTCCCGAAGGGAAGAGCAAGCCTTATATGAAGGATGTCAAGCATCCAAGGTTGAAGTCGTTCCAGCCTTAGAAGTAATGAACCCTCTTGCAAACTTTGCAAGGTTTGAGTCATCACATGTTGAGAGTAGTATTATGAGTTCTTCCATAGTTGTGAAGGAAGAAGGGGAAATCATGTGGCTGCCAAGAATAGATTGAGATGAAGAAAAATCAGATTTGCCGAAGCTTGAGGAAGAGGAATCCCAGGAAGGTCTTGTTGGGAAGTATGCACATAAGGGAGGGGCATCACAAGCTTCATATGATGATCTTCCACTTGCTGGAATTTTCAGACCAACATATAACGGTAAACAATTTAATCATTTTCATGGCACGAATTGGTTGTATCACCCCCTACTGTGCGCCTACAATATCTTGATAATCATGAGGGCCATGCTAACCACGAAGACAAGATGAAGGGCAGTAAGTGGAGGAAGGAATTTCTCCAAGAGAATCTAAGGATGGTGAGTTGCAAATTTCCCATATGCACATGGGATCAAGATGGTTTGGTGAGGATCAAGGTAAATATCACATTTTCATTTTAAGAATAGTAGTATCGCAATATGTATGTTCAACCCCTCTTAGATAAGCATGCATGAAAGGAAGTATTTCTAAATTCCGAAGCAAAAGATATTGAAGGTGTCATGAAGGGTGTTATGGGCAGCCAAAGGTATGAACGTGTTTCAAAATTGCTGCCCACTAATATGGCATCTAGGGTGAGCTGTTATAAAGGGCATCATATACAAAAAAATAAGCCAATGGCGATTTGGGTATTGGTTAGTGCCTCATGGCAAGGCTGCCATCATCATGGACCACCACATGAAGGTGATGGTGAAACGAATGGCGCTTGGAGTAACGAAAAGGGCATAAATTTCTTCTTTCTGGTTCTCAACAATGTACATATGAATGTTGGAAGGTGTTGTTCGTCCAAAGGGGCTAAGGGAGTGTCCAAATCTGAGTATGGGCAGCCACTAAAGTATGTTGAAGACCCCTCAATTTCACGTTGTATCAACATTGTAAATTCTGAAAATGAAGATTCATAACAGCTCTTCCATAGGGCAAAAATCTAGCTTGTGAAAGGAGTCAGGAAACCGGAAATGGTTATGAAAAATAGGCCCATGACATACTCAGAAAATTATGAGATTTTTGTGCAAAATCAGATGGTCCCATACATCAAAAAGTCTGAAACTTGTGAAAAGACAAATTCTGAAAAATGTGTACAGGGTCAGCCCTATGCATGAACATGAAGGTGGAAAGTCAGCCCCATTCAGGTACAATAAATTCTAGAAAATTTGGTATGTTGGCTACAAATAATCCTCAACTCATGAGGAGAGGAATACATGATAGGGGCAGCACCATAGAGAGAAAAAATCATCAAACTTTATGCATTCATGATGTATGCGGAGAGCATGTTTGGAAAGGGCAACAAGAGGATAAGCGATGGACTTTCATTTGGGCATCATGGCAAGGTTGCCCACCTCACCAAGGTATCCACACAAAAGGTATGTATCCAAGGTTGTTCATAATTATTCTCTTTTCACAAATTAGTGAGCCATATTGTTGGGTTGATGGAGGAGTGTCATGGCACGTTGAGAGCCCTAAAAGGCATTGGGGTGCATTCCATGGAAGCACACATTCCAAGGTTCACATGCAAGGAAGAATGACCATAAGGGGCAGCCTTAATACATTTTCCTATCATGTTTTTTATGACAATTCCAGCTCATCTAAAGAGGTTTGTAGATTCATATTAGCTCCTCATGAGGTTGTAGATATGAAGGATTCATCAAATGGCAAGTTGAGAACAAAAAGTTTGACTTTGGTGGGCACTTGCAACGCGGTATATTATAAATACAGCCCTCAAAATATCAAGTACAGGTTTCCTTTTGAGGTGATTCTCTCCATGGTAGGGGAACATATGAGCATGAGTACCAAGGATTGGGTTATAACCATATTGAGGAAATTTCCATCCCATGGGATATATGGAATTATGTGTTTGAAGGACGGTTTTGAGGGGACTAACCCCTGGTATATGTTCCATAATGAAGGCTACAACAGGGGCAGCCACTTGTTTGTGAAAAGATTGAGCTTGGTGGCTATTTCGGAGAGTACTAGCAATTGGTTCATGTCTAGCAACAAAAGGTATAGCCATGGTAAACTCTTTCACCATACTTCCCATGACAGTTCCAGCTCATTTGTTGTGAGCTTGAGGGTTCATGGATGCATGGGGAAGGCTGATTGTAGGATGTCACTTCAAAAGGGTGAGTCATGGTTGGATAAGTTCCTATTTTGGGATCACAAGAGGTCTAATTTTTGCATACCCAGCTAGTCAATCACACGGGATGTGACTGATTTCACTATTCCCTTTGCATATAAGGGCATTTGTTGGTTGCCAAGAGACAAGGGGTGGAATGCTAATAAGGCGAAGAAGTTTCCAACTCTCATAGATGGAAAAATTCTGAGTTTTGAGGCATTTTTTAAGGGTGTAGACAACATGGGCAGCCCTCTTATACCCCCTAAGGCATCCACATACATATTTCCAGCCACTCCGCGTGTGGAGAACTTGATCGAGTATGCAAGCATGGGAAGAGAAGGGAGCCACCCCCACATGGAACATGAAGAAGGAAGATCCTCCATTTTGACTAACATGTTTGTGTTTTGTGTAGGTATTGACAGGTGGACATTCAAGGCCCAGTTTTCTAGCGAACATCTTGTTGGAATAAACTTTTCCAGTCCCTACATTGCTGAAAATTTGAGGACTTCTTTTGTCATCTTGTTGGGAATCCCAGTGTGCAAGGCCTCAATGGAGGGAATGAGGAAGACAATGTGCTACTGTTGTATCATTTCTAATATGAGTAGGCAGCCAAAAATCTTCAAGTACAGCCGGAAAAGGCGTCAATAGGAGGCC
Organism: Torreya grandis; assembly: GCA_037957365.1. Taxonomy (NCBI): domain Eukaryota; kingdom Viridiplantae; phylum Streptophyta; class Pinopsida; order Cupressales; family Taxaceae; genus Torreya; species Torreya grandis. The sequence goes on along the minus strand of JARHVA010005986.1, from coordinate 687,496 downwards.
TTCCTTCCATGGAATGAAGTGAGAGTTGAGCTTTGCATGGGGATACTTGTTGGGACAACTCCATGGAGGTTGCTATTGTTTGAGGACAAGCAATTTTGGGTGGGGAGGATTGTCATGTCCCATTTTTTAGCCTAAGCATGGACATGACCCTTAGCCTAGTTCGTTTAGTGTTTCTCGTTGCCTAAGGGAAAATAAAAAGGAATCTTTTGATTTTAATTTTAAGTTATAAAAAGATACCTCTTGATATATCTTTTTATTTTATAACTTAAAAGGTAACTTGTGAGTAAGGGTTAGCTTAACCTTTAATGAAAAAAAGGGAAAAGATATTTTAAAATCACTTTAACTCTCCCTCTAAGTGGAGCACCCCTTTTTGGGGAGGACTTGTGGGAAGATATGGTATAAAAGATGGTATGATGATCATTTGAAAGGTTACCATGAATTTATGATATTTGATTTTGAGGCTAAATCACGAAATGCTTGGCTAAGTGACTTGAAAATGAAAACCTTTAAGGACACAAGGGTTTGATGATAAAAACCTCCACACTTATTCAGGGTAGCACTACTTCTAGGTGTTGTAATTGCATTTCAGATTTAGTGATTAAGTGATTTGACACTCTTCTAGTGCAGCGACTTGCATTGGCAAGTGTGACTATCAATTTTGGGGCGTTGGCTTGTTTTTGGGAGCCATTCACGAGGGTTTGAGCAGGGTACAATGGCAATGTTTGATTGGGAAGTGTGGCGACTTCATTTGGACAAGATTTTTAGCAAGGGTTTGCGTTTTGAGGGTTGCATTTGACTTTAAAGGCAGCGATCTGCCTTTGGGAGTTGGGCGAGTCCCCTTTGGGGTCTGTTTTGATCATTTGTGGGGTTGTTTAGGCCTGAATTTTATGTATGAGGGTTTGAGCAATATTCTTATATTTTATTTGAATTTTCCAGCCTATATTTGCATGTTAAAAATAAGATTTGAAGAGGTTTTTGTGGCTGTAATTATTCTGGATTTTTGGGCAATTATTTAATGGTGAAAAATGGCAATTTATGCCCTAGTTTCATATTTCCAGAATTCTGAAATATTTTTTAGGGTTTGATTAAAAAAATCATTTTATTTTTTGTTGTGTTAGGGTTTGTTAGAAAACCCCTTTATTTTAGTTTTAACCCAAAAAGGGATATTTCAACATAATAGAAGGCCCTTTGTATTCCTCTCTATTTCTAGTCTTATCTTCAAATTCCAAATTCATGGCACTGTTATAGACTTCGTTGTACGATGTGGGAAGAAATGCCTTCAATCAAGTAATAGGCATACAATGAACCAACATTTCTTTTTTCCAACAATCAAAGACTTCTCTAATTCGATAATCAATTCCTGAAGACGTCTATTACACACCATAATTGAGTCGGATTACCCTTGTTTTGTATTGTAGATTTTGACAATTATTTCATTATTTATCAATTACTTGCATTCTTTATCAATGACTTTAATTGTTTTCAACTGTTGAATTGACCTTTGTCAAACGATATACCAATCAATAATGACACAACTCAAGCACATTGGAAAGGTTTTCATCCAATAAGCTTTATCAAATGACCATTGGTGGCACACATTGTTACACAAATATTATAATGTCTTACTGTATCTTGTTTTCCTGTTTAGTAGGTTTCAAATTGATTCCCTTTGTTGGTTGGCCTCCAATATTCTTCTCTGGTAGGATAGGGTTGGTTTCTCTCAAGTTGGAATCCTTTCTTCAACACCATTGATCCTAGCATCCTCTACTCAATCTATGAGGCTTTGAGGAATACTTGTAGCTTGTGATTCCAAGTTGCCATTAGGTACCAATTTTTCTTCAGCTTGTGGACTGAAGGTTTTTTTTCTTTGTTGTTGTCCTTGCCATCATTGGCTTTCATCAGGAATTGCACCATGGTCCTTGTTTGACATGGTCAAGTCTCTCTTTGACATTTTTCCATTGTTTATTTCTTCTCCTAGCAAATCTTTTTCAACTGGTGTAAGTTTTAGAATGTCTATATCAATCTCATATACTTTCTCTTGCCAATCCTCCATTTTTCTTGAAAATCTTTGGTCTCTTCTAACCTCATCCAATCTTTCCAACCTTTTGACTTGCGCAGCCATTGAGTTCTTGAAACTCTTCTTCACAATTGGGATCATTCTACTCTTGTGAATGTCGAATAAAAAAACTCCTTAATGCATGGTCAAGTCTCCCTCTGACATTTGTTCGTTGTGTATTCCTTCTCCTATCAAATCTTAAGTTTTTGAATGTCTCTATCAATCTCATATGCTTTCTTTTGCCAATGCTCTTTTTTCTTTGAAATTCTTTGGTTTTTTACCTCATCCAATCTTTCAAACCTTCTGAATTTCGCAATTATTGACTTCTTGAAACTCTTCTTCACAATTGGGATCATTCTACTCTTGTGAACCTTGAAGAAAAAACTCTTAATGTTCAGCATCTTTTTCATGCTCCTCGTGCACATTCTGCAGTCAATGAACAAACATGCAAGGAATCTTAATAAAAGGGTCATCAATTGTCATTCCACAAGTTCATGACCCACTTCTTGTGGTGCAACTTGTGGGTCTTTGGCTTCCTATTGCAAACCAAAATCCTTTGTCTACTAGTTGTCGTCTTTGATTGGATTGTTTTTTTTAATTGGCTTCATGCCCCTTTAATATCGTCTATCCATATTTGATTCTCTCAGTTTTTCAGTCATTGGGACTAGATATGATTGTGGGGGTATTTCTAGTTATAATAGATAATGATGACACAAGAAGGATTCACATGGGTGGTGAGAAAACAAAATGGCAATGCCACAAAAAATATAAGTATGTAATTTATAAAGTAATTGAAACACAAACAGATATCTACCATATCTGTATAAAAGAAACTATCTACAAGAAATTATATGCATTATCATATTCATGAATGAACACAACATAGTATAACAGAAATAGAAATATCTTCATTATATTTGCAGTTATATACATGGTCTGCAATGGTGTTCATGCTTGATTCACAGATAATACTCAATATGCTTGTGAATGGAGAACTCTGATTTGAAAAATTTAAGTCGTATTTATAGAAAGGGTGATGGTAGGCACAATGGTTAATGACAACGATCCAATCTTATGTGACCTTAGCAACCAATCCTCAAAACTTCAATTAAAGCACCAAGTACAATACATTGATACATAACATTCCTTTATTAATGACAGGCTTTATTAATGATTATATAAAATGATGACAAAACGTTCACCCTACATTTTCTAGTAGGAAAATATATTGTTTTGTTGACATGGGACCCTTTTCAATTTGGGAGGCATAAATTGACTAAGATTTTTGTAGGTTTTGCTTGGATAGTTTGATCTGGATGTTGAATTACTAACATTAATGTCTTTCGAAGGGAATGATAGATCCTTACTTTGATTAGCCTATGCACAGCGTACTTTTCTTCACGGTAATATTTTATTACTGAAGTTTTGTGTGATATATAGACAAATTAGATGGGAAATTTATGATCTCAAATTACTGATCTAATCTTAGATGATCAAAGATATTTACCAATTTGACTGTTATTTCCTTGACACAGCTGTACCAACACATTGTTCTTAGTGGAGGAAGTACAATGTATCCTGGCTTGCCAAGCCGGTAATATTTTGACTCTACTCTTCAGCATGTGCATAATGTACTTGGGATTGTTTTAAACAATAATATTATCCGTCTTTCATTTACCTTTTCAAAAAATATTATTACAGGTGCATATTAAAATAAGAGAGTTTTTAATTACTATCCATGTTTTATGTTATCTGCTCACGAGTAGCAAATAGCTCTAGAAGGTAAGGAGTTTAGTACGAGACTACAAATTACAGAAAAGGTAAAATGCTGCATAAGTGGTATTACATATGCTCAGAAGTTCAGATTTGGAATCCTGGTGACATCATTAAATCATATTCCATATTTCATGTTGCATTTTAATTTAATTCATGATTGCCTAAATTTAAATATACATATCAATCCAAGTTCAAATCCCCACTCCGTGATAATACAGCCCACCCATGATGGACTCCCTAAAAATTGGTGTTATGAATTATGCTGTTCCATAATCTCATACAATGGCTGTTAGAAATGGTATTTTATGTTGTAAAAGACACATCAGTGATTTGCAGTCCTACTATGAACAGTTGTTATTGGAGGTGCAATGGAGACCAAGAAACCACCAAATATCATATTTTCGAAAACAATTAGCTATGTTTATTTTATAAACTATTGAGTTTTCCATCACAGGACTGTTTATCATGATACCAAAAAATCCAATTTCCTTATAAAAAATATAAGCAGCATATATAGCAGTTCTATGCAAAGAGTGATAGACTAATGTGGAGGGTACATGGATGGGCAATTAGTTAATTATGAAACAAGAAACTGACAGCAATACTGAAAAATCAAAGTTGCTTATTAGTTATTTCTATAATGGAATGTAACAGGTTGGAAGCCTGGAGGAATAGTGTGTTTGGAATTTAAACAATTTTAGTCTTTGAAGGAATTTTTTCAAGCAGCAGGGGAAAAAACTCTTTCTTATTAGAAAATATGATATAAAAGGGTCAATGTGAAAATACTGTCATTGAAGCCATTTATGATGATACCGTTAGTAACATGGGGGTTCATTGTAAATGGATCATCAGACTGACCAATCAGAGAGCTACTTTGACTCATGCTCAAGGTTGTAGGCAACATATCATGATACCGCCACTCAAATTGCAGTCATCTTGAAACACATTATAATCTAGTCAGTTTGAAAACTATGTATGAACTATTGTAGCCTAGCATGCTTCTTTCAACTCAAATTTGTCAAATTATTTTAGTTCTTGCACCTAGTGGTGTTACAGCAGCAGGCAAATTTACTGAAGATTGTGATGATGCTTTAGTAAGGCTACATACGTAACCTGGACGCTTCTCGTGTGGAACAGACCTGATGTTTTTTCTTTCTTTCATGAAGCTGTGCTAAGATGATGTAGTATAGGGAATGTAACCAAAAACTATTCTTGTAGTAGAATGAACTCAATATGCACAATATAGCCATTCATATATTCACAGAACATAAACTACGGGAGAACATGGCTAGAATCAACTCACAGAACATAGGATAGAATCGGGGCATTGATTGTATCATCATCAACTGTAATGTACATTCTCCATATACATGGACAAAAATATGACCTACGGAGAATACATGAGAGCAGCCTTCATGAATGTCAGAACATAATCATATAGGTGAAGCACATAGACAATGCCAGTTGGACAACCCTTGACACCCCACACGTAACCACATAATTCTGGCCTCATTATGTAACACATTTTTATACTCTAGAATCAATGCCATAACCCTTATTTCATAACATAATCATAATCATAATCATAATGCCAAAACATAACAAAGTATCAAAGACTCGTTATTATTCATTTCTAATGGTTACAACTAAGCTGTGATGAAACGAACCTTAACACCACAAGCAATCATGGAGACGAATCTGGATTCCATGTGTAATTAATGCCTAATTGATTGTTGTAAGCATAGTAGCAAAACATGTGATTTAAACGCGATTAATCACGATTAATTCATATACTTGGCCCAAAACGCTTTTTTCAACCCAATTTTTTGGCCTTTTTTTCAACAAGTCAATCCACAAAGCCTCAGATGATGGGTCAATTTGAAATGTTGTTTGCAGTTACAAAAACTTTAATACACCCAAAACTTAAAAAAAACTAAACCTAACCTTAACCAGTAAACCTAACCCTCCTTTGTAGTAGATGTTATATTTGACATTCATTTGAACATATTTAATATTTTTAGCTGTGAAATATTTCTCATTATGTCTCCTTAATAATCTACCCTTTGATTAGAATCTCATGGGCTAGATGTAGGTAGGGGAAACATTCAAGCCTTATTTAGATTTCGCACTACACATGAAGTGCAAACCATGCTTGAGATAATAGGTTGGAAAAATATTGTTCATGAGCAGACAAAGAAGACAATCTCCAAATTTTGGCACAACTTTAGCTTATTGTTTAATGTGGCCAAATCTCCATACTGACAAAATATGGCGGATGCGATTGCAACTGGAAGTTTTGGCTGCATTGCCCCATCATACGAGGCTTTGCATATTGATTTGTTGAAGGAAGCTATACAGGATGTGAGTGATGTTCTTGCAAAACATCGTATAAGGAATGGAAAAAAATTAAGATGCATCATAATGTCAGATGGATAAACAAATGAAGTTGCACAGTTATCAACTTCTTTATGTCATTTGGCATTGGCACAATTTTTATCAAGAGTGTCGATGAATCTGAATGATAAAATCGGGCAAGACACTCTTTCATCTATTTGATGAGGTTGTGATTGAGGTGGGGCCGCAAAATATGATCCAATTCAGTACAAATAATGTTGTTGTGTACGTCGCTGCTAGTTGGCTTCTTATGGACAAATAATGGAACTATGCTTTTGACTCCATATGTGGCACATTGTATTAATTTGACCTTGGATGATATATGCAAAATTCCATGGGTGAAAGAGGTGTTGCAAAAAAGCCCACATAAGAGTTTGTAATATAATGCACACATTCATAGATGGCAAGAAACTTCTTTAGCGAGGGGTGACAAGGTTTACAACCCACTTCCTTGCATTGTAAACTCTTTTTCAACAACAAATGAATTTAATATGAATTTTCATTTCAACTGAGTGGATGGAATCTTCTTTTGTGAAACATATGGAGGGCAAAATGTCGCTGACTATGTTTTATCACTATCTTTTTGGGAAGAGATTGATAAAATTTTGTTATTTTCTAAGCCTCTAGCTCAAATTTTGAGACCCATTGATAGGGGTAAATCCCCGTGGGTTATCTATATTAGACAATTTATAGGGCCAAAGGCGCTATTAGGAGCATATTGGAGAATAACAGGGCCAAGTACATGCTATTATGGGAGATAGTTGATAAAAGATGGGATCAGTAGATGCATTTTCCCCTTCATACAGCTAGATATTTCTTGAATTCAATGTTGTTCTTTAGCAATTAATTTTCAGATGATGCAAAGGTCACAAAGAGCCTATTTAAGTGCATGGAAAGAATGCTTCCTAGGGATTTTTGAGGCAACTATGGAAGAGTTGCCGAGGTACAAGTAGGAAATGGGCTTCTACTCTAGTAAGGAAACCATCACAAGGAGGAAAGACCTTCCAACCGGGTAGACAATTTTTCTACATTCGTACAGTGAAAATGTTGAATTTTGATTTAATTGTGCATGATACAATGTTGACAAAATTTGTTTTTGCAGCATAATGGCGAGATTTCTTTGGCAAAAAAACCAAACACCTTTGATAGATCACAATGCACATTTTGAGCTAGCCATGCAGTTCACCTGCTTGTGAGCGTAGTTGAAGTGTGTTCAAACATATATATTAACCAAAAAATGCAATCGATGCACTAAAGAACGGATTAATGATTTGGTGATTGTCCACCATAATCTTTACCTGAAGATGAAGAAAGCTCAAGGTTAAGAAATGTTGCATTTATAATTCTCAATTCAGATGGAAAGTTGATTTATATTCTTCTAAAGTATTATTCTCTGATCACTAACATATGCATTTTATTTGATAATGTTAGGTACCATCAAGGAAGATCAACCAATTGAACTTGAAAAGATTAATCCAAAATTCAAATGGCTTGAAAATAATGATGACCCTATTTATGATTACGCTGATTTTGACTTATTGGAGAATGTTGGGTACGACATTGAGATTGTCTCTCGAAATAGGAGAGACTCTAACCCTAAGGATTCAACATTTACACTTGTTGATCCCTAGTCTACCTCGTATCCATTGACTCAATCCCATTTTTTGTTCCTTTGTAAACGGCAAGAGTATGCATTTTGAAATGCAAATGTATAATGCAAATTAAATAGTCTAGAAATTAATGAAAGAAACAGTGGGCTGATTTTGATGACGTACAATCTCATTTAACTTCTTTTCATAATCTGTCTATTCACTATGCAATTGAAATGCCTAATATGTATTTTTATGCTTTTAATTTTTTTAAAAACTGTTTTTTTTCTTTTTTCCATAATTTTTTGACGATTTTATTTTTTCTCGATTAATCACGATTTTTTGAAAAACACTTACACTTTTGAAAAAATGATTTTTTTCCCAAATGATTTTTGCTATTATGGTTGTAAGTCATCAGTAATCAGTTCATAGGGACACAACCTGGTTCATAGGTTATATATACATGCCCCTTGACTCATATATATAACATATCGCCTATTCACCTTATTTATGAATTTCCTATTCTATTTTATATATTTATATATTTTTGAAAAATGTATTCCTTTACACATTTTTCATGTATAGTATTCAGTTCATACTTCATAGGGAGACAACGTGGTAAATAGGTTATATATACGTGCCCTTGACTCATATATATAGCATATCGCCTATTCACCTTATTTATGGCTTTCCTATTCTATTTTATCTATTTGAAATATGTATTCTTTTACACATTTTTCATGTATACCTGTTCAATAGCCTAGATTTTGAAAAAAACCGAGAAAGAACATTAAAAATTTGAGTTTAAAAAAAAATAATAATAAAAAAAAAATGCCCTTCAGAAAATAAAAATATACTTGAAAATGATTTGAGTGACTTAAAAAAAGAAAGATTAAGAAAACAATATATACACATTATAAAATATGTCAAAGAAAAAAAAAAAAAAAATACATATATATATATATATATATCGTGGCCAATTTAGATATACAAATAGGAATAAAGAAAAATGACTAGCCTAAATTCCTAAGGGCTTTAGGACGATCACATTCATGAGTAACCCTTTTGGAGCCAAGTTATTATATAGAGTTTATCAGGATCAGGACAGATTGTGCAGCAAGATCATTAAAGCCAAGTATTTGAAATCATAACAAATCCTCAGATTATTTACCCAAGATGTGCTGCCCGATGGTTCTTTCATTTGGACTTTTATCTGGGCTTGCAGATCACTCATTCTCCCTAAATTCAGGTGGCAGGTGAAACTGGGCAATAAGTTTATTTTCTGGAGGGATGCATGGTCGGATACCAAACCTCTAATTCACCGAGAGGATTTCAGAGATCTGGCTGATTATGCTATTCAAAAATTGGGGTCCATGGTTAGGAATAACCTCATGGAAATTCATGGTTGGAAGGAATTGGTCTGGCCGAACAATATGGGTGCACAAGAAGTCATGAATGTACAATCCAAGCTTCTCCAGTTCTCACTTTAATTAATTGGAGAAGATGACAGATTGATATGGGAAGGTTATGCCTCAGGATAGGTAACCCTAAAAGCTGCTTATATAGAAGTTTTGCTGATTTTTCAAAGACATTTATCAAAGTTTCCTCACAGTAAGGTCTAGATTAGCAAAGGATTACCCAAAGTAAGTGCCTTTAAGGGGAGGATTCTCACTTTCAATAATTTTATCAAAAGTGGGATCAATGGGCGATCCATTTGTATGTTGGCTCCCAAGATGAGGAAAATTGTGATCACAGTCTAATTAATTGTCCAATGGCTATGAAAATATGGGGGTATCACTTGATTACATAGAAAACCAGTCAAGGAGATTGGCTCTTGGTTCTTTACACTCAGAAGTGCTCCATCGAAATTGTGATGGCAAATAGCCCTTTCTCTTATTATGTGGAATCTAGGGTTAAAAAGAAATAGCAGAACTTTCAAGGATAAAATTTCCCCTCCAGAACAGGTATGGTATAAAATTGAAGCAGAAATCCCAAAATGTCTCGAAATATGCCAAGATATTTGCTTAGTAGCGGATATTTTATAATTATTGGAAGCGTAATTTTTAGCCTAAAATGGGTCCTTATCTAGAGAGTGGGTCACAAGAGAATAGGTAGGTGAAGCCTAGGATTAGATGGCTCCCCTCACCACAAGAAGTAATGAAAATAAAATTTGATAGCATTGCTTAAGGTAATTCAGGCCCCATTGGCGGAGGCAGTATTTTCATGGATGCAATTTGTTAACAAATTTTGATCTATGGATTGGATGTAGGAAAGCAATCAAATAATCAAGCTGAAGCTGAAGCTATTCTCAAAGGTCTGCTGATTGCTAACTTTTAGGGTTGAAAGAAGATGGTGATAGGAGGAGATTCTCAAATTATCATCAATGCCATGAAAGATGACAAGGCGTCAGCCTGGAAATCGGAAGCCATAATTGAGGAAGAAAGATGGTTTTAAAGGAAATTTGACAGTTCTACCTTCCAACATATCTGAAGAGAAGGTAATAAAACTCAGCAAGTGTGTTGGTGTTCTTGGTTTGGTAGTTGTCTCGGATAAATTGTGGCTCCCATTCTTTCCCAAGGACTTTCACTCTCTTGGTGGGTGATGCGTCCCATGTCCCCTCCTTGCATCTTGTCACACCCCTTGACTCTTTGCTTAGCTTAACACTTTATTTCTTATGGGGACCTTTTATGTCCAAGCACACTCTCCTTGCCCTTTCATCATGATAATGATATTACACTGCATGGCTTGTGTGGCGCTGTCCTATTTTTGCTCCTCTTTTATTATCCCTCCCCTTTCACTACTTTTATTTTACCTCTAGTACTTTTCTCAGTGGGTGGGAGCATCGACCTGTACTTAGAAGGCCTCTTCTTCGACCACTGCTTGCTTCAGTGATTGTGTAGCTAGTTACAAGAGTTTATTAAGATGGCTCCTAAGCCCCAAGATACAACCCCTTTTTTGGCTCCTAAAAGCTCTGCCTTGGAGTAGTACTGTAAAACTAGAGCTGAAATGATCACAGCTGCTCATGTACAAGTGGACTTTGCATCATATATAAATAATGAATGTAAGAATCCTCCCCTGAGAATCTGGTTGGAGTGAGTTTGGGAATGTGCTAAGGAGTTGCATAAAGAAGAAGGGGTGAATATGGAAGCAATAGTTAAGAGAATGATCCTTGACCTCAAGCAGACATTGGCAGAAAGAACATGTTTGACATGGCAAGCAACTTGGCATGGGGTAATATTCTCTCCAATGCTGATGGCACCTTTCTGCTTCATGAGGACTACAAAATATAGAAGTGATGCTGCAAGAGATAAGAGGACAACACAATTTTCACTTTCAAATGCTGCTAGAAGGAATCGGGACCATCCAAAAGGGTTAGCCACTTTGGCATTTAATTCTTAGAGGAAGCGAAAAAATTCCATTCCTAGTTGTATCATGTTCGGCCTTTTTTTTTAATTTATTTATTCGTATTGAAAAGCTTATCCCATATGTTAATGAAACATGATGTTACAAAGCTTTTCATACCAAAAAATTGATTGGACAAAATCACACTCCGAAATAGTCACATTGGCCAAGGTTGAGTAGCACTAACAAGGTAGCTTAATACATGCCAAAATTTTCAACCAAAAAAGGTGAATAAATAGGGATTGAGAGCCATCCAAAGGCAACAACATAACACAAGAAAATATTAATCAATGAGAGAAACAACAAGTAACGGTGGAGGTGATAGAGGATCATTTGACTTGTCTCTGCAACTCCCTAGCCACTTTCAGCAGGAGGTTATACTGTATTGGGTTCATGATCCCAGCCATCTGTTGCCTTCTATTTATCTTTATCATCACTAGCATCTTGTCTGGGGGTGAAATGGCAAGCGCCAACTGAGGAAATTTCCCTTGCGATGGTGTTGACCACCCAAAACGACCACCAACAGAAGGACTCACAAGCGGTGTTGGAAAATGCCACTTGGGGGAGCCACTGTGGTGTCTACTCTGGAAACGGGTTTTGCTTAGCTGTTTGAAACCATGGTCCTGTGGGGCGATTGACATCAAGGAGAGTCCGAAGAGATCTGGTAATTTGCAAAAATCATGATCGAGTCCCCTAAATGCACCATCTTCTGGGTAAACATTTATGGATGGAAGGGTTTGAAGAGGGTGTGAATCCAAACCCAAGTCGACTGGGCATGTTTGCAGAACCAAAAATTCTGCTTTAAAGATTCTAGGTGGTTGCAGATTGAACAGATAGGGTGATCCATTCCTATATGAACCAACTTTGTGCCAGTTGGAAGCCCATGGTGGAGAATACACCAGAGGAAGTGGGCTTGTTTGGGCTCAATAATGGCAGCCCACGCGTTCAAACCTTCTCTTCCAACTTGCTCTGTGGAGTTAAAATTCCACTTGGCATTGAGAGCATCAACTTAAAGATGCTGAGGAGAGAGGAGTTGATAACCTAACCGGTGTTTGTATCGGATGAACGATGTCTCAACAGGCCACTTCCAATTAATCCACCATCTGGAGGGAGATTGAACTCCAATCTTATGAAGAGGCACCTCAGGTATATAATTTTGAATTTCCAAGATAGATTCTTGATCACTAGCCTAAAGATTATACTAAATTTTTAGAGTTTGCGAAGGCACTTAGTCCCTGCTTTGCTTACAAAAGAGATCAAAAATGCCCGTGATGCCTTTTCTAAACAGCCGAGGATTCTTTATCCAAGGTACCAGAGCAAAGGGCATCTCATGAAAGGTAAGAATGGGAGATCACAGAGAGTGGGAATTAAAAGAGAGCCAATCTTGAAATTGTTTCCATCCAACCGTAGATGTTTTTTGAGAAGCTCCCAAGTCTTCTAGATACTCTTGGTAACAAACACGCCAACAATGCTGACAAGGACCTATGTGATGAGGAGAGATTGAAGAATTTAACCTTTCCAAGCTCCCTTTCCCATAGGGCTGCCTTGTGTGATACAGTTTCTAAGCATAATTTTGCATGTGTCATTCCCTTCCATGACGTAGATGACCCATTTAGCACACAATGCATAGCCTTAGATTTTGATATCTAGGAGACCAAGACCTCCGAAGGCTCTTGGTTTGCAACAAATGTCCCAAGAAAATTGGTGAAATCCTCAAGTGCCTTTAGAGTTGGCCCACAACAAGTCCCTCAAAATTCTCTCATGTTTGGCATAGGAGGCTTTAGAAGGATCCCAACAAGAAGAATGATAGACACGAGTAGCAGCCAAAACCTTAGAGTAGATTTGAAACTTTCTTACTAAAGAGAGGTTTAGAAATATAGAAGCCAACCTTTTCGTCGACCCTTTGAACCACATAGCCCTAGAGATCTGAGGGAGTGGTTTGAAAAGCAAATGGGATGCCCAAAAGCTTAAATTGCTCACCTGGCTAAATCTAGAGCCACCTATACTGAAGAAGCTAGTTAGGTAAGGGAGAAATACACTGCTTGTAGCATTGGGTCTTCTTCCATTGATTGGAAGAGCTAGAAGCTAAACAAAAAAATCCAAACATTCCATGGCACTAGAAATAGCGGTTTCCTCATCAACTAAGTTGAGAAAGGAGTCATCAACAAAATGTCTTTTAACCGTTTGCTTGTGAGAATGGGGAAGAGAAATGCCTTTGACCAAACCTTTGGAGTAGTCGGCCAGAAGATAATTGAGTCCCTCTGTGGCCAAAACGTAAAGGGAAGGGGCTAGAGGGCACCTTTTATAAATAGAACGAAAAAGGCCAAACTGTATATTGGACACCATTGATGGTGATATAGGCACCCACATCCTGGAACACCATTTTAACAATATTGACAAACCTAAAACCGAAGTCAAGCACTTGAAGCATAGGCAAGCTCAAAGGCCATTCAATTCTATTGTAGACTTTTTCAAAGTTGATCTTGATAAATAGGGCTATCTGTTGAGACTCTCGAGCTCATTACATTCCCTCCAAAAAAACAATTATATTTTCAAGGATGTATTTGTTGTGAATAGAACTAGTTTTCTTGGGATGAATTATGAGGGGTAGCAAACACCTAACTCTAAGAGCAAGAGCTTTGGCATTGCTTTTGTACAATACATTAAGAAGGGTAATTGGATGCCAATTGGTAATAAGCTAAAAATCCTCGGATTTGGGAATGAATTTAATATTTACCTTGATCGATAAATTTGCTAAGAGAGTTGGTTTGAAGACCTTCCAAGTAGACTCGGTGCAAATCTAGACTTGCACCACTTGTTGAACCACTTGTGGGTTTGTATACAATAGCCCGAGCCTTGCCCATTCTCCGAGATTATTGATTACCCTTCTTGTTAATAGTAGTCCAACTGTCTGAAGAAGTTTGTGTATTCTTATTTACCTCAAAAAAGGTTTTGGGTGGTAGGGTTGCCCTGGAGTTGGCCATCAATGTGCACTCACGAATTTTGTGGTTTGTGGCTTGGCAACGGAAACAAGTATTGGGCATGTTAATATAAACACCCTCTACGACAAATACTTATCATCGATTTGGATGTCAATGGTTTCCTTGAGGTCCTTGGAGAGATCCACTTCCATGAAAATGCATTTATGAGGCTAGGTTGCATAAAAGTTTTCTTGCTCAAACCCTATGAAATGCCTTATGGGTTTAACCAACAGTTGCACAAAATTCCATAATGGCAATGGGAGGCTAAGAAATTCTATCCAAACTAATTTTTTTTTATCTTGGCAAGTTCTGAGACGACAAATGTCTCAGGTCCAACGAGAGAAAATGACCAACATGTTACAGCTAAACTAGTGGCCATGGGCGACAATGGCTCAATGGTGCTCTGAATTATTAAGCTTAAAAAGAAAGCCATTGGTCAGCTTTTAAACTCCCTCAAGTTTAACACCATGAGGAGTTGTCCAAGTGTTTTGGACCTGAGATTTCAAAGTACTTTCAACGGGGACCCAATGCACAAAATAGGCAACAAAAGTAACCTATTCATGATAGTTGCAAACTTTATCAAAATTTGGGCATTCTAAAACAACAATGGGGAGAGGGCGTTAATTTCTGGAAGACCTTTGGAATGAATTTCCGCACTCGCTTCGGTGCCATTGCTTCCTATAGCTCCATTGGAAATACCTACAGCTAATGTTGCTAGACTTGAGGATGCAAACATTAAATAGAAGGGATATCCGCCCAAAAGGTAGTGAAGGGGTAGATGTAATGCTATTAAAGTGCGGCCTATAAAAATAGGGAAATATAAGCTTCCTACGAATAATAATGGTAGTGTGACTAGCAAGGATGCGAAAAAACCCTAGCAAAGCTCATTCCCCCTGAGAGATGAGGATATTCATAAGCCAACTTTTAGAACCCATTAGGGCCATTATGAATTTTTGGTGATGCCTTTTGGCCTCACTAATGCACCATCTACATTTCAGGGTTTGATAACATTGGTTTTTCAATCATTTCTATGGAGATTTGTGTTGGTGTTCTTTGATGATATTTTAATATACAACAAAACATGGAGGATTTGAGCCACATTGTTTCACATGAGGGCGTCAAGGTGGATCAACACAAGATCAAGGCTATGATAGAACGAAAAGTGCCAAAAACTCTCAAAAACCTCCGAGGATTCTTGGGACTCAGCTTACTACCATTGCTTTGTAAAAAATTGTGGCAACATAGTAGCACCACTCACAACCTTATTGAAAGAGGACTTCTTCCCTTGGTATGAGGCAGCGGTTGGACATAGTCATTGAGGTCTGAAGAATTGTCATTGATGTCAAAGGCAGCATGTGCTATCATGCATTAATGTCAAAGGTTGAGTTGAACAGACTTGTGGAGTAAATCAGGTTTGTGAAATGCTTCTACTTATAAAATAAGTAAAGCAATGTCGAGAACCCGACTTGGTCTGGTAGAGTGAATTGTGTTTGTGAAGTGCTTCTACTTATAAAGTAAGTAAAGCAATGTCAAGAACCCAAATGGGTCTGGGTGAGTTAATCGGGTTTCCGGAATGACTTAGCTGTGTTCATTTTTATAGGCTAAGTAGTCTCAAGAACCCGAATGGGTCTAGTGGAGTAAATTGGGTTTGTCAAGTGCTTTCACTGCTTTACTTATGAACTTTATAAGTAAAGTCATGCAAAGAACCCAAATTCGTCTAGTGAAGTCAAGTAAGTCGAGAAACCTGAATGGGTCTTTGCCGCAAGAGTAAATCAGGTTTACCAAGTAACTTTACTTCTTTCTATCTTATAAGTAAAGCAATGCGAAGAACCCGAAGTATGCTATTGTCAAGAACGTTTGTTTTGGTTTTCACACTTAGCCAATTTTCGACTTGGTCTATTCTTTTGGAAATATTGGTATAGGCAATTCTTTCGGAAATTTGTCTCGAAGGAAATGATCCCGTGCAAAAGTTTCGAAAGGTACTTTTCGAGAATGCCGAAGGGTAGTGGACCATCCAAAAAATGTTGAAGGGGTCGTTGCAAAAAGGCCGAAGGGTATGTGAACCTTTATAGAAAAGTTGAACGGTACATTTGCAAAGCCTTGAAGGGTATGTGTCCTAAACAAATGTGCCGAAAGGGGACTCGGACAAAAAGCCCGCAACAATTTGTTTGAAGGGGTAGTTCAAATGGAGGGAAAAGACACTTGAGCATTTGCCGAAAGACATAGGGAACTTCCACAAGTGCCAAAGGACAATTGCGGAGGACACAAGGACCATTACAAAGCTTCCCAAGGATCACTTGGATTGTTTCAGAAAGAATCTAGGGTAAGTGGACGTTTAAAAAGGTTTCGAAGGATATCTTGCTGAAGTATAAGACACATGCATTATCATATTGAATATAATCAAAAGGAGCAAAAGCAAACCAATCATATAAAAAATATCGAGATGCGAGAAAGAGCTCGATGGTTAATGCAAGAGAGATCGACGGTTCTGTTTTAAAAAATGGAAATATTTGAGGGTTCAAGATAGATAGTGAATGGCGCTAATGACAAGATGAATAATCCTTGTTTAAAGACATGACCAGATAAATGGTGAGCTCGAAAAGTCTACACGGAGCCCGAGATTGATCGATCCAACCAACCAATCATCGATTAAGGAGGCTGTGCATTTATGAGATAAATCCAACAGTTGCCAAACATAGTAAAGAGACTTAACCATTGCAATGTGATGCATGAACCGAGACACGGGAAAGAGTATAAGTCAAAATTGTTTTTAATGAGAACCAGTTAATTGCAGCTAAAGTGTGAACGCAATTGGAGATAGAAAACCCTAAGCTTCATTGTCTATACATATACGAGATCTTGAACATTGTAATTTGCTTTTTGTCGATGCTGCCGCTATCGTTGCAATTTTAAGAGAGTCAAAGGCTGTCATTTTGCGATTGCTCAGACTATCATTGAACCTAAGCATGTGAGCAATACGAAGTGTCTAATAGAATATATAGACCATGATAGCATAGAGAGAGGTATATTGGCAAGAAGAGGACATTGATGTGTCAAACAAAGAATATATAAAAGATACAAAGGAAGAGAGACCGAAGCAGCTGGTGTAAATGGATTGTGTCAAACAGAAGATATAACGACATAGAACCAATAAGACAGAGAAGAAAAGAAGAGGTCTATCCAGACGAATACAGACAGAGTAAAAGGCATAAAAAGGGAATGAAGTGTGTCTGATCAGAATATATCCAGACATATGCAGACACAGTAAAAGTTAGAGGAATAGAGATTGAGAAGACAGGAAGAAAGCGCACACAGAGAATGTGCAGATTTTGAGCAGAGGAGAATAGGCATACATAGAATAAGCCAAGAGTGAGCAGTTACATACTAGATTTGTAACAAAGAAACTGAACTGGATTCATTTGTGAATCTGTCTTATACACCGGAGTTTTAGTTCCATAGCTCTGATTGGTAGGTGCCTTTAGAAAAACTGAGTTGGTGCTCAGTTTGGGGATTGGTGTCTTCTAAGGATAGGTGTCCTTGAATGTAACCAGTGTGGTTTTGTCAGTGAGGTGATCTAACTGTGTGGTTGGATTAGAACAATAGATTCTACCAACTATTCTCACTCTAGTTTTTTCCTTTGGATTTTTTACGTATAAATTTGGTGTACTGTGTTTTTGTGTGTGTGTGTGCTCTCAACATTTGTTCTTTGATATGCATATGATTTGATATCTCCTCTAAAATTTTTAATAAACTAGTTTTAGCTCATCTACTGATTCACCTCTCCTCTCAGTAGATAGTTGTGTTCAACAATTGGTATCAGAGCCTAGGGTTCCTTAGGAAGAAGGTTAATCGGCTCAGGTAGATCCTGGTTAGTGAACATAGTGGCCAGTCAAGAAGGATCCTCCTCAAACAAAGCACCTCTGTTTGATGGATCTAACCATGCTTTTTGGCGCATAAGGATGGAAGCATATTTGTCCTAATTAGGATTTGATGTATGGATGTCTGTAGTAAATGGATATACAGCTCCTGTTGTAGCTTTTACTGATCAGGCTGCCAAGAAGACATATGAAAACAACACCAAGGCAAAGGATGTTATTCTTTGTGGATTGTCAAACTCAGATTTTGTCAAAGTTATGCACTGTCAAAGTGCAAAAGACATCTGGAACAAATTAAAGAGTATTTATGAAGGAGATGATAGAGTGAAACAAGCCAAGCTACAAACATACAAAGGGCAGTTTGAGAGTCTTAAGATGAGTGAAGAAGAAAAAATTGTCGACTACCTCCTCAAGGTAGATTAAATAGTGAATGCTATTAGAGGTCTTGGTGAAGAAATGGAAAAGTCGACTATAGTCAAGGTGTTAAGATCGTTGCCATCAAGATATGATTCAAAAATTTCTGCAATAAAGGAAGCAAGAGATTTGGACAAACTCACTATTGATGAGTTGCATGGAACATTCACAACCTATGAGATGAGAATGGGAGAGACAGACACCTTTAAAAGAAAAGCTGCATTCAAAGTAGCAAAGTAGGCAAAAGAAGAAACTTCTATGTTTGAATCTGAGGAGTTTGATGGAGAAGAAGCTAACTTTGTCAGAAAATTAAAGAGAGGATCAGAAAAATACAAAGGTAAGCTACCATTCAAATGCTTTAACTGCGGAAAGGGAGTACACTTTGCTGCCAAATGTCCTTATAATAAAAAGGACAATTCTGAGCAAGAAAAGAGCAGCGAAAAGGCGAAACCTCACTATGCAAAAAGGAAGAACTTCTTCAAGAGCAAGAAAGGTTTATATACAAAAGAAGACAGTGATTTAGTGAAGGGTAGTGATAGTGATAGTTCGGATGATGATCATGACTATGCTTTTGTAGCAAAGGGAAAAGAATTTTTGTTCATGGCAGAAAAATCCACTCCCATTAATCAAGAACAGGGCGAAGATGAAGATTGGGATGAAGAAGAGGAAGGTGAAGTTGATCTAAAAGGCGAGCTAGTTTGTGCTCTAGAAGAGATTGAGAAATTAAGAAAAGAGAACTCAAAACAGAAGAAGCTTGGGCAGAAGGAACTTGACAAATCTAATCAAATGATAGTGACGCTAAAGACTCAACTTGAGGAGGCTAAAAGAATAGAAGTAGTTAAGATGGAACTACAGACAAAATCCAAAGAATGCATGAAGCTTGAAACAAAAATAGTAGCTTTGAGGAAAGAACTTGAGAAGGCACAAAGTCAAATAGACAAAAGTCTAAAGTTGACAAAAGGATCAGACATTCTTAATGAATTAATCAGCGGTTAGAAGCCTTCAAATGAAAAATCTGGTCTTGGATATGAGAAAGGAAATGGCTCATCAACTAGTACGTCAACCAACCTATATGATAATTTCAAAATAGGAGCAGAAGCAAAGAAAGAAAGGATCAACAAGGACACTAAGAATGATCCAAACAAAGATAAGATGAGAAGAATGAATTCTGATAAGAAACCTGAAATCAAAGATGCAGAAGGATATACGAAAGTGGCAGATTTGAAGAAACGAAAGTGTATGAAATGTCAATATAATGCACCAAAGAATGTTATGACCAGGTATTATTCATCCTTTTATGGTTATTGTTATAGCTGTAATCAGTTTGGTCATAGGGCTATTGAATGTACAGTTGTACCTACAAGGAGAACTAATTTTGTAAGTAGAAACTCGTTTGCTCCTCTATTAGATTCAAATACAATATGCTCCAATTGCAATAATTTTGATCATATAGTCAGGCATTGTAGGACTAACCTTGTAATGTCAAAAATAAGCAATGTAAAGAAAGGCAAGTCTCCTAATAAGAGTAAAGGTTCACAAGTCATTAATGAAGGAAAGAAAAGGACATCTGAGAGACCTAAGAAGATATGGAAAGTGAAAAATCAATTCTTGATTTCTCAAACAACACTTCATGTCAAAGAGCAGAATTTGTGGGTGATAGACAGTGGGTGCTCAAAGCACATGACTGGTGACAAGAGCAAGTTCACCAAGTTGAGCAAGTGCAAGGAACTGTCAGCTTGGGAGACAACACAGTAGTAAAAATCAAAAGCAAAGGAACCTTGCACATTGATGGTAAGCTTCCTACACATGACGTTTTTTATGTCAAAAGACTGAAGCATAATCTACTGAGTGTCAGCCAAATGTGTGACAATGGATATAAGGTCATATTTGATGCCGAAGGCTGCAAGCTAAAGAGATTTGGCAAAACAGTTGCAGAAGGGAAAAGAACTGAGAATAATATCTACAATCTTGTTGAGGTAAACAGTAATAGCTGCCTCATAAGAAAGGTTGATGAAAGCTGGTTGTGGCATAGGTTAATGAGACATGTCAATTTTTATAATCTAGTCAAAGTTCGAATAAATGTGTAAAACATATGCTCAAGATAACCAAACTCACATATACTACATGCAAAGAATGTCAATTAGGCAAGCAAACAAGGGCCAAGTTTTAAACAAAAGAATATGCGACTACAAAGCCTCTGCAATTAGTCCATACTGATCTCTGTGGTCCTACACAGACAAGAGGATCAAAAGGAGTTTATTACTTCATGTTGTTCATAGATGATTAATCAAGGATGACATGGGTAAGCTTTTTGAAGGACAAATCTAAAGCCTTTGAGAGATTTAAGATCTTTAGAGCCATGGTTGAAAATGAAATGGGAAGAAAGATCAAATGTTTGAGATCAAATAAAGGTGGAGAATTCACCTCCAATGAGTTCATATAATATTGTGAGAAGCATGGGATTAAAAGGCACTACTTTGCTGCAAAAACTCCACAGCAAAATGGAGTTGTTGAGATAAAGAATAGGACCGTTAAGGAGATGGCTAGAACAATGTTGAAAGAGGCTAAATTATCTGATGGATATTGGAGAGAAGCAGTCCAAACAGTAGTATACATCCTGAACAAAGTTCAACTGAGGGTGAAAAGTGATAAAACACCATTTGAACTGTGGTATTGAAAGCCTACATCAGTTAAATACTTCAAAGTGTTTGGAAGCAAATGCTACATCAGAAGAAAGGAGGACAAACCAGACAGTTTTGAGTCAAGATGTGATGAGGGAATTTTTCTTGGTTACTCCACTCATAACAAAGCCTATGTATGTTACAATAAGAGGCTGCATAAAATAGTTGAGCGCATCAATGTCAAGGTCAAAAAAGGATTTAAACATGTCGAACCTGTTGAGAAAATCAAAATTGAAGAATTAGGAGCATAAAATGAAGTAGAAGCTAGTGAAGAGGAGGAAGAAAAGAGTGAAAGGGCATCTGCAAGGTTTGTTCAAAAGGAACATCCCAAGGAGCAGATAATTGGCAACAAAAATGAGGGTGTTCAGACTAGGAGAAGAGCTGTAATGAACAAGGATCAAGTAAATTTTGTTCTATTTTCAGAAATTGAGCCTAAAACCTTTAGTGAAGCCAGCAAGGATGAAAATTGGTTAAAAGCCATGGAAGAAGAACTGAGTCATAGAAAAGAACAAAACATGGGAATTGGTTCCTAGACCCTCAAACAAAAATGTGATAGGAACAAAATGGGTTTGCAAAAACAAACTCAATGAAGATGGAGCAGTCATAAGAAACAAAACAAGATTGGTGTGCAAGGGATATGCACAATTAGAAGGCATAGACTTTGAAGAGACATTTGCTCCAATGGCAAGACTGAAAGCCATAAGAATGTTTTTGGCATTTTCTGTTCATAAGAAATTCAAAGTATATCAAATGGATGTAAAGCCAACCTTCTTAAATGGAAAATTAGAAGATGAAGTCTACATTGAACAACCATAAGGTTTTCAGCTAGTGGATGAAGAAGATTGTGTGTAGATTGAAAAATGCATTGTATGGTCTAAAACAGGCACCTAGAGCATGGTATTCAAGATTGAATCAATACCTGCAACAACAAGGTTTCAGCAAAGGATGTGCAGACAACAATTTGTACTTTAAATCAGAAGGTAAGCATATGTTGATTATTGTTGTCCATGTAGATGATATCATCTTTGGAGGTGGCAGT
The DNA here is from genome assembly GCA_037957365.1 of Torreya grandis. Taxonomy (NCBI): domain Eukaryota; kingdom Viridiplantae; phylum Streptophyta; class Pinopsida; order Cupressales; family Taxaceae; genus Torreya; species Torreya grandis. The sequence continues at coordinate 665,289 of JARHVA010005986.1, read as the reverse complement.
AGTATTATGTGCAGAGAATTTGCCACACAAATGCAAAGTGAATTTGAAATGTCTATGTTGGGAGAACTTTCTTTCTTTCTTGGTCTAGAAATTGCACAAACCAATGAAGGGATATTCATATCTCAAACCAAGTATGCGAAAGAGATGCTCAAGAAATTCGGTATGGAGGATAGCAGACCAGTTAGCACTCTCATGATAACTAGATGTAAATTGAACAAAGAAGATGCGTCCCCTGATGTGAATAATGTTTTGTATAGATCAATGATAGGTACCTTGCTGTACTTGACTGCATCAAGACCAAACATCATGCAGGCCGTATGCATGGTTGCAAGATTTCAAGCAGCCCCCAAGGAATCACATGTCAATGCTGTAAAAAGAATCTTCAGATACATCAAAAGCAAAATTGACTGGTCTGTGGTACCCAACAAGTGAAAATCTCACTTTAATTGCATATGCAGATGCGGATTGGGCAGGAAGTGTGGATGATAGGAGAAGCACCAGTGGTGGTACATTCTTCCTTGAAAATAGACTTGTGTCATGGCTGAGCAAAAAGCAAGAGTCAGTTACGCTTTCTACAACAGAATCAGAGTATGTTGCAGCCACAACATGTTGCACCCAAGTCTTGTGAATGAATCAAACTCTCAGAGACATCAAGGTAAAATATCGAGAACCTATCTCTATCTTCTATGATAACTCACGTGCCATAAACATATCTAAGAATCCAGTGATGCACTCTAGAGCCAAGCATATATCCATCAAATATCATTTTTTGAAAGAAAAGGTTGCAGATCAAGAGGTCAAAATTGAGTATGTGTCAACAAAGGATCAAATTGCAGATATATTTACCAAGCCTCTTCCCAAGGAGCAATTTGAGTATCTAAGAGAGAAGTTGGGAGTTTTTGCTCCCACACCACATCACTAGCTTTTAGTGATAGGGCACGAATCTAGGGGGAGTGCTGAAGGAAGATTATTAACTCCTAGATTAAGAGAGAAGGCAGCCTGACGAGACAACTGCAGTCCCTTTGCTAGTTGATGACGAAGGAGGTGACAAAGGTGTGTTGACTCTAGATCACTATGCCTATCTATATAGAGATATGTCGATTATTGATTGGTCTTTTAGACCAATGCTATATCAATGATCATTTGGAGAATCATGGAGCCAGGGGAACTACTGTATCATTGCCTAAGGGGGAGTTCCTCACAAAGTGTTCTAGCCTGTCAGGTCCAAGGATTAGAACAACCAAGATGGTAGGAAAGGAGCAGATTGTTGACATATTATGGCAAGGACTCTTTGTCATTAATGTCAAAGGGGGAGAAAGCATAATGAAGATAAAGGGGTTAAGGCATTCTAATGATGAGTTGATATCAATGACAAAGGGGGAGATTGTTGGACATAGTCATTGAGGTCTGAAGAATTGTCATTGATGTCAAAGGCAACATGTGCTATCATGTATTAATGTCAAAGGTTGACTTGAACAGACTTGTGGAGTAAATCGGGTTTGTGAAGTGCTTCTACTTATAAAATAAGTAAAGCAATGTTGAGAACTCGACTTGGTCTGGTAGAGTGAATTGGGTTTGTGAAGGGCTTCTACTTATAAAGTAAGTAAAACAATGTCAAGAACTAGAATGGGTCTGGGTGAGTTAATCGGGTTTCCAGAACGACTTAGCTATGTTCATTTTCATAAGCTAAGCAGTCTCAAGAACCTGAATGAATCTAGTGGAGTAAATTGGGATTGTCAAGTGCTTTCACTGCTTTACTTATGAACTTTATAAGTAAAGTCATGCAAAGAACCCGAATTGGTCTAGTGAAGTCAAGTAAGTCGAGAAACCTGAATGGGTCTTTGCCGCAAGAGTAAATCAGGTTTACCAAGTAACTTTACTTCTTTCTATCTTATAAGTAAAGCAATGCGAAGAACCCGAAGTATGTTGTTGTCAAGAATGTTTGTTTTGGTATTCACACTTAGCCAATTTTCGACTTGGGCCAATTTTTGACTTGGTCTATTCTTTCGAAAATATTGGTATAGGCAATTCTTTCGAAAATTTGTCCCGAAGGAAATGATCCGGTGCAAAAGTTTCGAAAGGTACTTTTTGAGAATGCCAAAGGGTAGTGGACCGTCCAAAAAATGTCGGAGTTGTTGCAAAAAGGCCGAAGGCTATGGGGACCTTTACAGAAACGCTGAAGGGTACATTTGCAAAGCCTCGAAGGGTATGTGTCCTAAACAAAAGTTTCGAAAGGGGTCTCGGACAAAAAGTCCGCGGAAATTGCCCCGAAGGGGACCCGGACAAAAAGTCCACGAAAATTGTCCCGAAGGGGACTTGGACAAAAAGCCCGCAACAATTTGTTCAAAGGGGTAGTTCAAATGGAGGGAAAGGACACTTGAGCATTTGCCGAAAGACATAGGGAACTTCCACAAGTGCTGAAGGACAATTGCGGAGGACACAAGGACCATTACAAAGCTTCCCAAGGATCACTTGGATTGTTTCGGAAAGAATCTAGGGAAAGTGGACGTTTAAAAAGGTTTCGAAGGATATCTTGGCTGAAGTATAAGACACTTGCATTATTGCCAAAGGATCAAGGCGAGATTAAAGATTGAGCATATCGAATATAATCGAAAGGAGCGAAAGCGAACCAATCATATAGAAAATATCAAGATGTGAGAAAGAGCTCGATGGTTAATGCAAGAGAGATCGACGGTTCTGTTTTAAAAAATGGAAATATCTGAGGGTTCAAGATAGACAGTGAATGGCACCAATGACAAGATGAATAATCCTTGTTTACAAACATGACCAGATAAATGGTGAGCTCGAAAAGTCTACACGGAGCCCGAGATTGATCGATCCAATCGATCAATCATCGATTAAGGAGTCTGTGCATTTATGAGATAAATCCAACAGTTGCCAAACATAGTAAAGAGACTTGACCATTGCAATGTGATGCATGAACCGAGACACGGGAAAGAGCATAAGTCAAAATCATTTTAATGAGAACCGGTTAATTGCAGCTGAAGTGTGAACGCAATTGGAGATAGAAAACCCTAAGCTTCATTGTCTATACATATACGAGATCTTGAACATTGTAATTTGCTTTTTGTCGCTGTTGTTGCTGTCGTTGCAATTTTAAGAGAGAGTCAAAGGTTGTCATTTTGCGATTGCTCAGACTATCATTGAACCTAAGCATGTGAGCAATACGAAATGTGCCTAACGGAATATACAGACACAAATCATGATAGCATAGAGAGAGGTATATAGGCAAGAAGAGGACATTGATGTGTCAAACAGAATATATAAAAGATACAAAGGAAGAGACACCGAAGCAGCTGGTGTAAATGCACTAAGTCAAACAAAAGATATAATGACATAGAACCAGTAAGACAGAGAAGAAAAGAAAAGGTTGTCTATCCAGATGAATAGAAACAAAGTAAAAGGCAGAAAAAGGGAATGAAGTGTGTCTGAACAGAATATATCTAGACGTATGCAGACACAGAGTAAAAGTCAGAGGAATAGAGATTGAGTAGACAGGAAGAAAGTGCACACAGAGAATGTGCAGATTTTGAGCAGAGAAGGAGAATAGGCATACACAAAATAAGCCAAGAGTGAGTAGTTATAGATTAGACTTGTAACAAAGAAACTAAACTGGATTCATTTGTGAATCTGTCTTATACACTAGAGTTGTAGTTCCATAGTTCTGATTGGTAGGTGCCTTCAGAAAAACTGCGTTGGTGCCTAGTTAGGGGATTGGTGTCTCCTAATGATAGGTGTCCTTGAATGTAACCAGTGTGGTTTTGCCAGTGAGGTGATCTAAATATGACGCTGGATTAGAACAGTAGATTCTAACAGCGATTCTCACCGTGGTTTTTCTCTTTGGATTTTCCATGTATAAATCTAATGTACTGTGCTTTTGTGTGTGTGCTCTCTACATTTTTTCTTTGATATGCATATGATTTGATATCTCCTCTAAAAGTTTTAATCAACTAGTTTTAGCTCATCTACTGATTCACCCCCCCTCAGTAGATAGTTGTGTTCAATAGTAGCCACCTAGGAATTTGAGAAGCTGAAGGAGGTTATGTGCACCACCCTAGTTCTAGCTAAGGTTTTCCATAACATTCATTGTGGAATGTGATGCTTAAGGGTATGGCATGGGAGTGATACTCATGCACGAAGGATGACCTATTGTATTTGAGAGTCACCAACTCAAAGGTAAGAATTTGATAAAGCCTATTTATGAAAAGAAAATGATGGCCATCTCTCATGTAGTAAAAAAGTGGTAACCTTATCTTATGGGAAGACACTTTAAAGTTAAGATAGATCTTGAGTCTAAATACTTCTTGGAATAAAAGCTGAAATTATAAGAACGAAACTTAGTCACTAAGATGTTGGGATATGACTTTGAGATTGTATACGAGAAAGGAAAGGAGAATGTCATGGCTGATGTACTATATAAGAAGGATGACTCCATAGAGGCAATGTTGTCAGCCATGTCCATATTACAGGCAACTAGGTGGATAGAGCAAGATCAGAGTGGGAGAATGATACCAGTACACAAGATCTTATTCAAAAGCTCCAACAAGATCCGATCTTGTTAGATAAATTCATATAAAAAGGGGATGCTCTTTAGTACACGGATAGGTTGTACCTTTGCAATAATTTAACCCTTAAGAATAAGGTACTTACAGAACTTCATGCTGCTCTTGTGGGCGAGCACTCAGGCTTCTTGAAAAATTATCATAGAGTCAAGGAGGATTTATTTTGGGAAGAGCTAAAAGGGGAAGTCCAAAAATTTGTGGTAGAATGTATGGTGTGTCAGCGAATCAAAGGTGAGAAAATCAAGACTATAGGTCTGTTGCAACGTCTATCCCTAGCCTGAGGTGGGAGGAGGCTTCCATGAATTTCTTATCGGGTTTGCCAAAATCTGAATGGAAAAATGTTCAGGTAAACTCACTAATATGCCCATTTTTTTCAATTATCACATCTGTTTGTATAATGTACAATAGAAACAACATTTATGGATATAGTTTAGAAGCTCTATGGTACCCTAAAGATCATAGTAAGTGATCTTGATCCTATATTTACTAGTAATTTTTTGATTGAGTTATTCTCATGTTTTGGTACCCAATTGGCTCTTAGTTCATTTTATCGTCCCAAATTTGAAAGGCAAAATGAGGTGGTCAATAAGTGCTTGAAGTGTTAGCTTCATTGTTTTTCTTAGTATAAAGAAGAGAGATGGGTTCAATGGTTGACGCTAGTAGAATGGTAGTATAACACTTCTTTCCTTACCTCATCCAAAATGTCTCCATTTTTAGCATTGTATGGGTATCATCCAACATCCATCACCTCATCTTTGAGGGTTCAACCAAAGATTCGAGAAGTCGAATAATTCTTTCAACACATGCAGGAGGTACTCTCTAGTCTTAGAGAGAACTTGGTAATGACGCATAACCACATGAACTAATAAGCTGACCGACACTCTAGTGAAAAACATTTTGAAGTCGAAGATTGGGTTTTTGTGCATTTTCAACCGTATAAGTAAATGTCCTCGAAACAACAAAAGAAGGATAACAAGCGTTCACCTAAGTATTACGACCACTACTAGGTCTTGCAAAAGATTGGCAATGTAGCATACAATATGGAGTTACTTGACTTAGAAAAATTACATCTAGTCTTCCATGTTTCCTACTTGAAGAAGATCATTGGACAAAAGAGTTTCAACCCAAATAGAGTTACCAGAGCTTGATGAGGAGGAAGAATCATTTTGGGACTTGAGGGAATAATTTAGACACGCTTTAAAACATTGCAGACGTGTTTGATTACAAAGTATTTAATTAAGTGTAAGAATCTGGCCAATGAAGATGCGACATGGGAGGATGAAGCATTCCTGCAAAAGCATCCAACAATCGTGAACATTGAGGATGTCATTGGTTTGAAGGGGAGAGCCGTGCTAAGCCCTTAACCTATAGCATGTATTGGGATATGTGTGGCCAATTTGTAGCTATCATAACCTTTAATTAAGTCATATAATCATTTCTATAACTTCATATTAGTAGTAAGGTTGGTCTAGGGTGTTTTCATAGCATAATTAGGGTATATATAGGAGGTAGTGGTTAGTATTTTATGATTATGTTGTGAATTTTATTCTTATTGTAAGGATGTGGAGGTTGCCCCCTTGAAGTGTCACCATTTATTTATATATTTTGTTTTATTTCAGTTGCTTTAATTCTACTTTATTGGTGAAGCAATTTCATTTCAAGGTCCAAATTAAGGACTTTTGTGTCTTATGATGAAATTGAAGCCTAAATATGTTTGATTTTAACTTTTTTTTTTAAATTTTCAATCAGGGCTTAAAGGCCCACAGCCATTAGAACACTCAAATTCAAAGCTTTGGAGAGGATAAATTTGCAAACAAGGATATGAGTTTGTTGCAAGAGGTTAGGCAATCCTAGTAAGCTAAGGATTACACCAAAGTTGTAATAGAAATCACTCCAATCTTGTGAACAATTAAAGTCCAATAATATTTCCTTTGTGTACCCAGCAAAGGGGTTTTTATCATTGTTGAGATGTCATTGATGTCAAAGGGTTTGCTATTCAATAAAGAATATGGTAATTGATGTCAAGGAATTTTTGTTGATAAGAGTCCATAGTTTCTACAGAGTCTATAGCTACTGACTGAGTCCATAATTTTTGTAGAGTCCGTAGTTTGTGTAGAGTCCGTAGCTATTGACTAAGTCCGTAGAAATAGACTGTAGAATTAATTCAGACTAAAGACCATTTAAGAATTTGTTCTGTCTGAAGGAAGGTGATCTAAGAATTATGAAGAATAAGATTGTATTAACCAGATTTCATAAAGAAGGTTGATCAAATGATTTATTTGAATCACAAATAAGTATTATTGTTCCAGAAAAAATTCTTTTCACTCAGGCCGACCTATGTGAGTGAGCTTTTATATAAGCTAATGTGAATTATGTTTTCAAAAGAGAATAAATCATGAAATAGCTGACTATAGAGTTTTGTTTGGCCGACTTTCAAGAGGTTGTTGATCACCGTCTTGTATATAAGCAAGATCAAATTGTCTTTTTAATGTGTGAAAAAGAAAGTGGAATATTTTATAAAATTGTTAAGGAGCAGAGCAAACGTCTATTAAAGAACGGATGGCCAGAGATGTGTGAGTATGAAAACATTGAATGATTCATAGGAAGATTAACCTTAGAGTATACATAATTAGCTAAAATAGATGAGTAGAGAAGGCAGAGATGACAGAGTCTTTGAAAATAAAGAGCAAAGAAAGAGAGCCTAATGTGTCTATTTGATTGATAAGCAGAAAACAACAAAATAAATTTGATTGATAAGCAGAGAAAGCAAAATTGTACCATCATTTGTTGATAGAAACAACTGAGAAAGGTGGATGATCTGAAGCAGTTGGGTTGGTGCTTGGCAAAGGGGGTTGAAGTCTCTTGTAGATTGATGTCTACAAATCAAGGAGTTGGTGCTTCCTAGCAAGTTGGTGCTTGCTGAATCTTTTTGTCATGTTGGTGCTTGACTATTTGGGGTTGGTGCCTCAAGTTGAGTTGGTGCTGAGCAATCTTTTTGACTCATTGCATATCTGATTTACGACATATAGTCCATGCAGTGATCAATCTGGGTTTTCTTCCCTATAAGGATTTCTCACATATATCATGTGTTATGTCTTTATGTTCTTTGTTGTGATTTGATTGCTCTATGGATTTTGCATTGATGCTTGACTAACGAACTAAAGAGTTTGAAGAAAGTTTTAAGAGCTCATTGAGCTCATTGATTCACCCCCCCTCTCAGTGGCCGTGCTTCCAACAATCATAGTTACCAAGTTCAGAAATCTAGATCCGTTTAGGAGAGCAAAAAAATCTGAAAGCCCAGAATTCTTGAAAAAGTTCAGAAAAATTCTGATCTAGAATACATACATATATACATGTGAGCATAGTTTTATAAGTGTGCAAAATTGACAAATACAATGAAAGACATCAATAAAGTAATATAAAATGTTAATATTATATAATATCTATGGTTTATGGGCATTTTTTCCACAAAAAAGTTAAAAAATAAATTAAAATTTTGAAAAACAACAGGGATGACCCAGACGAACTTATCCGGGCCACCAAAAAATCTGGATCTGGCTGGATTTGTGCAGATCTGGCCAGATTTGGTAACTACGGTTTCTGTAGGTACTTATCAATAACTACGGTTTTTCGAATGGGAATAAAATTATCTAGAGAACTGATGTTGCTATCCAATGCTGCTACATTAGTCTCTAAAAAAACATGGACAAAAAGAATTATCAGATAAATGTCAGTACTGATATTGCTAATTTTCTTAGAGTAAGGCTTTATAACTGTAAAATTGATCTTAGTGTTGGAGCACCCTAGCATGTTCACTATTCATGGTCATGTTATGTTCACTGTTAATGGTCATGTTCCTTATTCTAAATATTACTAGAAGTTAATTATGACATATAAAATGTTGAAAACTCATTTTGTTCCTTAGACCTGTTGTTTGTTTTTCTGAGACTACAGGTGTCCTTGGAGTTCATGTCTTTATTTGTTATTCCCATGGGATGACTTGCAATTGTTTTTAGTTCATGTAAACACTTTAGACGTTGATTATGGTGTATTTATGAATACTATATGCTAAGTGAAACCAATTTACAACTAAATGGATGATAAGTACAGAATTATTTCTTAGTCTAATAAAGTCTACAACTTTTCAGTAGGTATTCTAGTTGCTTATATACAAGATTCACTTTATAGTTTTTCCAAGCACCTCTTTTATAATTTGTTCTTCTCCAGGGGAACATTTAGAGATTTTATGCTTTCAGTCAATGAAGCGAGAGAAATAAAGAAGCGTTTGGAAAACTCTGAATATTTTTGATCCTTAATTGTTTTAAACCTTCTATTTTATGTGCAATACCTTTTATTTGTCATGAAAGAAGTGAGCCTAGAAGTAATCTCAGACTTCGTATCTACTAGTGGTTGCTGGGTATTCTAGTTTCTCCTTAAAGGAAATATATATTTGGGGTTTATTTGTTATAACTATAGTTGTATGTTTTATAAGTTTTTTCATTTTGCTCTTGTTGTTCAAACCTTTCTTAATAAGCAACTATACCATGAACAATGTTGTATACCAAATCGGTATACATAATAAATATGTAAATAACTACATATTTAATATATATGAATAAAATTTAGACTATAAAAAGTTATCAAAGAAGGAATTAAAGTATTATTGACTCTAGTGAAGATATGGTTGAATATATTACTTTTTTTTATCTTCATGGATTTTGACTGCACTGAACCAAATATTTCCAGTACAAATGGAAATCTATTCCATTTTATTTGGAGCTGCTTGAAATGTAGTGGATGTCGATGGTATATGCTTATGTTTCTTGAGTGTTATATACAGGTTAGAGAGAGAGATACAAGATCGTTATCTTGAAGTTGTATTGAAGGGGAATAAGGACGCACTTAAGGTTGGAATTTACGCCAGTAATTTCTTGCTAATATTTGATTGCCTTATTTTGTGCTAAATATGGGCTTCAAGATGCAACAAATATCAGAAGTTTCATTCGCCTTGTTTGGAAAATATTCTTCTAATGCATCCAATCAAATCATTACATTTGTATAATTCTGCTCAAGCATTTACTCTTGAGAATTGGAATATATTTTACTTTTTTCTTTGTTGGCAGATGTAGTGACTTGTCAATCAAACTTCATTCCACAAGCAACTTCAATTGGCATAGACAATCACATACAAACACTTTTTTTTACGCAGCCTTTGTGGAATTAAGTCCTTACTCTATTAGCTTATTAATTTGTCTTCAAGAGTCGCCAGATTGATTACTTACATATCTCAGCATATTTAATTCATTGGTGGTGTCAAGTATCTGTTAGGTTAAGACGTACATTACCAATTTGCTCTCTTTTTCTAAAGAATCAATGGATTTGGATGTTATGAGAGGTACCGGGAAGAGTACCCTTTCTTGATGGCTGATGAGGATGTTGGTCCCTGTTTTTGTAGTGACAATGGGACCGGCTAAACCTTTGTTCTCCATCTGCTTCCTTCTCTCGGCCCTGTCACCAGCTTTCTCATTAGCATGCAACCTTCCATTCATAGAATTATTTAGTATAACATGGATTTGTATACACTGATTTTTCTAGAGTTTACCCATTTGAGTTAGCTTCCTCTTATTAGGTTCTTTTGCTTCCTATGAGTATAATTCAATGCTTCCATTTTTCTTATCATCAAGTACAATATATACCTATTTATTTGTATGGATATAATTGATCTTGCCTTTCGGATGCATCATGTGGCATCAGAGCTTTTAATTCTGATGACCCAGATTATGTTTTAGTGCAATTAACTTCAGACAGCATATATCATTTCTGTTTACATCTCTACTTATATAGGAACAATTTTGAACTTCACTGTCTATACATTTTCCTCATTAAGAACGAAGAATAAAGAGAGTTTTATTTATAATTCTCATGCCAAGGAAACCTGACAACATCATGATTTCAGAAATGTAATGCAACTTTAGTTTCAGAAACATTTTTCATTCTGCAAATAACATCCATTTAATTATTCTACAATTGCAGCCACCTACACTGTGTCTTTTTCCTTACAATAGTCATATATCATTATTATTATAATCAGGGGCTGTTCCGTGCTTGGAATGGGAACGTGCCAAAAACATGTTTGGATTCCCCCAAAAACTAAGTCACAAGGTTTGAGTTCGAGTTCAATTTTGATGAGGATATAATTTGGTTCAAGTTCGCTAATGGATAAAGTTTGAAAACAAATCACCGCCATTAAGTTCGAATCATAGAAAAACATAAAAATATATAAAAGTAAGTCAAATTAGAATATTAAAGATACTCTTTGGAAAACTAAAAGTCTCGAAATCTAAAACATGTAATACCAAGTTCTTAAAGTTCATATGAACTACACCCTGTAGCCTTAAAAGCTACTTGAGCCAATACATCCTATAGCCTTATAGGCTACTTGCTACATCAAAAAGTTCTATATCTTCTAGAGCACTTGGGGCATCAACATCATCATCACTAGATTCATCACAAAGGAAATCAAGATCATTAACATCTTCCAAGTCTACGACAATGGGTTGGGGTTGTGAAGAAGAAGATTCTTTACCCATTTTGCTCATGCACATCTGTAAATTGTTGCGAACATAAACAAGATCTCCTAACTTCCTTGACAATACCTTGTTCCTTGACAATACCCTATTCATTTTCTTATATTGAATGTGGTCAAAACAAACCCAGTTCTTTTCAGATGTTAACACACTTGCTCTTTGACTAAAATTTCAAATAGCAAAGCATTGTAAGTTTCTTTGCACTTGATCCATAAGATTTTCACTATATGTATCTTTCAAGATGCGACCTATCATACTTGGCCCTTAGTGTTGCAAATACCCCTTCTTGGACTTGGAATGCCTTTGTTTGGTCCCTAATTATACATGCAAAATCAGGATCTGAGACAAACCTATCAATGGCTTCATAAAGGCCCCTCATGACTTTAGAATGACTATTTCTATCTATATGAAATATCTGAGGCTATAGATAACAAGCCATTGCATGCAAGGGTGTGTGCAACATTTTTCATCTTACATTAATCACATCCCATATTACTTTGTAGTCAGTTTCTATTCATTGAATGACTTTTGAATGGATTCCTTTCAACTGTCCATAGCCTCATAAATCATGTCAAGACAAAGGGTGTCATTATCAACCATGCAAAACAAAACAATAGGTTCACATTTTTTTTGAACTTTGTTTGCAATTTCCCAAAAATTGGGGTTCATAATCATTTGTTCATCTTGCTTTTCCTTCGAACTTGTTGAAAGTGCAGATTTTTCTTGTCCATTGCAGTAAATCACTAACCTTATCGCTACTTTATCTTCAACCACTCTTTTCAAAGTGATATAAAAAGAGACAAATCTTGTTTCACAAGGCCTCGACAACTCTTTAGATACATGCTCAATTTGAGGGGATGGTTCCCTATGAAGTTGCAATTGTTCTCCCCCTTTGAATTTATTCATGCACTCATACAAATTTGGCTAAGTCTTGAAGTAGCAATTTAAAGCAATGTGTTGCACAAGGGCTCCAATAATTTTTTTGGATACTTTTCCATAATCATTTTTTCAGCTCTTACACAATTTGTGGCAATATAAATGACAACTTGAATTACATTTTTTTCACCCACTGCAAGAATTGCTTCATTTAAGATTTTGAAAATAGCTCTGAAGTATTCTTGTGGATCATGGTGTCAATCCCTTTCAAAAAAGATATGCCTTTATGGCAATACACCAAGATAATAATCAATGGCCTTTGACACATCGAACCAACGATCGTTCAATATACAACGCCCTGTTACACTTATAGAAGACTTGATATCTATCATGTTTTCAGTCACCCTATCTTTTGACCTTTTCAAAACACTAGTTCTAAGCCTTTCAAAACTAGGTGGAGTATATCCTTTGCTTAATCCAAACATTTTTTTAACCGCATTTTTAAAAAACGAACACGTGGCTATGTTGGATGAAATGGCACTTGAATTAAACAAATCAACCAATGCATCATTCACATCTTGTGTTTTTTACTAGCCTCCAAATGTTGGGAATTGTTTTACTTTGACGAGTGTTTGATTTCATATATGTTGATGATATGCTTGTAAAAAAACCTTTCGATATGTCCTTGGGAATATCTTTTTGAATTTTGTTTTTTTTGCACTGCCATATGTTTTCTAGCTAGTGATTGAATCTCCTCTCTCTCCAATCTTACTTTGATTTATGGAGTAACATTAGGACATGCTTTAATACCCCCCCGCTCTGGCCCCTGCCCACCCCCATCAAGACCACCCGATATGCCAAGTAGGGGGTTCATTACCTTGGGTAAACTTGCATAAAATATTTTGCAACATAAGTTACATTTTATTTTATTCCTTGATCCTATCTGTGACACAAGCTCCCATCTCTCAACTTTTGATTTCTGAGGAGCTATGAAATTTACTGCAAATTTTAAATAAAAATTAAATTTGTCAAAATATATTTAAATTTTAAAAAAATAAATTAAAATATATAAATAATTAATAAACATATATAAACAAAGATCTGCTGTTAAGTGTCTAGAGGATTTCGCTGATTTATGATGTGGGGATTTGTGTTCTGATGCTGAAACCGGTCTTTTGCTGATGTTTTCTTTCTATTTGGGAGCCTATGTTGATTGTAGGCTTGTCAGTGCTTGTTTTTTTCTGGACTGTAGTGTTGTATCTTTATGCTTTGTAATATATTCTGGGGGCCTTTCAAAACTCATTGTTTATAATAATAATAATAATAATAATAATAAAACAAATATAAAAAATATAAAAAAGAAAAAATTGATAAAAAGTAATATTAAATATTTTAGAAAACAATATAAATGTATTAAAAAAACTCTAAAATACTACAAATTAAACCTATAATAAAAATATTAAATATAAAAAATTTATTAAAAAAATTATAAATTATAAACTGATATATATAAAAAATTATAAGAAAACAAAATACTATTTTAATTTTTTTAAACATATGGGTCAAATTCCATAAAAAAACTAAAATTATATTTGAAAATATTTCAAAAATAAATAAACTAATTTTTTTAAGTACACATTTATAATTTTATAAAGAAAAATAATAAAATAAATTAAAATAAAATGATTTTTTGAATTAAAAAATAAAAATGAATATAAAAATAAAAATAATTGTATATAAATCAAAATAAATATAAAATGTAAATAAATAAATAAAAACTAAACATTAAAAATGAAATAAAAATAAAAGTAAACAAAACTTAAAAAATAAATAAAAAATCTAAAATAAAGACTTAATTAAAAAGTGAATAAAACTAAAATGTAAAATTTAAAAACAAATTGAATTAAAAATAAAATAAAAACAAAATAAAAAACGATTAAAACACAAAACCAAAAAAATATAATGTAGACTTTTAAATTTAAAACAATTTTTTTTTAAAAAATAACACCCTACTTGGTTCACCTACGTGCCGTGCAACTCCTCGTCCTCGAATGCTGAACGATGAATGCAGACCACTAAGCAACTAAGAACCCGGTCTCATGGCACTGCAACTGCAAAAATAGTTACAATTGTTGTAGAGATTATTTAGGAGTAGGTATGTAGTGAAACGGTCTATTGGATTTCAAAAACTGCCAAATTTACCCCTCCAGAGGAAATCTAGGAGGTTTGAATATAAATCCAACTTAAAAAAGTATTGAGGAACACTTTTTATTGGCTGTAAAGCTCTTACAAATTCTCTGCAGGAGTTGCAACTTCTTGCCTGCAGTTGCTATTCATCTCTAAAAATCTTTCTTCTATGCAGTTGCTGCTCCTATTTTTGAAGAAAAGATTATATTTTTTGTAAGTCAATAGATTTACACTTGTATGGGACCACCTGCAACTGCAAAATATTTGTAGTTTCCCCCTCCATAGATCACCCTCTAACAGGGCAAATAGACTTGGAGCCATGCCAATAACCTCCTCCACGACAGGATACACCAGTCAACTCTTCCACGACAGGGCACACAATTCAGCTCAGGGGTTGTCATGCCACCACTCTAGACACCTAGACATTACCACTCCAGCTTAGACAACTCCATGACAACACCGTGGTTCAAACCAGACACAAGCGAAAACCCTCCCAAGCTTCCCTTGACAGTGGACAATCACGTCATTTTTTTGTATGGATGAAAAAATGATTCAATTTTATATATTTTTCACTGCTTCTTATTCCTTCTCATTTCCTTTCCCACTCAGCGCAAATTCTATACCATACTGGAACATTTTTGATCGATTTTGTGGTCACAACATTTATTTTTTCTGCTTTCAAAAATTTTAATATATAAATATTATTAATTTATTTCTTTTGCCCTCTCCAAGTAACCTCATACTCAATATTTGAAAATTTGTGTCCCCATCTCTGAGACTTGTCCCCATCCGCATCCCTATTCCCTAGTGACAATGAATATATTGGAGAGATTGTATGTGTTGGGTGAATATTTTGTCGTCAACTAACTGATGACAAAATGGGTATATCAACCACAACACAAAGAGATTTACACCACAAAAAGTGTGGGTTTACCACATCTGGACGAGGTAAATCTCTCCTTTCATCAAGGAGAGGTTCTTTTATGAATATTTATGCGCTATATCTATATATATAAGTAAACAGAAAATAATACTCGGGGTAGTATAACAGCATCCACCTCTCTTCTTTCAGAGGTGATGTACAAGGAACAAGAGAGAGAAATCTTGGTCGTTAGCTAAGAACATTCATCTTCTTTCAGGAATGGTATCCAACGTAGAGCAGATAATCACTTGAAGTAAGTAACAAATTTAACAAAGAAACCTACGTAAGCACAAAGTCTTGCGTTGTCTCCTTCACCAATTCGGAATACGCGTAACCGTAGAGTGAAACGAAGCACAAAGTCTTCGCCTAAAACTACAAAAGATAAAAGGATCACCAAGATAAAAGTAGTTCAAAGTTTCTCTTCTATCTTTTAGAAACGTCTTCAGATAATATCAACACACACACTTTGCTTATTAAATCAAACAGATAAGAGATTATCAGGGAAGAGGACATAAGAACTATTTCCTAAATAACATAGATTAATTCAACACAAAGTCTAAAATAAACCTGTTTCTCATTCATTCGATAAAATATGATTTACAAGTTGAGCACAAAGTCTCAAGAAGTGTCTCAATTTCAACAGAGTTTTAGCTCTCAATAATCAGAGATACTTTTACAAAAGAGGTCTTCACTATATATAGGGAGAAACTTTCAAAATTAAAAAGATTAAAATATAAAAATATCTTAGTCAAAGATGAGTCATCTTTGACTTTTGAGATATTTTTTCGGATTTTTTACATGTAATTACACATTACAAAATTGCATGCACTTTTACATGACAAAAGTGCATGAGAAGAGGAGAAAAAAGTTCAGCTCTTGCCGCCAGACTTCTTCAGATGAGTATCGTACATAGCGATAGATGCCTGAATTCTTATATTGTCTGGTGCAATGGTGTTCTTAAAGATGACCCTAGCCCTGATTATAGCGTCTTTCAATGCTGTGATTGCCTTAGCATGACTAGTTAACCTGGATCTTAGATTATCCAGAGTCAACTGAGTATCTAAAACGTTATCCACAAAAGTCATTGAGAATGGTTTTTCTTCGAAATCCCTCTGAATCATACCTCTGAATCTTCGGATCATCTCTTCTACTGAGAGAAATTGATTATTCCTGGAGGTGAGGTCACAAGGCAATTCTTCTAGTCTATTCAACAACCCTGTGTCGCTTTTCTCGCTAGAATTTTTGAAAGACTCGAGATCTTCAATCAACTCTTTGAGTACCTGAATCTTGTATATCAGTGATTCCTTAATCTCAACATAGGAATTTTTGCTGGAAATAACACCGATGGATATCAAGGTGTTTTTCTTCAGATCTTTCATTTCCCTCCACTTGCTAAGATATTTCTCTGTACTGTCAATGTCCTGAGAAATAAGTGAGACAAGGTCCTCCAAATCTGTCCTCACCTTGTCTGTTTTCTCGGCAACCTCGGTAAGTAAGAAAATTTCCTGAGTGTGCATCTTTTCAATGTAATTCTCTAGCACTTTTTCTTTCATATAGGTTTTCTCTGCCTTTTGAATGACAGGGTCCTCTATGAAAAAGGCCTCTGGGGCTGCTGCTTCAGGGGCAAAGGTGAATTCCCTGACTACTGCAGTCAATTGCTCTGCCTTGGCCTTATAGTAATCCTTCATCTCTTTTTATCTGTCAAATTTCTAGACTATGATGTCCATTGCAGACTGTAGATCGTTTTTTGCACTTTCGTGAGTAACTTTTCCAAGTTCAACACGAGAAATAGAATAGCTGCTCATGTCAAAACCTTCAAGGGTTGCGTCCTGCGGAGGTTTAGCTATTTCTAGAAATTTGTGTCCCTTTTCCTCAACCAATTTTGAAAGGATCCTTGGTCTCTTAGGGGCCTTAGCTTTCACCGGCACTAACTTGCTAAAATCGAAGTCATTTGCAGAGATGGCTAGCTTCTTTCTTTTGGGCGTGAAAGCTGACATCCAAGGAGGGAGAGAAGAAGTACCTATTGTGGCAACGGTTCCTGCCGCTGGTGTTATCGTAGTAACTTCTGCACTGCTAGTGGTAACAGTGGTCGTGGTTGGAGTAACTGGTGAAACCGTACCGGCCATTGATTGATCAAGGGCAGAACTTTCTCTCAGATTGAAAGGAGATGCCGGACTAGGAATAGATCCAGAGGAGCGAAGAGTATCCCCAGAAGCGCCTTGAGGATCACCAAACATGAATTTGGAAGGAGAGGCGGCTCCAGAAAAAGGAACGCTGATAGGAGAAAGAGGTGGTGAAGGAGAGACGTCTGTAAGTCGCTGTGCCCCTTCTTGGGAAGGTAGAGGTTCAGTGCTTTGCTACTCTAAGGGCCTGTCATCTGTCTCCATTTGCTGAGCTACCTGTTCCTGGGAGCTTTGTTCTCCAACTCCCTTAGCCGTTGATCCCGGCTCCTCAACAAATTTTGATTTCTTAGAAACAAAGATGATTCTAGGATTGTGAGGCTTAGATGGAGAAGGAACATCACCTTTGTATTTGGTTCTGTTTTCTGCCTTCTTCCTTGTTTTTGCTTGAAATTGAGCCTCTGATCCTGTAATGAACTCTTTCAACGTGATCCCTTTGGCTATTAACCAATCATTGGTGTTAGCCAATATTGGTTCAAATCTCTTCCTCAAAGAAGTCAATTCTTTTTGGGACCACTGAATAGGAGGAAGAGGAGAGTCAACAACCTTCTCGGCCAGGTACCTGTTGTTGATAATGTTTTTATCATCGACCAAATTGGAGGGAATATCTGCAAGCCCGAGATATTCGATCTGTTCCAGGGTCAGCCTGCTGTAGTCCATCCTCCTGATTTCTTCGACTGTCCTTAGCTCTACCCAGATGTCTTCGATCATAGGCTCATGAAACTGAGTCTTTCTTCTGATCATGTCCTTGACACCCCTGTAGTCAAACTTGTCCCTTCTCTTGAACTGTTTCATAATAACCAGTTGCATCTCTGTCTCCATGACCTTGGCTTTGGCTGCTGTCAAAATCGAGTATCTACCAATTTCAATTGAAAATCTGAAACCTGGCTTCTTCAGTTCCATCTGTCTAGTGTGTACGACCGCCATTTGTCTACACAGCTCCATTAGAACTAGCTTGTCAGAAGGAAATCTGGGGAGCATATGGGGATAGCCTTAGAAAAAGCCAACCCGAAGATAGCAGGAGGAAAATTGTAGGAACATACAGCGATAGTCGTTGACGACTGTCCAGGCTTCATCAGATACCCTTTTTTGTTCGAGCTGTGGGTCGAAGAGACACAAAAATACTGTGAAGAAGGTGTCATCTACCCTTCTAAAATGGCGGATTGATCCTTGTAGTGTCAACTGAGGGTAATATGAGTAGACTGGGGTGGTCTACCTGTCTCCTTCAGTTGTCAAACCTGGAAAGGTTCGCATGGAAGCAGCTATGTACACCAAGTATGAAGTCATATAGAACTTCGAAGTAGTTTGTACCTTGGTCAGTTGCTCGTGAAGAGCGTTGCTGATCTGCTCACCCCAGAAGATGACCTGCTTCCCTTGGAGGATGATCTTGATGAAGGGGTACATCCACTCGTGGAATTGTGAAGAAGACGGTAGGGCTTGTACCCTACTGAGGAGAGTAATCAAGTCACCAACCTCTTTGATGAAATCACTCCTTGGAAAATTTCGCGGCCACCTGAACAAGTTGGTTCTGGGGGCCTTAAGCCACATGTGATTCATCACTTTCTTTGCCCTCTCGGGGTCCTTGTCATACTCCTGTGCTTCTACGAAGTCAATTGTCAGTACTTCGGTAGCAGGAGGGCACATAAAGACTTTATCAATGAATTTGGGGTCTAGTCGAATTATCACGTTGCCGCTGGCATCAGAGACTGATCTGGTTTCTCTGTTGTAGAACTGGGCGCACTGGAGGACGAACTCCATATGATGTGCTGCTACTAGGAAAGCGGCAACCAGATGAATGTTGCTCTCGATGATCCTCTTCATTTCGGAGCTTGGATTCGTTGCCTTGGTTCTGGGCACGAACTCGGCCATATCCACGTGGCCAATCTCTGTATCTCTAATGTCGTCAATATTAGAGGTGGCCGAAGTGATCGGAAAAATGCCCTGGTACCGGTACTTCATGGCCTTTGATTTCTTTGGAGAAGTTTCAGACATTGTAATTGGTCTCGGTTGAGCGGGTGCCGATGAACAAGAATCTTCAAGGGGTACTACAACAATAATAATCATGATCGTGCAATTAGAAAAAATTGGGCAAATTGGGGAATTTGCACGTTGGGTGATCATGACCAAGGAATGGCACTTAACAGGGCCGGGTCGGAAAACGAGGGAATAAAGGGAGAAGAAAAAGTGAAAAAGAGGAAAATTTCTCCAGAGTTGGAGAAATTTGGAGGAAAAATGCAAGGGCGGCAAAATTCACCGCCCAAGCATGAGGAATAGACTTGGCATGCACAGGTGGCGAATTTCGCCGCCCTCGCATGAAGGAGAGGAACAAAAAGGAGCACGGGCGGCGAAATTCGCCGCCTGTGCAGGTTTAAGGGGAAAGTGCAGGGGCAGTGAAATTTGCCGCCCATGCACTTCGCCCTGCGTCGACGGCGAATTTTGCCGCCCATGCAGGTCGAGGAGAAAAGACACGGGCGGCGAAAATCGCCGCCCGCACATGCGAGGGGACAAACAAGAGGCACGGGTGGTGGATTTCACCGCGCGTGCATGTGTTAAATGAAATTGCATAGGCGGCGAAATTCGCCCCCTGTGCGTCTTGACTTGCGTCGGCGGTGAAATTCGCCGCCCATGAAGATCATGAGGGTAGGGCACGGCTAGGGCGGCGAAAATCGCCGCCCACGCACAAGGGAGAAAGAGAGGAAGTCGACGGGGAAGGGAAGAAGTGAGGAAAAATAAAAACAAGAATGAAAGCAAACTTTAAAGAGAAGACTGAAAAAGAAATAAATGCCAAAGACAAAACCTACTTGGGAAAATACGTGCGCCACGAGCTCAAATCCGCTAAAACGCACTTTTACCCGTTCGCTGGATCATCCAGAGGTAGAGGGTAGGAGGAGAGGAGGAATGAAGCAAAATGAGGTTAAAATTGGATTAAATGGGGTGAAAATCGACCCCAACAATCCGGCGCGCGCGGCAATAAATGCCACGCACGAAAAACGAGGCAGTGCAGGGGCGGTGAAATTTGCTGCCCTTGCACTGAAAAAAGAGAAGGACATGCAGGGGTGGCAAAAATTGCCGCTCCTGCAAGTCAAGGATGAAATATGCAGGGGAAGCAAAATTTGCCGCCCGTGCACGTCCAGATGCAGGGGCGGCAAATTTTGCCGCTCTTGCATGTTGGAAGAAAAATGTAGGGGCGGCAAAAAATGCCGCCCGTGCCCGAAAACAGAAGAAAAACACTAACACTGAAAAAGCCAAATCTTGGTCTTCAGGTCGTATCGAGACCGTAACAACTTTCATGTTTTGGGGAAAACGTAACGAAAAGATGTTACGAATTTCGAACGGTGCAGTTGGGCCAAGATGAGAACGAGAAAAACCCATCTCGAAAACGGACTTAGAGAGACAAAGGGCGAAACGGACAAGTTTCGCAGGGGGTTGTTCCAAAAACGAGCTGAGCTGATTTTGGAAACAACAATATACAATCTATGGCAGACAATTCTAAAGAGGATGGTAATGGACCATACGTTCAAGGCAAAAAAGTTCCACCATATGCCCCTTTCGTTCATCCATTGTACATGCAGAAGGAAGGGAACATCGTACGATGAATGGTTCGATGTCACCATATGACAACCTCCTAATAGTCACGTACAACCATCCACATCGGCATACATTCAACAAGGACCCTTCAACATGTGTCCATGCCAACTGTAGGCCCTCCTCATCAACAATTCATGTAGTATGACTATTCCTTGACAACCTCTCGTTGTTGTATGATATTTGTCTGACCTTGCTTGAACCTTGCACATTCGGTTGTGCCTTGTACAACTAAATGTTGACACCTTTGTTCATACCCAATAGGTGTATGACCCCAAGCACTGTAGTTTGAATTCCCTCTATAGCCGTACGACGTCTAGATTTTTTTTCCTCGAGGGCGCCATTCTGCTTGTCCAGTCTGTATGCATCGATTGGATCACAATATATATATTGGATCATAATATGCATCGATGGGACTGGAAAACCAAGAGAACCTTGTTTGGCTTACTTGTCACACCGGTGGTCTTATACGGATGCGAAGTTTGGGGCAGCAATGTGTCTGATCTAAATTGGAGACAGAATGAGAGAATCCAAAAGCATTTAATCACTAGTAGCCTCAAAGTCAAAACCTCAATTTCATATGAGATTCTATTAGCTAAAACAGGTACCTTTCCATTGGAAGCATCAACAATGACTCGGACATTAAGTTATTTAAAAAAATGCAAAGTATGGATACTGATAATTGGTGTTGGAGATCTTTCATCCAAAGTAGGTGTTCTGATAAAAACTCATCATCCGACGTCTTTGTGGAAAATAACATATTTTTTAGGTGCAAAACTTGGATTTTCTTTGAAGTTTTGAAGCCAATGTGTAATTCTAGGAGACTTGAGGCCTAGGAAGGTAATGCTCCTTGGAAAGCCCTAATTTGTAATACAAAACTAAAAGAAAATCCAAAACTTCAAAGAAAATCCCTTCGTGCACATTTTAGCCTATTGTAGTGAAATTTGGCTGTCCTTTCGTGCTTTCGGGTGAAAAGTACACAAAAACCTCCAAATTGTTCATATCATATGAGAGAACTGCCCCTCTCAATTGCAAAGGAGAATCACCATTCTT
This sequence comes from Torreya grandis, assembly GCA_037957365.1. NCBI lineage: Eukaryota > Viridiplantae > Streptophyta > Pinopsida > Cupressales > Taxaceae > Torreya > Torreya grandis. Next base: position 643,316 of record JARHVA010005986.1, on the reverse strand, counting down.
TACGGTGATATCTCCAATTGTTGGTGAATTGGTGTCACTTCACATTAGGAGAATCATAAATCAAGAAATACCAAAAATGTCTATTTTTTCATCAACAGTTTTTGGTGACTCTGCTGGGGATCGAAAATGTGTCTTTTGATTTCTAAAATTTAAAGGAAATCTTCCCCTTGAAAGAGAAGATTGGTGATTCCATTGAAAAGAGGTCTGAAATTAATGGAACGCAGCCCGTGCTTCTAATTTTTTGATTTTTTTTGTGCTGTCCATGGTCTCATTTCAGTTGCAAGCATGAAGAAATCTCAGTTGTAACAAGAGTATGCATACTTGGCAATCAATGGGAAGAAAAAATAAAAAAGATAAATGTTTCAAATGGGCCCAAATTAGGGCTTGATTGGGTCTTGTGCACTAAATTTTAGATCTAAGCTATATTACTAATTTTAATAATAAAAACCTAAAACTTAATCACAATAATAGGAATGGATAAAAGAGATAATCAGCACAATAATAGGAATGGGTAAAAGAGATGATCAGCACAATAAGAACACTCTTACCATCACTTTACCTCCTTATGGCTTCACTCTAGGATTGCAAAATGGTTTGTTTGATGCCCAAATTTGAAAATGTTGGATTGCTTGCTTGGTGTTGATAATGGCTTCCAAATGATTAGATGAGCTTAATAGTGGCTTTGGATGGATGCAAGAAGGCTTTTTGGATGCAAGATAACAACAATTTGATGGCTTTCTCAGTTAGTTTGGAGGAGGGAGAGCTTGGTTATATAGGCATAGATGGAGAGATCAATGGCTCAAATTCAAATTTGAGCCTTTGAAATCAATGGCTAGGGATTTTCCATGGAATTTTTAATTCCATAGAGATTTTTTGAATTAGAGAATTCTAGAGAAGGGGGCTAAAATGGGGGAGATTTCTAGAATCCTCTAATTCTAGAGATCTCCCCATAGGGTGTAGGGGTTTAGGAGAGGCTAGAATAGAGTTGTGGTTGGGTAAGTAGTTTATTTTGTATTTTTAAATTGGCTAGTTGGCTTAGGGAGCAGGTTAGTGGGTAATAGGTTTTATTAGGGGTTTAATAAATGGATTAATTGGTTTTTGGGATTGAATAAGTTTATAGGATATAGGAATGGGATGGGGATTATGGGATATTAGTTAATTTAGCTAAGAAATATGGGAATTAGACTAAATTAGCGGAAATTAGATTAATTAGTATAATTCGCTGGCGAGCATATTTTAGTGCATACAGGTCTATGCAAATGATGATAAAACAAACAATATCTTTCTCTTCATCCTGTCTTTCAAAGAAAATATGATTCTAGAAGTTGATAAGAAGTGCAATTTTTGAAGACTTTTATGGAGTTGTACAAGTGAAAAAGAGAGAAATTTGTCCATGCCAAAGTTCACCTCAAGTGAAAGAATGCACGAAAAGTAAAAATTCAGCCACCTTTCAAGACCCCTTCATATGGTTGAAGAGAAGGCGTTCAATGAGGTTGAACATGAGCTCATAACATGTTTTTTGAAAAACAAACAAGAAACAATTTGCAAGAAATTTTCAGCCAATTGAAATGCCAAGAGGTTTTAGCCCCAAGCTCACATGTGGAAGTGCCTATGGGAGATTCGGTTCAGCCACTCATGTTTGAGGAATCACAAGAGCATCCAAGAGATGAAGGTGTGTCTCACGTTGTTCATGTTTCAAGTTCGAAATCAATGCAAATCCTCTTCATTCATGAACAAAATGCAAGTAATTTTTACATTTTGGTTGTGCATGATCAAATATTTGAACCGGTGTTTATTTTTCCTCCCATGCCTCATGTCTTCCCCATTGATGCAATAAAAAACACATTGCTGCTCTTACATTTGTCATTGCATGTGATGTCCTTATATTGTCATTTTTTGTCCCTCAAAGGTTCATACTTTGCTCAACCGGTAAATGGCTTTGTTTAGTTTGTTGTGTTTCCCATCCTTTTGTAAATAATTTCCCTCTCCGCACAATTTTGGCTTGTGTTTTCCCCTTCCGTTTTTTTGTTGTGTGTGTTTGTGTCCAATAAAATGCAGCTTGTTTGTTGCGGTGTTTTCCCCTTCTATCTATGTTTGTCTTCAACCCACAAGGAGTTTTGGTGGTTGTTCTCTTTTCCGGAAATCTCGTTGTTTTAGTGAAGGTTATGGCAAGAATTTGGCATACATTCTTGCCTTGGATCTGTTCATTTGGCGTGTATATGTTCTGTATGATTCATGGTTGAGTGGCATGATGTTTTGGTGGTTGTGTTATTGCCAACAAATTCCCTGTTTTGGAACTCAATGGGTTCGTACATGATGAGACCAACTTTGATGATGTTTTTACACCTATTGTATTGAACAACTTCGAGGGTTCTCTCTGCATTGAGATGAAGGATTCAAAACTCGAAGGATAAATGTTCACCCATCAACTTCTGGGTTCTCAACATGGACAAAGAGCTTCATATTTAAACAATCTTCAGTTCAAGAAAATGCACTTCTTGTCGATGGCCCTTTTGAGCATGGGTGCATAGAGAAAATCTACCATATTGAGTTGGATGTCATCCTTTCAACATCCAAGCACCAACTCAGTCAATTTGTGAGCATCCACCCACTGGAGACACTGATCCCCTTTGCCAAGCACCAACCCAGCCAATTCGTGAGCACCGACCCATAGGAGCACCAACCCCTAGACTATGAGGCACTGATCCCAAGCCAAATCAATTCCATCATCTGTGATTGCTTCTTCAATCGAATGATGGCGTTGCTTCTCTTACACTTTTCTCTCTCACTGATTTTCTCATATACTTTCTACTCCCCTCTCTTCAACAATTCCCAAATGATATTCTTTATTAAAATAAATCTACCCTTCACACTTCTTTTTTTAAGAGATATTCTATTTCATTTTTTGCCCTTCTCTTCCTTCTCTCTCACATTTATATGATCTTCATTCAAATCGAATGCTTGTAATACTTCCACATATCTTCTCCCTTATATAGCTTTTAAAGGATGTGTCCCATCCAAGAGGTACCTCTTCACCAAGAGATGTGACCGTTGACATTTCTGTTAACATTTCCGTTCACTTCCGTCGGCATTTCCATTCACTTTTGGCAACAATTTCGTTCTTGTTGCCGTTCACTTCCGGCAACAATTCCGTTCACTTCTGGCAACAATTCCGTTTGACATTTCCGTTCATATCCGTTACAATTCCTTTTGACATCAATGACAATTATTCCAACCGTTTTATTGGTTGTGTTATTGCCAACAAATTACCTGTTTTGGAACTCAATGGGTTCGTACACGATGAGACCAACTTTGATGATGTTTTTACACCTATTGTATTGAACAACTTCGAGGGTTCTCTCTGCATTGAGATGAAGGATTCAAAACTTTAAGGATAAATGTTCACCCATCAGCTTCTGGGTTCTCAACATGGACAAAGAGCTTCATATTTAAACAATCTTCAGTTCAAGAAAATGCACATCTTGTCGATGGCCCTTTTGAGCATGGATGCATGGAGAAAATCTGCCATATTGAGTTGGATGTCATCCTTTCGATGGTTCAGTGTCAAAGGCAAGACTGAGTTGGAATTGGCAAAGCTCGAACAATAACTACCAGAAGCATAATGTAATGCAGAATTAATAGATATCCACCTAACAGCTGGTCCATACTTCATTCTTCGCACTCAACTCCCCCCCCATCTGCCTATTTGAATTTGAGAACAACAGAGAAATAGATGCATCTGATGAACCTGATCAAATTTCAGATCTCAGTGATAAAACTGAAAAGGGATTTTTGTTGGAGAGGCTGGGAAAGCAGATTTTGATTTTGATAGCTTGGTTGAGCCTCTTGAGTCTGAGGAACAGGAATTGAACCAACCACATGGTGATTATGTTGGTGACCAAGAGGATGAGAAGGTGATTCTGGTTGGCCATGACTTCGAAGGCACATGCATATCCTATGCAATGGAATGTTTTCCATCGAAGGCTGCTAAAGTTGTCTTCATTTTTGCAACTATGGTCACCAATGAACAGAGAACATTTGATATCTTTGCTCAAGAGGTTATGGAGCCAGATTGTCTTTTGCGGAAGGCACAAATATTCATATATGCAAATGGAAGTGCAAATCCTCCCACAACTATCGAACTTGACAAATAACTATTGAGTGATATGTTATTAACCATATCCCTGGCAAGGATTTAGCATTGGCTTCAGTTTCAATGAGACCTATTCCCTTTGCACCGTTTCTAGAAAAGCCGTCTCTTACTGAAAATAATTATGGATCCGTGCGATGGATCTTCATTGAGACATCTGATGCTCAATCCATTACTCTTGCCATTCAGGAAAACCTGATAAAATTAAATTCTCCAGAACAAGTATTTTGAGTAAAGGAAAGTGATAACTCTCCATTCTTTTCAAAAAAAAAAGTAAAAAAAAAATTACAAAATTGGGGAGGTTCATGGACTGCTACGATGAACTGGATGGAGCAGGAGCAAGAAAGAGGCATAACAATCACTCCTGCTGCAACAACAACTGTCTGGAATAATCATTGAATAAACATTATTGATACTCTTGGTCATGTGGACTTCACTTTGAAAGTGGAGCGTGCTCTTAGAGTACTTGATGGGACTATCTGTTTGTTTGACAGTGTTGCTGGTGTGGAGTGACAGCTAGAGACTATATGGAGACAAGCAGATAGGTATGAAGTCCCTTGGATTTGCTTTGTTAACAAAATGGATAGACTTGGAGCAAACTATTTCCGGACTAGAGACATGATAGTAACAAACCTAGGGGGAAAAACCTCTTTTTTTGCAAATCCTGATTGGGGCAGAGGAGAGCTTCCAAGGAGTTGTTGATCTAATCAGAATAAAGGCTGTCTTGTGGTTTGGAGATGAATTGGGTGCAAAGTTCAGCTATGAGGACATTCCACCAGATCTTCTAGATTAAGCCATAGAATATAGGAATCAAATGCACGGAACTATAGTGGAACTTGATGATGATGTCATGGAGAAATATTTCGAGAGATGAGGAGGCCAACCAAACTATTATAGAAGGAATGGGGGAGTTGCATCTTGAAATCATTGTTGACCATTTGAAGAGAGAATTTAAGGTTGAGGCTAATGTGGGTACTCCGCAGGTGAACTATCGAGAAAGTATCTCAAAGAGAACATAAATAACATATGTGCACAAGAAACAATCAGGTGGTCAAGGCCAATTTGCAGACAACTGTAAGATTCAAACCTATGGAAGTTGATGGTGGGTACAAATTCAAGAGTGCAATTAAAGGTGGAGTTGTGCCTAAGGAGTATATACCAGGTGTAATGAAGGCATTGGAAGATGCATAAGAGTTGTTGAGAAAAGAGAACGAAAAGCAACACAAATTCGTTTGTAGTTCAAGTGCGTTATAGCGGAATCAAGGTTTTGGGAGGATGAGAAAGTTTGCATTAAATAATTGTTTTCTCTTGTAACTTCTCATATCAGTTGTAATATCATTCAAAAGGGCATACGAAGAATAAATCAATGCAAAAACTGGATTTCATGCAAGTATGTTGCATGAAAGCCACCATATAAGACAAATGGCAAGCCATAATCTCCATAAAATAAGCAAACCAGTGATGCAGTATGTTGACAGTGGTCAAATGAATGTGATAGATTGCATCTATGTGTGGACATTGGAGAGGAAGTTGTCAGGGTGTGAATGTTAAGATATCGTCATTTGCAGAGGAAGCATTCAATAGCTGTACAACAATTATTTAGGCTAGCACAAAGCATAGAACAGAATTGCAAAATAATAATTTGGGAATAAAGAGAATGATGGTGGCAATAAGTGGAACTGTAATAGAGAGGATTTGGCGCCAGATGTGGATTTGGAGGCAAATTGCAACTGAAGAGTGTAAATCAACCTTTACTAGCGCCCTCCCGCTAGATCAATGGCCAACAGATTGGGCACAACTTTTCTTTGAAGGATTTTGTTAAATAGTTGGTGTGCCATTCTCCAAGAGACAAACACAATTGACAGTTTGCAAGAAGCGAATGGACACAAAGATGATATATTACACCAAGTTTTGAAAGCCTAAGGCAATTGACAAATACAAAAACCTTGCCAAGCTTCCTCCTGGGCTGATGCCTAACAAATTGGGCGCAAGTTTTTACAAGAGTCATTTTGTCAAACAAGTTGCTAGACATAAAATAGGCATGGTTGTTGGTGATGTAAATGCGATTGACAAGTGTAAAGCCAAATCCTTCCAGTTTGTGATGTGTGGGGAAGGTCGACACACTCCTCAGATGAAGACATAATTCATTAATTCATTTTTGTGAAACGATTGGTATAAACCAATGTGATTATAGGTGGCATGAAAGACTTTAGAAGGCATCAATTGGGCACAAGTTTCTTTGAGTTATTGTCAAATAGTTGGCGTCCCCTTTGAAGTGCGCCAATTCTTGAAAGCTTTCTTGCATTGTGGATTTGGATGAAGGCTTGAACTGAACCTTTCCCTCTATAGAATGAAAATGAATGAAATGGGATTTTGTCAATACAAATAGCGAGGAATTAAGATATTTGATGAAACTTGAGGATGGCAATTTTGTCCTCATAAGTTAATATTCAAAAGAACATCATAGCAATTCGATCTTGGTAAACATAGAAAAAAAACTACAAGAGAGTTTGTAATGTCCCCATTTTTGGATCACTTTTTAACAGGTACTGAAGACCTTTAGTTTACTTTTCCCATAGACTAAGGGATCACTTTTGGGGTTTTATTTTATTAATTAATTATGATTGCCCAAATAGTGATTTTTATTATCAATCCATATAAGACAATTCTAGTTGATTAATAGAATATTTTTAAAAGTAGTTTTTACCACTATGGTAATTAAAGGATAAATAATTATTGGATTTTTCCCTAAAAGTAATTTTAATTATTATTTATTACCAAGGCAATTAATTTAATATTATATTTGAAAAAAAAGAAATGTCGGCTTGAGAGATAACAAATAAAAGAAAAGATATCTTAACAAGTCGGCAAAGAGGTGTTTTGAAGTATTTTACCCCCCCTTCCCCCAAGGTGGTTCGCCCTCCTTTGGAGGGTACAAATATAAGGTGGAGATCTTATTCTTCATGTGTTGAATTTTATATTGTGAATCTTCATCCTTGAAGAATGATTGGGATGTATGCCCAATAATTACTCCTGCGATTTTAAGCTGATTTATTAATAAAAAAGTGTTTTGTGATACCACCTTACAAAAGGAATACTTTGTGCTTGCCTTAGGAGTGAGGCAATTTGCCTTGGTGATCTTTGGAGAGGGTTTTGAGGGCAAATTGGATGTCCAATTGCTCAAAGCTATTTGCTGAAATTTATTATTAATTTACTGAAGTGTGGTGTTGGGTTTTGTTGGATGATTGGCAAGGTTTTCAAGGGTTAATTGATTAGAAAAATAAATAATAATTTTATGAATTATTATTTATTTATTTGACATAATTTTATGGTGAATTTGATTTCATAAAATGATGATTTGGGCTTTATAAATAATTTTTGATTTTTTTCAAACTGTGGCGATTTGGTTAGGCAAGCTTGGAAGGTCCTTCCGGGTGCCCTAGAGCCTAGTTTGTGAATAATATTTAATTTTGAATTTATTGCATCGTTTTGACTTGGAATGACTTCACTTGGGAGGTTGTTTGGTCATTTTGGGTGCCCTAGAAGGGTGCTGGAATTATTCAGATATTTTTGACATTTTTTCTATGGTGATTTCAAAAGTTTGAGGAAGATTTTGGAGAGAAAACATTTGCTGTTTTTTTGAGAAAAATCAGATATTTTCCATCATTTATATTTCAGAAATTTATCTTCATTCAAATGAAAAAAGGTACACTTTCTTTAATTTTCAGTTGTTGCTCATATTTGCATGTTTCGGGGTGAATTAAGATTGAATCAATTGCTGAAAATTTTCTATTTATCTCTTGTACTTTGGTGCCAAGGGTTTGATGAGATTGGGTGTGTGTTGAAGCTTCATTTTTCAGCTAGGGTTGGTTGATTTTTCAAATTACAAAATTCAGAATTTATTTGCATAATATTGGGATTTTAAGAAAAACCTTTATTTAGTCTTTTAGCCCAAAAATGGGACATTATAGTGGTATCAGAGCAGTGATCTTGTTCCCCTGTGAGGTTTGGTATTGATTTGGATGCAAGCAGGTAAAAATATTTTCTATTATCAGAGAATAGGAAAAGCCATGGATGACCAAGGGTTTACTTCAGAACAGGTTAATTTTTTGTAGGGCTTGATCAAAGAGAGCGAAAATGATCTTCAACATACATTAGGCATGCAATTTGTAGCTATGTTGAAAGCTATTTTAGCTCCAAGCAAGAGCCATCCCTTCAATGGAGAAGGAAATTTGAGTGACAATGAGAAGGTTTCCACCAAACCTCCTCATAAATTATTCAAGGCTACTTTTTTGCAAAGAGAACCAATGATTGAGATTGAGACACCAATGTGTGACCCACTTGATACACGCCAACAAGAGTACATGCAGTCCTCAGTTTTGACACAAGCACTTTTGTCTTTTCGTGATTTTTGTGAGATGAAGAATAGGACAATCAAGAGGACCAAGCATGCAACCCCGTAGAGATTTTCAATAAAGGTTGGGTAAGGTTTCTCTCCCTAATTTTGATGGCACTGATAAACTTTCAGTGAGATTGTGGTTGCAGAAATTAGAGACCTATTTATCACTCAACCCCATGTTTGAGGATGAGGCTTTCAAATTTGTCATGCTACACTTGGAGGATGCTGCTCATGAGTGGTGGTTTCATGGCATGATCATGAAGGCCATGGATTTGTTACTACATTAAAGAATTTAGCAAGAGGATAATGGAGAGGTTTGATAGAAGAGATCCGAAATTCCACTTTCGTGAGTTGGCACAACTCAAGCAAGATCATGATGTTGAAAGGTATGTTGCTGATTTTTAAAAGATTTCCGCCATGGTACCGGATGTTAGTAAAAGAAGGTTGGTTCTCTTTATGGAGGATTTCATTGAGCCTTTGAAAGGTTTGGTAAAAGTTTTTAACCCTCTTTCTTTGCAAGATGCGATTACTAAAGCTTTGTATCTAGAATGTTCAGCTTACAGGGGCAATGTTTGGCCAAAAGTGCAGCCACTTATTCATTGTCAAAAGTGGAAAATACAGGTCAACCAAGGTTTGATTTTAGTGGGCAACCAAAGGCACCAAGTGGGCAGCCTAGGGAAACACCTAATATGCCACCAAAGAAGCCTTTTCAGCCTTATGTTCCTCCACATAAAGCGCTGCCCTATAGCAGCAATATGAAGGATGCAAGAGATAAATTGAGAAGGTAAGGTTTGTGTTTTACTTGCAAAGATCCATGGACTAAAGGTCACCGTTGTATGGGCAAAGGACAAGTCCATTACATTGAGGTAATTGATGATGATTCAGATTTTGATATTATTGAAATTTGATATTAATGTTGAGCAAAATGAAAATGTTGTTGATGAGCATGTGCATGAGGACACACAAGACTTGGGTAGCACACTTGCTTCTCTTTCAAGGGCTCCCAAGTATAATGTTTTCAGCATGAAAGGCACATTGAGGGGACAAAAGGTGACTACATTGGTTGATAGTGGAGCCCCACATAACTTCATTGATGGAGGCTTGGTTAAGAAGATGGCATTGGAAATCACGGATTGCAAGGCCTTCAATGTGGCGGATGGGTTCACTATTTCTTGTTCCAAGAAGATTCCACAACTTCCACTCTTGAGAAGCACATTGATATTGTTTTTATGTACATTGATATTAGGGACATTGATATTGTTTTTATGTTGTTCCAAGAAGATTCCACAACTTCCACTCTTGAGAAGGCCTTCAAGGTAATTGATGGTTTTTATGTTGTTGACATTAGGGACATTGATATTGTTTTGGGTGTTCAATGGTTACATTCATTAGGTGAATTCACCCAAAACTATAAGACCATGGAGCTAAAATTCTTCAAAGAGGGCAAGGAAGTGGTCCTCAAGGGTCTAGCTAATGGTGCTCCACAAGAAGTGTTCATGAAGAGGATGGAAAGGGCTTTTAGGAGGGGTCAAGTTGCATGGGCAACAAGCTGTCTTATTACGGTAAAATTAGAAAAAACAGAACAACAGTCCTTACATGGTGAGTTACAAGCTATTCTTGATAAACATGTTCATATTTTTGATGAGTTGCCTCATGGGTTACCACCGGATAGAGGTTTTGAGCATAATATTGAGATGGAATTGGGTGCCAAACCAGTTATTATCATGCCATATCGTCATCCAAGATCTTTCAAAGAAGAAATTGAAAAAACCATCGAAGAATTGCTTGACATAGGGCACATAAGGCCTAGCTCAAGTCCCTTTGCTTCTTCAGTGGTGCTAGTAAAGAAAAATAATGGCACTATGAAGATGTGCATTGATTACAGGTTGTTGAATAAGAAGATCATCAATAATAGGTATCCCATACCTAGGGTTGATGAATTGATTGATGCGTTGCATGGTGCCACTTACTTCTCCAAGATTGACTTGAGATCCGATTATCACCAAATCAAGGTAAAAGAAGAGGATTTTCATAAAATTGCTTTTAGATATCATTTTGGGCATTTTGAGTTTTTGGTTATGCCTTTTGGATTGACTAATGCTCCTGCTACTTTTCATTCATATATGAACAACATATTTAGCAAATATCTAAGGAAGTTTGTGCTAGTTTTCTTTGATGATATTCTTGTGTATATAAAAACTTTGGAGGAGTGCTTGAGACACTTGGATTTGGTTTTGGGCACTTTGGGGCAACATTCTTTCTTTTCAAAGAAATCTAAGTGTGAGTTTGGACTAACATAAATTTTGTATATGGGACATATCATCAATGCACAATGTGTGCAAGTGGATAGACAAAAAATTGCAGTCATCATGGATTGGTTTATTCCCTCTACACTCACACAATTGAATTTTTCTTTTTGGTCTTTGTAATTACTACAAGAGATTTGTGAGAGGTTTCTCACAACTACTGCCCCTTGAATGATTTGACTAAGAAAGGGGCTTTCAAATGGTCCAAAACAGCTCAACTAGCATTTGAAATACTCAAAAGGAGATTATGTGTTCTTGTTCGGTACTTGCTTTTTCAGATTTTTCTACTCCTTTTATGGTCGAATGTGATGCTTCAGGTGAAGGAATAGGGGATATCTTAATGCAGAATAAACACCCTATTGCTTTTGAGAGTAGAAAACGCAAAGATTTAGAAAAAGTGTATTCAATCTATGACAAGATGTTGGCGGTCATGCATGCTTTGAGTAAGTTTAGACAATATTTGGATTGTAGAAAATTCATTGTAAAATCGGATCACAATAGTTTGAGGTTCTTCCTCAATCAAAAAGAATTGAATGACAGGCAACAAAAGTGGGTAAGCAAGGTGCAAGCTTATGATTTTGATATTGAATATGTGAAAAGTAAAAACAATGTGTTAGCGGATGCACTATTAAGGAAGCCTTGTTTGGAATTGCTTGAGGACAAACAATTATGCGAAGAGGGGACTGTAATGTCCCTATTTTTGGATCACTTATGAATAGGTACTGAAGACCTTTAGTCTACTTTCCCCATAGATTAAGGGATCACTTTGGAAGATTATTTTATTAATTATGATTGCCCAAATAGTGATATTTATCATTTATCCATACAAGGTAGTTTTAGTTGATTAATAGAATATTTATAAAAGTGGTTTTCACTAATATGGTAATTAAAGGATAAATAATTATTGGATTATTTCTTAAAAGTAATTTTTATTACTATTTGTTATTAAGACAATTAATTTAATATTATATTTGGAAAAAGAAGAATGTCGGCTTGGGAGATGAACAAAGTAAATAAAAGATATTTTAAAAAGTAGGCAAGTAGGTGTTTTGAGGTATTTTACCCCTCCACTCTCCCTCCAAGGTGGTTTGGCCCCCCTTTGAAGGGTACAAATACAAGGTGGATATCGTATTCTTCATGTGTTGAATTTTATATTGTGAATCTTCATGCTTGAAGAATGATTGAAATGTATGCCCAATAATTGCTCCTATGGTTTTGAGCCAATTTATCAATAAAAATGTGTTTTGTGACACCACTTTACAAAAGAAATATTTTGTGCTTGCCCTAGGAGGGGCGATTTGCCTTGGTGATATTTGAAAAGGGTTTTGAGGACAAATTGGGTGTCCAATTGCTTAAAACTAGTTGGAATTCATTGTTAATTTATTGAAGTGTGGCGTTGAGTTTTGTTGGATGATTAGCAAGGTTTTCAAGGGTTAATTGATTAGAAAAATAAATAATAATTTTATGAATTATTATTTATTTATTTGATAGAATTTTATGGTGAATTTGATTTCATGAAACGATGATTTGGGCCTAATAAATAATTGATAATTTTTTTCAAACTGTGGCGATTTGGTTAGGCAAGCTTGGAAGGTCTTTGAGGGTGTTCTAGACCCTAGTTTGTGAAAAATATTTAATTATGAATTTATTGCAGCCTTTTGACATGGGGTGACTTCACTTGAGAGGTTCTTTCGTCACTTTGGGTGCCTTAAAAGGGTGTTGGAATTATTCAGATATTTTTGGTATTTTTTCTATGGTGATTGCAAGGGTTTGAGGAAGATTTTGGAGAGAGAACAGTTGTTTTTCTGAGAAAAATTAGATATTTTATAGCAAGTATATTTCAAAAATTTATCTTCATTCAAGTGGAAAAATGTACACTTTCTTTAATTTTTAATTGTTACTTATATTTGCATGTTTCGGGGTGAATTAAGGTTGAATCAATTGCTGAAAATTGTCTATTTATCCCTTGTACTTTGGCACCAAGGGTTTGATGAAATTGAGTGTGTGTTGAAGCTTCATTTTTCAGCTAGGGTTGGTTGATTTTTCAAATTTCAAAATTTAGAATTTATTTGCATAATATTGAGATTTTATGGAAAACCCTTATTTGGTCTTTTAGCCAAAAAACGAGACATTACAAATGTAAGGTCCTTTTTTGGGCTGAAACCAAACAAAAAGGGTAAACCGTAAAATTCCAAAAGTAACCTCAAACACTTAGCTAAAAACCGAATGAACCAAATCTAATTTTTATTGCAATTTCTGCCCCAAATCTGAAAATCGCTATTTTCCTTTTGGAAACTAGGGTTTAGTGAGAAATAACAATGCAAAACACTTCCAAAAATTATGACATTAATTCTGTAGATCCACAAAAAAATTTCAAACACAATGATGCAATCAGATATAGAAAATAATTCTTTCTCAATTTTATTTTTGAATCTGAAATGCTGCAAAAATTGGAATATTACAAAAATAATAACTCCCAAAATATGGCATGTTTTACATCAAGCAATAGCTCTAAAAAGAGTTAAAAATATAAGCTATCAAATGCACCCAAAAGTAGAATTATCCCACCAAGGGAAGACTTCCAAACTGAAGCTCCAAGTTCTCAACTAAGTCGCCCAAGTTGAAATCCTAGGACATGCAAAAATTTGTCTTCACTTTGGTCTTCAAGCAAACAAACCAGCAAATCAGCCCCTTTGCAATTTCTGAAATGAATTTGCCACTTCAAGATCTCCTTGGAACTCCAAGTGCCTTGATCCAAAATTGGTAGCCACGCTCCAAAACCTGAAAAAAAAAATGTTTGACAAAAGATACTCTATAATGAGCTCACGACATGTTCTTATAACTCTCTCAAAGTGGACGAACCACTATGGGACCCTTTTAGACAAAGAGAAACTATTTTTTAGCCCTCAAGGGTTTCCCCAAGTGTGGCATCCAAGTATGGGTCCTTTCCCAAGACCAAAAGTCATTAATGATTTTTACTTGAGGATCAAGTCCTCATGAAAAGTGTCCCCCTCTTACATTAACTAATTTTCACGTCATAATATAGTTATTAAAATTTCTTGAGAATCAATTAAAAAATAAATTACAAATAATAATTAAGAATATTGCTTTTTAATTTCAAATGATGAAAATCATTCTCTAGCAACATCTTAATTACCATAAATATTCCCCTTGATTCATCCCTTCGCCCATAGGGAATAAAAGAGGCTAAAGGTCTTCAAAAGTTGATCAAAAGTCAACTCCCTAGAAAAGGGGACCTTACAATAAAGTCGAGCAAATATTGAATTTTAATTTCCTTTGAGTTTTCTTGAAGGGAATAAGGACAATGGCTGTGGTGACTGTTTCTTTGTTGAAATATACACAGTTCATGTGTAACATCATAGAATTTGTTTCGAAAAGACAATGCAGGAAATGCTTTTAAATAATTAGGTTGCAAGAGGAATAGACGAGGGAAAAAAAACTCGACTGAGTGATGAACCTTTATCTTTTTGTCACTGAAATATATTCGAATGTACATAGTTCCAATTCAGAATCGGAACATTGTCTTAAAAATAAATGCAAGATGTTTATCAACAAGCAAAACACATAAATTTTCAGTGAGCATGTCAAGATGTGTGCAAATTCAAAGAAATTGTCTTGGGAGATGAAGGCAACAGGGTGTTTCAACTTGGAATAGGCAAAATTTTCATATATAGATTTGGCTCGACAACTCATGGTCATTCCCGTATGATTGAGATAGGTGAACTAGTTGCCAGTTGGTCGAATCATGGAGCAAGAGCAATGGTATTTTGAGCATGATGGATGAGGCATAGGTCACCAACATTTTTTTGAGTTCTGCATTTTGAAGGGAATGCAGTCCCACAGTTAGAGCCAATTGTTATAGTGAAGTTTGGCCATCTAAATTTTACTACCCCATTTTTTATATTTTTCCGTCATTTTTTGCCTATTTTCTTGTTTTCTGTAATATTTTACACGACTCCATACTCAATAGAGAAGGCATCATCTTTACTTGGCTTATAGGTAGTTCGTTGTAGATTTATTGTTGTGGGCTTGATAGGAAATTAATGGCTTAATTACATTATTAATTATTTTATAATTAATTAACGTTAATTAAGGTCATTAAATGACTATTCTTTTTAGTCATTAGATATATTAATTCTTTTAGAATTAATATTTGTGTGCAAATGTAAATTGAAAGGCCATTTTTATATTGTGAATTTGCCTAAATAAAAGAAAATCCAAATAGAGGCAAATGAAGGGCTTTTCATTTTCCATTGGAAAAATATTGTACAAAAGGGTTTTTTTTTTCTTTTTTATCTCAAGCTCTTGGAGAGAGCAAGCTGCAACTTTGTATGGAGCCATTTTCTTTGTAGATTGGAGCAATTGAATGTAAGCAAGTGGGTGAGACTTTTTTGGGTGTTTGCATTTTAATATCTTTTGTTCATGAATTTTGCTTTCCTATTTGTGAATAAGAACGCCTTTAAAATTCTGCATTTATTTTGATTATGTGCGACAATGGTGTTTTCCAAACTTTGTGTTGAGAGCCTTCATGTATGAGTTTTATTGATGTCCATGAGTTTCTACATGTTTGATTTCAATGGAACTTCATACCAAATGTGTAAAATTTGCTTTGTGAAGAGACTTTGTGCTTTCAGACATGCCTTTTGTTCCCAAAACTCTTGTTGCTTCTATATTCATTCTTGTGTAAGAGGAAGGGATTATATTTCTGCTATTTTTTCTTGAGTTATCTTGATGGTTTTCCGCATTTATTCCGCTGTGGGTTTCTCCCCTTTTCCCTTTTAATTTTCTGTTTTATTTCTTTTTGTGCTTTCGGGTAAAAAGTACACAAAAGCCCCCAATTAACTGCCCCTCTCAATTGCAGAGGAAAATCACCATTCTCTATGGTGATATCTCAAACTCTTGGTGAATTGGTGTCACTTCATATTGGGCAAGTCATAAATCAAGAGATACCAAAAATATCCATTTTTCCACCAACATAGCCATAACAATTTTTGAGAAATGCCTAAAATGTTTAATTTGAATTACGAACTTTAAACATGTGGTCAATCAAGGTTAAATTTCTAAAATGACATCCTTACATGTGGCACGATCTCATGGCTTTCCCAATTATAGCTCTGCATTCTTCATTTATAAGAAATAGCTCTATCTTACCATTAAGCATTAGTTGAACTGGAAACTGCAAGTCTCAGAAAAAGATGGCGACCAAGTTCTTGATAAAATTGACACTGGAGTCCACCCCTCAACTTGAATGCACATGCATGTAATACATTGTGCTTTACAGCCATCCTTAAACATTTTGGTACTCCCATGCAAATCGATATGCTGTTCATCCCTTAAGTTTACTGTGTATTGCTCAACAAGATAGGTTCCTTTCTATGGCAACTACAGCTGCTCGTAAGGACAGATAGTTATATCAAAGCTTTTTATTAACAGGACATTCAATAGTCCTCATTTTATCTAGCACAATTGGAAGGTCCCGATCAATCCTATATTCCCCAAAAGGACACATGAAGATCATCACCCATGGAGCTTCTAGTATTCTTGATTGGAAGCATGCCATATATTTATTTAGGAAAATAACATAATATATGCTGGATCAAAAATGCAGGAAGTGTGAAATCACACTCAAAGCAAAAAGCACAACAAGAGTCAAATCGGCACCAACCCTGATATCAAAGCACAAAAGTTCATAGTATCAAGGCCCAAGGCCAACCAAAAAAAGAACTACATGATTACAAGGACACCACCTCATCACTTCACAAAAAACATAAATAGTAGAACCAAAGACCAAAAGACTAGACAAACGGTGCTGCCGAGGGAGGAGGAGGCAGTGCACAATCAGGCATGTCTCCCCAACCGTCACCATGGGGGTGCGTAGGATTAGGTATGGGCTCCTAGATGTCATGTTCTGCTTTTTCTTCCTCCCCCTGGTGACGAGGAGGTGCTATTGCCAAAGACAAGTGGGGAATTTCCCATTGACCATCCCATCCTGTAGCCCCTAGTCCAATAGGTCCATAGCTAGCTTGGGGTGATGAGCATCTAGTATATTAAAAAGGATAGGTACTAAATTTTCTTAAAGCTCACTGCAACAGAATGAAACAATTTAATGATTATATAGTAACAACAGAATTATAGAGGCAAGGATTCCTATGGTATCATTCCATCCCTTATCTTTTACTATATTATAATAGAATGTATCATTATGTAATCTCTTGCAATGATATATATTATTCCCCATACTACTAGGGTTATGAGGGCTCCTGTAACCAATGCATTTTTAATATGATTATATAGGATGATTCTTGTAGATAACAATGTCCAAGAATACATAAAATTTTCAGCATAATGGCAGAAAACAATCAGCATTAAATGCTATTGAATACATCCTAATGAAAAGTAAAGCAAATACTTGAAGTTTATTCCATAAACTTTAACACCATAGAGGTTGGTGTTCAGGCTCTTGTGGGAGCTTCCTAACAAAAGTGTACTATAATCACCTTTTGAAAACCAATTTTTCTATGTACATAGCAAGTGCATAGCTTAATATCAGAGACAAAGTGTCTTCATAACTTATAATGTTTGCACATGCAAGCTGTATATAAGCCACAAATTCTGGAGCCTCCTAGGAAGGAGGCTGTTGTATTGAGAATTTGATTTCTTTGGTCCGTATCAAACTTAATAGAATAATGTGGTGCTTTTGGGTAAGGTGATCTGCATCTCCATGCAGACAATTTAATTTTGCTGCTTCCTTGCTCAACAACACAATTTTCTATGAGCCACAAATTATAATTTTCTTCCTCACAATGTCATACAAATGTCTGATATTTGGTCTAGTTAAGAATAAGAGGTCAACTTTAATTTTCCATTTGTACTGAGGGATTGATCTGCACATTTTAGGTCTTTCCATCCTTTCTATGGGGGATTTTTTATATTTCACCAATTTTATACTATGTTATGGCCAAGCCATAAGTTTTACTTTGAGCAAACAGTTGTAGAATGTGTGCTGAGCTATTTGTTTGCAGTAACAGGTTTCATATATAAGTCTAGGTTTGCACCCAAGTTTTTTCATTTTTTAATAATGAAATCTAATTTAATGGTTGGATTTGTCTTCTGACAGAAATTGCGATTACGAATTGAGGATCCACCCAGGCGGAAGCATATGGTTTATCTGGGAGGTGCAGTTCTTGCAGGGATAATGAAGGTATCTGATTTTGTGAGCTTTCATGGTTACTTTGACTTATTCTGTAATTTGGTGATTCAGTTTAACTCTATGACCCATCTCTGCTATGCAGGATGCACCTGAGTTTTGGATAAGCAGACAAGAATACCAAGAGGAAGGAATCGGGTGTTTGAGGAAATGTGGTCAAGCATAATTTGTAGATATGACGTAATATTGGATGGGTGATGCAGAGATCATGCAAATTAAGATAGGCTAGAGCAAAGCATTTCAGATGTAATTCAAGGAAAGCTTCCTTTCATATTTACTCAAAGGTTTCCAAATGCAAGCAACTCTGTCTTTAGCTAGTTGTTGTAGTCATCCAGCTCACTGTACTGATCTAAATTAGCCAAGTTGTTCAGTATGTAGATCTTTCAAATTTGGCACACAAAAATGTGACAGCCATTTTGAAATGGCACTAAGTAGGCTCCAGTGCTCTTAAAATTCGTTCTGGAGTCTGTGACCTTATCTTATGTATCTCAGCTACTCAATTCTTGTTCTTGGGGATTCATTATAGCGAGGCATCCATTTGAATTTTGAACAAAGTTTTGAACAATATGTTCATGACCAACCAGTGTGCTGACTATATACTGGTGTTGCCCTTACTTTTGTCCTTTTCAATTTGATATTATACATAAATTTAAATTGGGTTTCAAATTTAATTAAGAATGGAGTGAATTTGATTTAATTTAGAATAAATGAGAATTGTATAGTCGTAGAAGCAATTCCAAGATGCACTGAAGAGGTGTATGCATCTGGGGGTAATAAGCCGTGTATTTAGAGGCATTTGAACAAGATTTTTTGGGATTATGATTGAACAGGATTTTTTTGGGATTATGAAGCCACATAGGAGAGGGAAGGCCGACCAAACATACTTATGATCTTGCAACCAATCAACCATTATGTTAGTAGGAGTGCCAATTCTATTATAGTATCACCCCCACTAGCATATAGATCATGGTATATTAGGTTTATTGTTTTATGAGAACTTGGTACGAAAACATGGTAGTCACATTTGGGAATGAGAGCAGGATACCACCCAAGATGCCATAAGCATATGATCAGTTTGCCAAATTTTGTGTCATGGCACATTACACTTTGGTAAGCATAGTAGGAAAGAATGGAAGATTTAAGTAAGTGAAGTCTAGGGTGAAGTGCATAAAGAAGAGGTGGCAACAATGCTGAAAGAACCTTAGGTGATTGAAGGTGCTTATGCAATACAAAAGGATGATGTTGATGCAACCCAAAAGGAACCACAAATAGTGGAAGAACCGAAACAAGCTCAACAAGAAGGGTTGCACGAGGATGAGCCTAGGGTGTAAGTAGACAAACCGTAGAGGGGTTGCAAACACCATTGGTAGGAAGTCCACGGGTAATGTCTACTTTGCATGTCCTTATTGATTCCAAGGAAGACAAAGAGGAAGATTAATGGCCAAGCCACAACAGGGGCGCAATAATACTTGATTGGGCTCTTTACAAATCACAAAGTAGGGCTAGGGTTTGAGATTCCTTTGGAAGGCACAAGTTTACCACTATAACTAGAGGGAGGCACAAGGCATGATGTATTAACAAGGCATAATATATGTGATCTGAGTGCATTTACATTCGAGCAAGTAGGACTTGATCTGGTTAGAATGGTGATGGAAGTCATGCAAAGGACTATTAAGTATGCCAAAGAGTTGGACCGATTGAAGGCCACTCTTCTAGCAAAAAAGTTCTAGTGTGTAGAGGAGACTGAATATGAGGAAATAAGGAAAAGGATGGGGGTGATTACTTGTCTCAGAGAGACAGAAAGACCTTAGATATGGGGGAGCTTGGAGCTTGAAGGTGTAGAGCCAATTGGGAGATTGGGTTCAACAATAAGGCTACTCCTTTAAGGAAGACTCTAACAGCTCCATAGTCCATTAAGGAAGAGATCCAAGTTGTTGGATACTGAGACCACTTCGGACGATAAATTAGAGCATTTGACAAATCTCATCAACTCACTAAGGGGAAAGGTTAAGATGGCTAGGAAATTTTTTAGGACATTTGAAGATACAAACCGTTTTAAGTGCCCAGATGAAAGATGTGGTAATGCATAAGAATTTGCCCACACGTCTCAAGTGAGAAAGATAAGCCTATGTCCAAGCAAAGGCTAAGGGACTCCAAGGTGTATAAGGCAAACATGGATCAAAAGCCCATCGGCCTGGAAAATTTCTTTGATAAGTACTAGAGCCAGAGGATGGATGAAGAAGAGGTCGTAAGCAAGGTACACAAGAAGCACAAGAATGAGCTTAAGGAGAGAGCCAAATAATACGAGGAGGATCTAGATGAGTTAAGTGTCTGCGAAAGATTAATTGAAACCACAACAAAGATGAAGGTGGGACAATGTTGAGAAGGAACTTCAACAAGTGCCCAAACTTATAGCCACACAAGAAGGATAAACAATAGGGAGTAATAAGTGAACAAACTTGTTTGAGGTCAGGTAAGGAAGTTAGTATGGGGGAATGTTGATCCCTAGAATGTGTACACTAGGAGTCAATCTCTTGGATTTTGGCTAAGTATAGAGTCACAAAAGAGGTATTGATCATTGAACATTTGGGTCCACAAACAATTTTGTATCATCTAAAAACATGGGTTTATGTTCTTTTGTGCACTTGTGCATGTTTGTTGTGTTGTGTGACTTATCATTTCTTGCGAAAACCTTGCACTCATGGAGCAAAATCAATGTCAAATCAAGGAGCATCATAAAGAGTTCCACATGGTATGAAAGTAAATGAAGGATGGTTTCAATCATCTCCCATTGGTTAGATTGATCTTTTCTTGGGAGCATGATGAAATTGTTGCTTAATTTTTCATAGGAGCATGACAAAATTGTTGCTTAACTTTTCATAGGAGCATGACAAAATCATTGCTTAATGCAAATGGCAGTTTCTAAACCATCGCTTAACATAGATGGTGTTACAAAACTACTAGTCTACAACAACCAAAGTTTCATTTTCATTGAGCAAATAAGCAAAGTAACTACCAATATCAAGAAAACATGACGTGTGGACCATTTTCCAAGATAAAGGGAGCTCAAGAGGTTGGAAGGATGTGAATGTAAGGCCATCAAGATTCAAAGAGAGTTTTGTAAGAGTTGGAGAATTACTTGAGGGAATGGAATCAAAGCAAGCAAGCAATAAGGGAGTTCAAGCTCCAAAGAATAACAGGCTAGAGAGAGAGAGAGTTGAGTGAAACTCATGGTAGAGCTAAGAGCATGTTGAGTAGAGGTGTGGTCATTGGATTGAGGAGAATTTTGCTTGTGGTCATAGGGGAAAGGGAAAGTGTGTGTATGCATGTGAATCTCTGTAACACAATTGAACATCAATAAATAAAGCATTTTGGCTTCCATTTTCGAGTCATGTTTTTGTGTCCTTGAGAGTGACTAGTGTAACACCTACTGGGGAGTAAGGCAACAATTCACTTGCCATGCTCATTCTCACCTACGTTTGTTGTAAAGAGAGAAAGGTTTGTCTTGTTGGGTTGTAGGTGTGGAGACTCTTGTCGAGTCAACTTGCAAGTTGTGAAAGAGAAGCTTGCATTATGGTGAAGATATGGTACACATAGGACATCCTCTTAAAGGAGGAAGAAGGGCAACTAGAGTTGTAGACTTAGTAGAGATGCTAAGAGGAATCCAAGTAAGGTTGGATGCAATGGAAACATCACAAAGAAGAGGAACTACTTTTGAGGATGTGATTGACAATGAAGGAGCAGAAAGTCGAGAGTAAAATGGAAGAGATAGTAGATGAACCCAAGGTATATTTATCAAAGTTAATGTAAAGATGAGAAGTGAACCAAAGTTGGACACGTCTTGGTACCGAGGAAGATTGAACCCTTAGGAGCTCATAGTTTAGATCACTAGGATGGAGAAATACTTTAGCTACTAGTCAATAGAGGACCTCAAGAAGGTGATGTTTGCTTGTACCAAGCTAAAATGTCAAGCATCCTTGTGGTGGAAGTATGTGCAACTGGAAATGGAGAGAAAATGAGAAAATATAATCAAAACTTGGGAGACGTTGGTCACATTTCTAAAAGGTAAGTTCTTGCCTTCAAATTATTAGTTGAGTTTGTTCAAAAAGTAGCAAAACTTGAGGCAAAAGAAGTTGAGCACAGAAAAATACACAGAGGAGTTCTATTTGAGCTAATCATATGGAAGATGATCAAGAAAATATATGAATGTATTTAAATGGATTTCACATTTCCATTCAAGATGAGCTTGGAATGTTTAGGGCGAAGTCGGCACAAGAAGTTTATCAATTTACATTAAAGGTGGCAGAAAATTTGTCTAGTTGCATTAAATGAACTCTAGAGGTAGAGGAAGATGACAAAATAATGGTGGAAGAGGACAACATACTACTAAAGATGAAGCAAGTACTTCACAAAATTAGAATCAAATCAAAGAGAAAGAGGGATTTATTCTAAAGGTAGAAGATACTTCAAGAGAGGAAGTGGTAAAGGATCTGTGGGTAAGTAATTTGAACATGAAGAAGTAGGAATATTGCTTTTGAATGTCCAAAACATTTTTGAAGAATAGAGGAAATGAAGCAAGTAATCATCTTGCTCATGCGGGAGAAGAAAGTATTACATCCCCAAGTGGCACAAAGGAACCAAAACGTGATGAAGCTTATGTGGATGAAGAAAGTATTGCATCCCCAAGTGGCACAGAAGAACCAAAATGTGATGAAGCTCGTGGATGAAGAAAGTATTGCATCCCCAAGTGGCACATAGAACCAAAACATATTGAAGCTCTTATGATGAAGACAATGTTGTGGAAACCAATTAAGGAAGAAGATGAACTAGTGCAAAGGAAAAGTATATTCCAAATTATTTGCAAAGTGGGACGTAAATGTTGTAAGGTCATAGTTGATGGTGGTAACACAAATAACTCACTTTCAAAAGAAATGGTTAAAAACCTAGGGCTAAAAAGAATGGTGTATCTTGATCCATGTAAAGTTCTTGGTTTCTTAAGGGTCATCAAGTGTTGATGAATGAGTAATGTATTGTTAGCTTTTAGATTGGGTCGTATAAGGATGAAGTGTTGTTGAGTATTGATAACTTTGGTTTAGATTCTACAAACTAAATACAATGAACACACAATAAACTAATAATATTATTCTATATTAATTCAATCGGGATATGATTCATATGCAAGCATACATATATATAGGGTTTGTTTTCTCCTTAAGATATCCTTCATCATGATCCCATAAATCTCTCTTGCAACCTTATCACTCCTAATCTTTCTCACCTAAAATCTCTCACACTTCTACATACATGAGTTGTTTCTAATAACTCACTCATAATAACATTAAATTATTTTCATACACTATCAAATAATGTACGCATTAACATTAATTTCCTAACATTCCTCTTAGTGCAAACATGGAAAAACATCAATCTCATACTTGTAGCGTGTCACCTTGATGCTTGTTCATGATCTGGATGATTTTTTTAGGACAACCAACAACCTCATGGATGGTTTTACAAATGGTTAACCAACAACCAAATATGATGGTTTTACAAGTGGTTAACCAACAACTAAACATTATGGTTTTACAAGTGGTTAACCAAAAACCACAATATCATGATGCTGCAGTGCTTTTATTAGTTCTCATCACTATCTTACATCAAAAAAAAATACATAAAAATTATGCTAATTTATTACAAATTTTAACATGAATATTGCTTTTATTCTTATTCAATATCACACAAAAAACAAAATGCCATCAAATTAAAATGCAACTCTCTCGTTGGTGACTGACGAGAGGTTGTTGAAAGTCCTCCTTCCATTGCCTCCATCCCCTCGTCTGTTACTACTTAGCAAATGTGACCATGAGGCTCAGTTTTAGAACCCCTCCACCTAACCTCCCCCGTCCACCCAACCTCTCACCTCCTCCCACAAAATGGATGTCGTGTACAAATAAATAGTAATACATCTAATTACAATTGAGGCAATTTTTTTCGATACTCGTAGACTTTGACAAACTATGACACAAAACATCTCTATAAAAACTAATAAGTCTATAAAAATTGACAACATACTTCATTTGAATTGGCAAGACTAAAAACACTATCTTGACAAGCACCAAATGACTTTATTTTCCCTTTTAATATAATTTTGACTTTTTAAGAAAATTCAATTTTAATATTAGATTGAACAAATTTAAGACTATACTTTACTACACACGTAAATATAAACAATATAACATGATCACTAAAAACTATACCGTAAACTTATTGGCTAGTCCACCAATAATCAAACTTTTTTTTTTTAACTAGGAATTAACTTAACCTCTTCTTTGTGGGGAATTGATCGTTTGACTAAATGGTGGTAGTAGTTTTTGACAAACACTGAAATTACCTTTGAGCATTCACACCTAAAATATTTTACTTAGGTTTTTTTTAAAAACACACAGTTTTGAAAATAAAACACCTTGACTTTCGAAACCTTTGGGTGAGATTTTAGTGTGCTAGAGCAATATTGAATGCAGGGTCGGAAGGGAACAATGCAGGACGGAAAGGGGTTGACTGTCGTCGAACCAAATCAGATTCTGATGCTACAAAACTGATTTTATTTGTTATTTTGTAGGATCATTGACAATCAGATTTGATTTTGTTGGCAAAATACACTCAAGAAGAGATAAAACGAGCAAGTGGAAGGAATACATTATTCACCCATTGCTATTAATGCCAAAACCAAATTCAATGTAGATTGCCCACTTTGTAATCGACGGAGGTCGAGTTCAGTGTGAACAAAACTATGAAGTTTGATGCAGAACCAATCAAAGAAAAACTCCTAAGCCAATCCTTGATGTGGAATATGTAGATTCATACGATGCAGTGGACTCCAAATAGCAACTCAATAAAATATTTTCTAAACTACTTTCTTCTCGCTTTAATATGAATTCTTAATATAATTCATCTGAGTCACACATCCACTGTAGTACGCCGTTCCTTGGCATTAATTATGCCACCAAAATTTCTTTGCTCTGATTCTCCCCAGAATAAATTCGCTCTAATAATATTCTTCTATATTAATTCAATCTATATATATATATATATATATATATATGATTTCTTTTCTCTTTTAAGATAAGGAGATATCATCATCCCATAAATCTCTCTTGCAACCTTATCACTCCTAGTCTTTCTCACCTAAAATCTATCACACGCTCTTACATATATGAGTTGTTTCTAACAACTCACTTATAATAACATAATATTATTTTCATACATCATCAAATAATGTACACACTAATATTATTTTTCTAACAAATATTATGCCCATAGATGCATGTTATGTTTTGTTTGGAAAACCATGATAGTTTGATAGAAATGTCCTGCATGATGGTAAAACAAACACTTACATGCTTGTAAATAATGGGAGAAGGTTCACATTAAACCCATTGAAGGAAAGAGGAAAAGAGGCAAACAACGATCCCAAAGTTTTGTTGGTTTCTGGGAAGCAATTCTTGAAGGAAGTTGATCTATAAACTCTCAAGTAAAAAACTCGCTAGAATTCACAAAATCAAACAATGTTGATAATTTACTTGAAAACGATAGTTCAATTCATATAATGACTTAGAATTAGTGCTACTTGTTTTTTGGAAGAGTAAACATTATTTAAGAACTGATAGATGAATGTATTGAAACATATACATATTTAGAATCATGGAGGCAATTGACACATAGATTTTTGATCTGAAAACCCCCTTAAGGTGTAGGGAAAAACAAGTGAGAGACGGGTTACAATGAGATAAATAACAAATACGATACACAACTATCATGCTCACTAAGCTTTCCTCACTATATATACCTTCTCCAATCCTTCCTAAATATAATTGAACGATCTCTTTGTTCATTGATGCCTATTTTTGTTTGTGCCATCCTTCTTATATTGATTGATGATGTTATTTTTTGCACTAAAGGATCTTCAGTTGTCTAAGAATGTGAAGAGACACTTTGTTTGTTAGTGATGTACCTCTATGGTTGTTTCGTGTGAAATTACTAGTTGAGGCAAATTAACATTTTTGAAACTGTCCCCTATAGGAACTAACAATTACATAACCACCATGGTAATTATCCTTGCATAAAGTGGCAATTATTATAATTAAATCCATAACTTCTCCCTTGAACCTCTGTTGATGTTTGAAACTGGGTCTTTTGTCTAGTATTTGATGAATTGATTGTTTTCTAGATTCATATGGATCATACCTCTCTTATTGAGGTGCTTTTGGTCCCATAAAAGCTTATAGTGGCTGAGGAGATGTCGAAACAACTCTTCCACTTTCTCCTTGTTTAATCTTGCTTGCCTTATCTTCTTTTTGAGTCCAACATTCAAAGACTCTTATGGTCCCTTATATGTCTATGAATTTACATTGTAGCCATACATCCTCCTCTAACTCTTCTTGTGCATCCAAAACCAAGTCTTCTATGGAAGGTAGTAACTATTCTTCTTCTTCCTCATCTAGCATGGATGGATCATACAAGTGCAAATTCTTGTAGTTGACAATTGAGTGCATTCTCACGAATGAGGGTAATTCAAGCTTGAAAGTATTCTCACCAATCTACTCCAAAATGGCAAATGGGGCATATCAGAGTGGTTTGAGCTTCCTAGCTTGTCTTTGGTGTCTTTCCTTGTTCAAGTATTGCCATACCTTATCAATCACCTTGAATGCATGCTCTTTGCAGTGTTCGTCATGTACAACCTTGTTCTTGACTTGATCCTTCTTCAACTGATCTTTCACTTTGAGATGGATTTGCCTAATCCTCTCAATGAACTTTGTAGCTCTTGTCACCTGTGAATCTTGCTTCTCTATTCTTCCCTATTGTTCCAAATCAAAATCAAGTGGGGTAGTTGGTAAATAACCCAAATGTGCATCAAATGGCAACATATTAGTCAATGTGTGTACTACCTTGTTGTATGAGTACTGAGTATATGGAAACGACTTAGCCTAGTTCATTAGATACTTGCTATTATAGCCATTTATCAGTTGCACCAAAGTCCTACTGATCACCTCCGTTTGTCCATTAGTTTGTGAATGGAAAGTGGTACTTCATTGAAGCTTAGCATCCATCTTTCCCCATAACGTGGTCCAAAATCTTACTCCATCTTTCCCCACAATGTGGTCCAAAATCTTACTAAGAATATTTAGTCTTTATTTGAAACAATGGACTTAGGTAATCCAAAATACATCCATAAATTAGGAAAGTTCAGTTCAGTTGCTTCTTTCCCTCTCAATGTTTTCTTGCATGCAACCTAAATACACTTTTTGTTAAATCTATCTACAAAAACATATAGATAGTCATGATCGTGCTTAGACTTAGGTAAACCACCCGTAAAATACATGGAAATGCTTTCCCATGGTCTAACAGGTACATGTTGTGGCATGTTCAAACCTTCCTTCCTAATCTTAAGCTTGTTTTCGCAACATAGTTTACATCTTCTAATGAATTTAGAAACTTATTTTTGTATATTGGGTCAATACTCATATTTTTTGTAAATGAGCCATGGTCTTACCAACACCAAAGTGTCTTAAACCTCTGAAGTATGGGCCTCCATCATCAAGATTAGTCATTCCTCTTTTGGCACACATTTTTAGACAAGCCCATCCTTGAGATAACATCCATCTTTGCCTTCATTTTTTGCATTCTTGGCTTGCAAACACTAGAATGTTTCGTGAAAGTCTCAATTTGTGAGATAGTTGCCAAAGCTAAAACTTGCATTGTTGGTGGTTTAGATAACATATATGGCACTACATTTTTGCTTCCCTTTTTGTACTTAATCACCAAATGGAATTATTGAAGGAATCACATCCATTACTAATATCTTTATGCTAAAATTTTACTTTATGCTTGCAAATGTTAAAGAGTTTTGTGCTTAGTTTGCACTATAGTTTCCATACCCGATAAATAATGCTCTTATTTATTTACTATCAGAACAAGTGCATACTTGTATTTATCATAAATAAGATACCCCTTACTTTTGAATAAACTACATGTGAATAATAAAAAATGGGCTTACCTCCTTGCAACTAAACTACTCCCACAACCTTCTCATTTGTATATGTTTCAACTTTGCATAACTGCTACAAATTACATAGATCAAGGATTGGTGCATTGCTGATTTTATATTTTAATGTATCAAATGCACTATCATGTTGCTTGTCCCATTGGAAAATCTTATCCATTATTGTAATTGATGTAGAGGTGTATCTATTATAAATAAAGTTGGAATAATCTTCCTCATGTATTGTAATGCTAGTACAAAACTTCTTGTTTCAGTGGCATTCATTGATGTGAGAAAATTTGTGATGGCCTAAACATTCACTGAGTTGACTCTTAGATATCCTCCTCCAACCACATGTCCCAAATAGATGAGTGCCTATTTTACAAACTCATATTTATTCATATTGCATAATTGTTGTTTTTATTTCAACACTTGCAAGACTTGTTTCAAATGTGTTAGATGTTCCTCTGATGTGGCACTAAAAATTATAATACCATCTAGATACATTATTAGAAATTTATCTATGAAAGACCATAATGCATCATTCATTAATCTCATGAATGTTGCATGTGAATTACATAAACCAAAAGGAAGTACCAACCATTCATACAACCTCACCCCCCCCCTTCCCCACTTGGCCCACCCCTCCCGCTTTTTTTGTCTTGAAGGTTGTCTTCCATACATCCTGCTCTCATCCGAACTTGATGATACCTTGATTTGAGATCCAACTTTGTGAATTACTTAACATGCTAAATTTGGTCTCGAAAATCATCAATCTAGGGAAGTGGACATCAATTCTTTATGGTGACCATGTTCAAGGCATGATAGTCAATGCAGATCCTCTAAGAGTAATATTTCATTTGCACCATCACAATGGGTGATCCACATGGTAAAGTGCTTAGGCATATTGTGTCTCAATCTAGTAATTCTTGAGGGTGCTTCTTGACCTCATTAATCTTCAAGAGTGATTGCTTATACCAACCAATGTTAGGTAGAGGAGATTTGCACAACAATTGAATTTCATTTTCTACTTCCCTTTTTGGAGCAAACTCTTAAGAGTTTGGAGCACATTCTATAAATATTGCAGTAGCTCATCCAATCCCTTTGATCCCTTGTTAACACCATAAATCTTTGATATTTCTAGCCCTCTTCTTTCTTACCTTTCAAAAGAAGCAAAGAAAACTAAATATTTTCTCGAAAGAGTATTTTTTCTTGTTTGGCACTTACCATTGAAAGCTTAGGTTTGATTTGATCCCTTGTTAACACTATCAATCTTTGATATTTCTAGCCCTCTTCTTTCTTATCTTTAAAAATAAGCTAACAAAACTAATCATTTTCTTGAATGAGTATTTTTTCTTGGTTGGCACTTACCATTGCAAGTTTCGGCTTGTTTTGATGTGCCTTGATGATGTAACTGACTCCATCTTTAACTCATTGATACATGTTAGCCCTTCTCATGAAGATAATATATATAAGAAACAAATAAGGATTTTCAAACATCACATCAAGTGCATCAAAAGAAATCACTTCTACTTCTAGCGCATCAACATATAGCATGTTAATCCCAAAGTTGAATTTACATTTTTTTGTAACTTGAATTTCACCACCCTTATTCACCCAAAACCAAAGAGTATGGATGCAGATGATCTTATACTTTTAAACCAAGGTTCTGAAAAACTTCATTTGAAATTAAACTAGATTGAGACAAAATATCAACAAGTGCATTTACCTTGGTTTCCCTGATTTAAATCTTGGTTTGGAATAGCTTGGTCAACTCTTCTCTTTATTTTTCCTTGTTTGTGTTGGTTGCGATGTAACCAAGATTCTCATTTATATCAAAATTGTCCTCAATTTATACTTATGATTTTCTAAAAGATGCCATGGACTTCATGGAGTTCCCCTTGCCTGATCCTTGGGATATAATTTTGGATGTAACTTCCAACATTTAGCACCAATATCTATAAAAAAATTATTATAGTTTTTATTAGGATCCCTACAACTATGAAAAACTATGGCCTTTAACTTACCTTTTCATTTACCTTTCTTGAAGGTTTTGTAAGGCTGGTTTTTCTTTTTCTTGACTTTATTTATGGGTTGATTCCTTTGGGGATTCTCCCTCTCCTAGCTTATTTTCTTCCTCAATGTAGTATGTTTACAATCAAGATTCATCAAGATATTTAAGCTTATTTGAGATGACCCATCTCCTCAAAAATGAGCGGAGACCTCCCAAATACTTGGCTACGTTATTTTTGTCTTTCCAAGCCCATGAGAATGGCTTGTGTAATGGGTATATTTTCAAAAATGACACACTTATTAGCATATAGAAAGACAAGTGATGCCATTGATGTTACAAATTGGATTTTAAAAGTATTATTAAGACTACATGGGTTACTAAGGAGCATTGTATTAGATAGACATAATAGAATCATTGGGCATTTTTGGAGGACATTGTGGAGGAAAGTAGGCATGAAACTAGATTTTAGTTCAGCTTATCATCCTTAAATAAATAGGCAAACAAAAGTGGTGAATTAACATCTTGGTGATTTTATGAGATGTTTGGTTGGAGATAATCCAAAATAGTGGGATGAGATGTTGACACAAGCCAAGTTTGCATACAAGATATTTGTGAATATAAGTATAATAATGAGTTTGTTCCAAGTTGTGTATAGTTGCAACCCTAGATGTGTTAGAACATTTAATGTCTAAGTGAGCTAATTTAGACCCTTAGCATACTTTGTTATATTATTAAATAATAATTATTTATTATTTATTAAACACGAGGTAAAAATTTTGTGTAAATAAATAATAAATATTGTGGTTTATTATTTACCAATTAAATCAAATGATTCTCAGGAAAGATGGACCGGTTGGTTACAACGGTCACCTCTCCTCACATTTCTTATAAATAGGGTTTTACCCCTATTGTATTATTCACTATCAACACATTCGATGAATTTGATATTTACGTGTGACAAATATTTATAAAGGTTCTGTGAAGGTTTATGTGAAGAAGTGAGAAGGGAAGGCTTTGTATTGGGGTCCGGAGTTTCTCAATTAATTGAATATTATCTTCATGGGTTTTTTTACTTCTTGGAGGTTTTCCCACTTTAAATTATTATGTACTATGTCAATTCTCTATGCTCTTTGCCATCATTCATTCATCTAGATCCAATATATATTGCGCTTATAGTTTATATTCTATTGATTTTATCATGGAATCAGAGCCATGAGATGATTAAGTGATTGGCAAAAGTTCTTTGTTGGAAGATTCAGGTCATGTGCAAAGCTTTGTCAAACAAATTTTTTATTTATCTCATCTTGGTATGATATTTTTTATGGCTTTGGAGGCATACTATATTTTTTTCCTGGGTCATTCTTTGCTCTATGGAGCCCTAATCTTAGCATTGAGTCTTTTAAGACCTCTATTAAGCATCCAAAGCAACCAAAAATCAGTTTGAAACCTCCATTTGGCACCATTTTCATAAAGGCACCATAATTAGCCTAGAGGCACCATAATCAGCCTAAAAAAACTCATAAAAATGATTTTTAGTAAAAATTCAATTTTGTAAATTCTTTCATCATTAGATTTTTTTTTGGAAGATTGAAACAAATTTCAAGTTTATTGAGTCCCTGTACAAGTTTTTGGGCTCTCCCAAACATCTACGGAGGCACCATACTTCAGACTGAGCAATTCAAAATATTTAATTATTCATCAAAGATTCTTTTTTGAGGGTCCAATTGTGCTTATCAAATGAAAATAGGAGGATTGCCAAGTTTTTAAGCAAATCTAAGACTTGTACAGGGAGATCTAAGCTCTTGAAATTCTACAAGGGCACCATTATGAAGTTAAAAGTATGTATCTTATGTTACATAGTTTTAGAAATTATTTATTAACTAATTTTTTATTAAAATTTCAAATTATCTACGTAGACCTTATGGATCCCACCTTTATTTTTTACTCTAAAAGGTTAAAAGAAAAGTAATTGTTATTTATTGTTCACTTTACAACTAAGGAGCTCTCAAGTTCAAAACGTCTTAAATTTAATATTTTTGACTTGGTCAATATCATTTTTTTAAATGTAATTTAATTTAAATCCCATTTTTTGGTTTAGGTGTCAACGTTTTACACATCTAAAATCTTAACTTGTCAAACTTGTTTCGCCTTTCGACTTAGTGAATATTTTGTCAAACATAATCATGTAACCAGTCGATCTCTAAATTTTTTCAAACACATAACTCATTTTGTGTTTTTAAACCTCCTATTATTAATTTTATAACCTTTTTCATAATAGTGTCTATGTGATCGTTCTGAGTGCAACTCTTTCGACACCTAGTTTTGTACAATTCTAAATCAATTTTTTATATTACTTGACATCTACATTATGTGATTAAGTATAGTTGCACTTGTGATTTACTTTGTTTTACAATCATGGTATAAAAATTCATTAAAAAGATTATTTTTCTTAAATTATTTTTTATATTAACATATTTTTATGACACTTGTGATACCTTATTTTGTCATAATCTTTCATAATTTTTTACTTTGTATAACATTAAATTGAAAAACTATTGTGTATTTTTAATTTTAAAGTTATTTTACTATCAAATTAATTTAAAATTCATATTAAAAGGTTTCATTTTAAACATTTGTTTACTACCCTGTTTAAAGGGAAGTTATGGTTTCGCCTCATTTTTTTCCAAATAAATCTTAAATGCTTAATAGAAATAAATATAATATATATAAATTTCATGCTAAAATTAAATTTATGACTTAAAAGTTGTGTAATATTGTCATTGGGACTGAAAAAGCTTCTTTTAGATGATTTGTAATCCCTGAACTTACAATGTGTTTCAATCGAAATCACAAGAAGCTATGTCCATTATCTTGTAGAATGTTAAGAATGAATTCTTTCTCCACATTGGTAATCAAGAGTTTCCTATTTATGCTTGAAAAATTCTTTAATCTATGCAGAAGGTCACTCGTCTCTTGAAAATTATTAAGTTAATCCTTGAATTGCTAACTACACCTATGAAAGGTGATGAAGAAGTTATGAATTTTCTTGTTAAAATTAAAAACATTAAAACTTAGTTAAATGGATATAATTGTAATTTGATTTAAGATCAATTGATTTATTTTATTATTCAGTTAAATATTTATGAAAAATTTAAAAAAATTATTTCAATTTTAAATTCTAAGTATCAAACTGAGCAAGATATCCCTTACCTTATCACCTTATCTGCTCTCCTGTTTCAAGAAGAGCAAATTAATATCAATTTTGATTTTAAGGATAATTCCACTCAGGCACTTCTCACCTTAAATAATATTTTTGATAAAATTAAAAACAAAAAATCTAACTTTAATTTTGCTAAAAGCAAATATAGGAATAAAAAATATGGTAATAATAATCATAAACCTAAGTTTAATAAAAATTGCAATTTGTTTGGTGAATTTGGTCGAAAACCTGTTATAAAAAATAAGGGTATAAATAAAAATAAAACTTATAAAAATAATAAAGGAAAGAAATCTAATTAAAACAAGCAGAAAAATTAAAGGCCTAATCAAAATAACAATAAGGGTTTAAATGTTATTGCTTGATATGTTGCTTTATTTACTTCAAATAAAAATGAGTAGATTTAGATAGTGGTGCATTGCATCATATGACTTGATTATCTATATTATGTGTGATTCTATAGATATCTATGAAATAATTTACTTAGAAGATAATTTTTTTTTAGAAGTAATTAAACAGGGAAAAATAATGTTTTCAAATGTTACTATAAATAATGTTCTCTATGTACCTAAACTTAAAAATAATTTGTTATCTTATTCTTAAATTATAAATGATAATTTTATTGTAACATTACTTAAAAATAACTGATCCATTATAAATCAGTCTGGTTTCTTGATTATTGAAGGTGTTCAAAAGAATGGTTTATATATCTTTTCTCCCAAATGTTTTCTTTCATCACATAGTAAGAATGAATCTCAAGTATAGCATAAAATATTAATTTTACAATTTTACATGATATGTTTACAAATAATCTTGTTTTTGGACATCCTTCTATCCCCTCTCATCATAAAACTTTTAAGGTTTTCTTATGTGGTAAGCAACATAGTAACCTCGTTCACAAGAATCATGATGCAAATTTCTCACATCCTTTAGAATTGATTCATAGTGATATTATAAGACCTCTTGAAGTTATATCTATTAATGGTTCTTTGTATTCTATTAATTTTTATTGATGATTATATTAGAATGATCTGACATTTTTTTTATTAAAAAAATTTGACGTGTTGTCTAAATTCAAAGAATTTAAAGTTAGTGTTGAAAATACATCTAATTTTTCTATTAAGAGATTAAAAACTGATAATGATGATGAATTTATTAAAAGTTTGATTATTTTTTCATTAGTTATGTTATTCAAAGGGAACTAACAACACCTTATTTCTTTTAATAAAATGGTACTACTGAAAAGAAAAACCGCACCATCATAGAAATAGCTAGAACAATGTTACAATCTGTAAATATCCTTAAGTTTTTATAGGTTTAAGTCATGAATACTACTGTGCGTATTCTAAATAGAGTCCCTACCAAAGTCTGGCATCTTTCTACCCCTTTAAAAATGTGGATTAAAAAAAAACATAGTGTAGCTCATCTCATGATCTTTGGTAGTCCTACTTCTATCTTTATTCCTTAAGTTAAAAGAAAGAAGCTCGATCCCACTTCTTATTCTTGTATTTTTGTAGGTTATGGAGGTAAGACAAAAGGTTTAAGATTATATGATCCTTCTAAATGTTAGATTATTGAGAACATGAATGTTCTTAATTTTAAAAAATTCTTTTGTGAGCCCTATGTGAAACCTCCTTAGTGTTCATTTGTCGATGAACCTGACTCTAATATTTTTCCTTGTGATGAAATAGATGTCTTTGAGGAAGTTGATCTAGTTTTGGATAACTTAGAGTCTGAGGAACCCCCTGAGTTTTATGTTCAATATAAAATACCTAAATAGGTAGAATCACTAATTCAATCTTATAAGTTAATATTAATAAATTAAATATAAGTGAACATTATTATCATGTATTAATGATTATGTATAAATGTGAACCATAATCATTTGAGGAAACCACTCAAGATGATAGATGAAATGTTGCTATGTAAGTTTAATATAATGTCTTAATTAAAAATCATACTTATGATTTTATCTCTTCTCTGCCTAAAATGCATATTATCAATTGTAAGTGCCTTTATAAGATCAAATATAATTTAATTAGTAAAATTGATAAGTTTAAAACTAGATTAGTTGCTCACAGATTTAATCAAAAACTTAGGATTGACAATGTTGAAACTTTTGCTCCTACAAAAAAAATGAGTATTGTTAGACTTCTTATTATTCTTGCAGCCTAAAATAGTTGGATTATCTATCAAATAAATTTCAAGAATACATTTATAAATGGCGATTTAGAAGAGAAAATCTACATGACTCAACCTAAAGGTTGTATTGATCTTAATAGAGAACATTATGTATGCATGTTAAAAAAATATTTGTATGATTTAAAACAAGATTTTTTGAGCTTGGTATTTTAATTTTTTTTTCAAAGAATTAGGTTTTTCTAATTAATACTCTGATAATGATCTCTTTGTTAAAATTAAAAATGATCATTTGATTCTAATTATATTATGTGTAGATGATTTATTGATTATTGATGATCTATCTAATTATATATATATAAACTAAGTAAAATATTTGAAATAACTGATTCAAGTATTCTATATCAAATTTTAAGAATGACTATATTTTAGAATAAATATTTTATTATTGTATCATAATCTCAGTATGTTCATAACCTTTTTGTTAAGTTTAACATGCTTGATATAAATTTTCTTATGCTCTTATTGAAGTTGGTGTTAAAATTGATCAAAAACTTGGATGTGAAAAAACTAACCTCACTTTATATAGACAACTTGTTGATAATTTGATTTATCTAACCATTACTAGGCCAGACATTTCATATGTTGTTGGTGTTGCTTTTATATTTATGCATGATTCATATTTAGATAATTGGTAATTAGCTAAATGAATTCTTCATTATATCAAATGAATAATTAATTTTAGTTTATTTTATTCTTCTATTGATAATGTACTTATAGATATATGTTTAAGTTTGGTGCAGGTACTATCACTTGAAGCGTTAATAAACAACCTATTATCTCTATCTCTTCTATTAAAGTAGAGTACAAAAGTGTTATAGAAGCTACCAAAAAAGTCATGTGGCTATGAAGGTTATTGAAAGAACTTCATTTGGATGTTTTTCATAGTACCATATTTTATTATGATAATTGTTGGGTGAATATTTTGTCACCAACTAACTGATGAGCAAAATAGGTGATTTCAACCACAGCATAAGGAGATTGGTCAGCCAAATGTGCAAGTTTACCACATCAGAAAGGGACAAATCTCTCCTCTCATCAAGGGGGGTTCCTTATAAAATATGAGGGGCTAGATATTATATATATATGCAGAAAATAACACTCAGGGATAGGACTACACCATCCATCTCTCTTATTTCAGAGATGATGTTCACAGACAAAAGATAAATCCTAGTGAAAAAACTGAAGGCACTTCTCTTCTTTCAGAAGTAGCCTACAACAAATAGCAAAATTTCTTTCTAATAGGTAACTGATAAATAAATGTAACAAGGGTGAAATAACTAGCAAAATGAGGTGTAACACAAAGTCTCCCCATCAACTGCCAAAGAGTGAAATACGAAGGATAATGGGGACACAAAGTCATCCCAAGATCCTTTACAAATAAATAGAAAAATAAACACATTAAAGACAATTGTGGCAACACAAAGTCTCTCCACAGTTGACTTCAGGACACCTTCTTGATTACTTCCACTAGTTCTGTTTATTTAATTAAATAAACAAGACTGCATCTAGAAAATAGACACAAGAACAATCCCCTAAATAACATAAGTTATTACAGCACAAAGTCTGAAAGTAACTAACTTTCTCATTCATATAACAAAATATGATTAACAATCTAAGCTCCAAGTCTTAGTAAATGCATTTCAATTTGGGCAGAGTTTTGTTTTTGATAACAAAGAGATCTCCTTTCAACAAATAAGAGATTACAATATATAGCAGCCAAGAAAGGCTTGACGCTTTGTTTCATAGAACATCCCATGCTGCATTCAATGCCTTGAATGCATTTTCAGTTTAGTCAAAGATGCCATGTTGGAACAGGGCATTTGCCTTAACTTTGGCATGTCAATTCATCTCAAATATCTTTTTTTCAGCATGGGTTGTCTGGTCTTTATCTAAGTATGTAAACAACTATCCCCTCACTTTTATTCTAAGGGAAAAAAATAGGCCGCGTCTTTTAATGCTTGCGAGCTCAGATGTCTATTTAATTGACTGTTCCACCTACTGAAAATAACTCCTACACAGATATCTCTGGTCTTTCCCTCTTTCATGTTGCAATTTGAGCTCTCAGGCTATCTTTTCTCTTTCTACTGGCTCTTTCGACTCTCTCTTCAGCTAGTCACTGAGTTTGTTTTTAGGTTTCGTGCCACATTTGAAAATCAATAGATATTTTGTTACCTCGATTTTGACATTTGTGGGGATGTCACTGGTTGCTGGTCGCTTGAACCACTTTGAACCATGAGAGTTCATTGGTTCAATGGTTCGGGCAGTTCTATCAGCTCCTTGGTTCATTCACTTTCCTGGTTCATTCAATTTCCTGGTTCATTCACTTGAACCATCTCTTTGAACTGGTCTCTAGAATCTTTCACTTCTTTCTTTTGCTTAGAGCTTTCATTGAATCGTTGAACTCATTGAACCTTTGAACCATTTTGGTTCAAGGTTCAATGGTTCATCCTCTTTTTTAGAAGCCTTTATTTTCTCTAAGTCTTTCGAAGCTTTGAAATTCCTTTGACTTTATATATTTGGAGCCCCCCGAAGGGAAGGTGTCCCTTCGGTCCTTGAGAAAGGTCCATTTCTTGGTCGTCGAGAGCCTCCCGCAAGGGTACCTACCATTTAGGGTCCTTCAGGCGGCCTTCTTCTTTAAATCATGCAGGTCCATAGAAACAGGCCTACAGAGTCCATGGAAACTAGCCTATAGAGTCCATAGAAACTAGCCTGCAGAGTCCATAAAAACAGGCCTACAGAGTCCGTAGAAATTAGCTTGCAGAGTCTGTAGAAACTAGCCTGCAGAGTCCATAGAATCAAGTCTCCATGGATCAAAATCCTATTCAAATCAACATAGCCCTGCTCAGAATAATTTAATTCCCTCACCTGATCTCTGTCTGTCATCTCCTCCATGAACACCAGGGCTTTCCAATTCTTTAGCTTGTCAAAAACATCTGACTTCTGCTTCAAAACTTGCATTCTCCTTCTACATATGTGACTAAGCCTATGCAGCCACATCTCTGCAACAGAAGGTGAATCAGCAATATAAGTAGATAGATAAAGGATACCTACTTTCTTACCAACATCTAATTCAAGTGTATCCACTGTGAGAGTTACAGTGCATCTCTCATCACCCAAATTTTCTGAAGAAATTAGACTCATCTCCAAGACTGGTCCCTGCATGACTTCCTTCAACCACTGTGTGTCGTCTGTCTGCAATTTCAGCTTCACTTCCCCTTTGTCAATTATTTGACAAGGCTCTCCAGCTCCTAAATAAATCTCTCCAAAGTCTCCAAAGACATACCCATGAAAAGATGCTCTATTTCGAGCTGCATGGAAAGAGGCAAAAGAATCTGTGAACCAAGATTCCACTTTATCCAGAACATCCCCTGCAACATCTGCTCCTCCCTGCTGATTTGCTACCAACCAACAATCTTTATTTACCTGCTCTTTCTTTCCATCAATCAGACCATTCGTGCTATTTAGTTTCTCCATTCGTAGCTTACTTTCTTCTGCCATTGCTATACTCCCACTCAATCAGAAACCCCTGTGAGTAATCTATAATCAACAAACACTACCAGATCTGAACCGCCTGTTAGTAACCCAACCAAAAGCTCTGATATCCCTTGTCAAGGAACCTAGAACAATAAACATGCTCTGATGCCTACTTAGTCAGGATCTTGCTCTACCAATTAGAGCACATATGATTACTTCTTGTATTAGCAACTAAACACGAAATTATACCAGAATCAATAAGTAACTAGAAATATGAAACAACACAGGAATTGAGAGACAATACACAATTGTATTAATAATCACACAGAAGAATATACAATAAGGAAGATGCCACTTCTTCCTCCACCTCAAAGGTTCGCCACACCTCAAGACCTTCTTCCCTCTCTCTCTCGGTCACAACAATCAACTCCAATACATAATTGATGTTCACCTCTCCAACCAGTCAGTAACACGCTGCTAGTACACCAAGTACACAACCGTACTTCAAGTAGATCTCCTGCTCTCTACTGCTACCTAAAAATCACTAGACCTTACTCACCATGTAGATATCTCTACACCCCTGAAGAACCCTTGTCCTTGCCTCACCAAGTCCTTATGATTCTTCAACCAGTACCTCGGTGGATCAGCTCCTAGACCTTGCAGACCCTGCAACTCTTCCTGATCATACACTCTCAGCACCCCTTTGGAACTAGGAGGAGCTACACTAGCTCTCTCTAAAAGCTCTATGGCTTTCTAGCACACTTTTACAATACAACCATGAGTCTATTATATAGATCTCATCCAAACAATAATTAGACATCTAATACAATAATTAGATAAGCAGCTCTCAGTCTAAAATTAGCTCTAAACATGCAAACACTTGGTTTGTCAACCAACTACCCGTAATATACTCGCAACTCAAACCACAGGTGACCGACGTCGGTCCCTGTCTGCCTGGGGTTCACCGATGCCGGCCGACTTTTGACCGACGTCGGTTGCTTCCTATCTCCTTCCTGCTGACGTCGATTGGCTTGATCGATGCTAGTGTCTGTGACACTCCGCAACTCTTCTGCAACCTCTTCCATGTCTGCATCAGTGAAGCTTTTAGCTCCACAACCTAACAATCTCCCACTTGGAGATAAACAGCTGCACTGTACCTATACCTGTAGCCTGTCTAATCTGTTTCTTGGATTGTATCCCTCTTCAAGCTCAATCCTGAAGACCAACCACCGCACAACCTGTGATGCTATACCTGTCATTCAAGTAACCTGCCATATCCGAACCTACACATCTATGTAGTGAAGACCTTGACCCTGCATAACAAGAATCCCTACTACTAATCCCACTAAACTGCCCTCCAGTACTCCTTCCCTGAATTGGCTCCATACTTTCTGACAACCCCCACTGCTTGGGAAAATTTAGGTCTACACTAGACCTCATGTGATTTCGAACCCTGTTTCAAGCTAAGCTTGAACTGTCCAGCCCTTGGTGTGCTTACCAATTCTGCATCCTGTATAATGAACCTCGCCAACACCGTCTTCACATCAGCTCCCACTGGAGACCAAATCTCCATGTCTTTCATGCCAAAAAATTTTGCTACTCCAAATTCCCCCTGACATACCTCTGAACTAACCTTACCTTTTAGCTCAGCAAATCCCTGTATGTACAAAACCTGCTAGCAAACCATCCACATACAGTAACTGGATAATGTCGCGACTCATCATTCACCTGGTAAGAATAAACACAATAGTTACACTGACATTGACTAAAGCCATGCTTTGTCATCCTCTTGTCAAAACCTGTACCACTGTCCTGCAGCTTCTTCAAGACCATATGCCTTGGCCTTCCGTCTCACGTATCCATCCACTCTCTTCTTTAACTATGGGAATCCGTCCGTCTCTCAGTGCTTTTTTCCAGCTGACAACTCTACCAACAAATACCTATTTGGTTCTTCTCCAAAGACTCACACTCCTCATCCATGCCAAGCTCTCACTGTATCTGGATTCTACCTGCATTGCCTCTTCACATCTTCTTGGTTCTCGATCATCAGTAAGCAATATAAATAAGGTGAACAATGAATATGAGGTTCACTTACCCTTTCTGACCTCAACATGAGCGTTTGAGACTTGTTGACAGCTTGCTGTTCGCCCAATATCCGTTCCAGTGACCGATCTCAGCCATCTCCCAGTCTGCTCTCGATCGATGTCAGTTCCCTGCACTGACCCTGACTGTTGACATCGTTTCCCTGGCTGACGTCGGTGTCCTTTCTATCGATGTCAGTTTCTTTATGACTGACGTCGGTCTTCTTGTTGTCGACGTCGGTTATTGTCTGACCGATGCCGGTACCTGTGTTCGTCTATGAGTGATAACTTTTTACCCGTGAGCTCTCCATGGATCAAAATCCTATTCAAATCAACATAGCCCTGCTCAAAATAATTCAGTTCCCTCACCTGATCTCTGTCCGTCATCTCCTCCATGAACACCAAGGCTTTCCAGTTCTATAGCTTGTCAAAAACATCTGACTTCTGCTTCAAAATCTGCATTCTCCTTTGACATATGTGACTAAGCCCACGAAGCCACATCTCTGCAACAGAAGTTGAATCAACAATATAAGTAGATAGATAAATGATACCTACTATCTTACCACCATCTAATTCAAGTGTATCCACTGTGAGAGTTACAGTGCATCTCTCATCACCCAAATTTCTTGAAGAAATTAGACTCATCTCCAAGACTGGTCCCTGCATGACTTCCTTC
Source organism: Torreya grandis (assembly GCA_037957365.1). Classification (NCBI taxonomy): domain Eukaryota; kingdom Viridiplantae; phylum Streptophyta; class Pinopsida; order Cupressales; family Taxaceae; genus Torreya; species Torreya grandis. The sequence goes on along the minus strand of JARHVA010005986.1, from coordinate 601,530 downwards.
AACCATTGTGTGTCATTCGTCTGCAATTTTAGCTTCACTTCCTCTTTGTTAATTATTTGACAAGGCTCTCCAACTCTTAAATAAATCTCTCCAAAGTCTCCAAAGACATACCCATGAAAAGATGCTCTATTTCGAGCTACATGGAAAGAGGCAAAATAATCTGTGAACCAAGATTCCACTTTATCCAGAACATCTTGTGCAACATCCCCTGCAACATTTACTCCTCCCTGCTGATCTGCTACCAACCAACAATCTTTATTTACCTACTCTTTCTTTCCATCAATCAGACCATTCATGCTTATTCAGTTTCTCCATTTGTAGCTTACTTCCTTCTGCCATTGCTATACTCCCACTCAATCAAAAACCCCTGTGAGTAACCTGTAATCAACAAACACTACCAGATCTGAACCACCTGTTAGTAACCCAACCAAAAGCTCTGATACCACTTGTCAAGGAACCTAGAACAATAAACATGCTCCGATGCCTACTTAGTCAGGATCTTGCTCTACCAATTAGAGCACATATGATTACTTCTTGTATTAGCAACTAAACACGGAATTATACCAGAATCAATAAGTAACTAGAAATATGAAACAACACAAAAATTGAGAGACAATACACAATTGTATTAATAATCACACAAAAGAATATACAATAAGGAAGATGCCACTTCTTCCTCCACCTCAAAGGTTCGCCACACCTCAAGACCTTCTTCCCTCTCTCTCTCGGTCACAACAATCAACTCAAATAAAGAATTGATGTTCACCTCTCCAACCAGTCAGTAACACGCTGCCAATACACCAAGTACACAACCGTACTCCAAGTATATCTCCTGCTCTCTGTTGTTACCTGCAAATCACTAGACCTTATTCACCATGTAGATATCTCTACACCCCTGAAGAACCCTTGTCCTTGCCTCACCAAGTCCTTATGATTCTTCAACCAGTACCCCGGTGGATCAGCTCCTAGACCTTGCAGACCCTGCAACTCTCCCTGATCATACACTCTTAGCACCCCTTTGGAACTAGGAGGAGCTACACTAGCTCTCTCTAAAAGCTCTATGGCTTTCTAGCACACTTTTACAATACAACCATGAGTCTATTATATAGATCTCATCCAAACAATAATTAGACATCTAATACAATAATTAGATCCGCAGCTCTCAGTCTAAAATTAGCTCTAAACATGCAAACACTTGGTTCGTCAACCAACTGCTCGTAATATACTCGCAGCTCGAACCACAGGTGACCGACGTCGGTCCCTGTCTGCCTGGGGTTCATCGATGTCGGCCGACTTCTGATCGACGTCGGTTGCTTCCTATCTCCTTTCTACCGACGTCGGTTGGCCTGATCGACGCCGGTGTCTGTGACACTCTGCAACCTCCTCCATGTCTGCATCAGTGAAGCTTTTAGCTCCACAACCTAACAATAGAAACAGGCCTACAGAGTCCATGGAAACTAGCCTATAGAGTCCATAGAAACTAGCCTGTAGAGTCCATAAAAATAGGCCTACAGAGTCCGTAGAAATTAGCTTGCAGAGTCTATAGAAACTAGCCTGCAGAGTCCATAGAATCAAGTCTGCAGAGTTCGTAGAAACTAGCCTGTGGGCCTTTGATCATTCTTTCAAACAAAATGTATTTGTAACCTCCTGAAGGGAAGGTGTCCCTTTGGGATTTGAGAAAGGTCCATTTCTAGGTCATCGAGAGCCCCTCATAAGTGTACCTACCCTTCAAGGTCCTTCGAGCGGCCTTCTTCTTCAAATCCTTCAGACAAAATGTCTGAAAGAATTCCTTCAGACATTTTATTTAAAGGATTTCTTTCCTTTGCCTTAGTCGCTTCCCGTCAGGCCTTTGTTCATTCTTTCAGACAAAATGTTCGAAGGAATTCCTTTGGACAATTTATCTGAAGGATTTCACTTGTAAAATTTCATCGCAAAAAATCTTTTCAAAAGGTATCTTTTTATTCCCTTTTATTCACCGCCCTCTGCAAGGGCACTTGCCCTTTGGGCTTTGTGGGACTCCTTTGAACCATTTGCTTGAACCGATCGATTGAACCAACTTATGGTTCAATAATTCAATATTTTGTTTGAAGCCTTCTTTTGTTTAAGTCTTTTGATCTTATTGAACTAATTGAACCTTTGAACCCATTGAACCATTTTGGTTCAAGGTTCAATGGTTCAATGATTCATTCTTTACTCTTTGAAGCTTTCTTTTCTTATAAGTCTTTCGAAACTATTGAACTTGCCGAAGCGGTTAAACTTTGAACTTTTGACGAAGCGCTTAACTCTTTAAGCTTGCCGATGTCATTGAACCCTTTGAACTTGAGAGTCCTTTAGCTGAAAAAGCTTGAATAATGAAGAATTTGAATACTCAGAACAATTTTTGAGAAGGGAAGAGAGAATTTTGGCCTGCAAGACCAAAATAGTTTATATGTTGTCCCAAAAATGAGTGACAAATTTTGAAAACAACAGCTGGCTCTAGTTGGAAAACTTCCTTCAGTTAAAATTTTGAAATAGCTAAGAGGAGTAGAAATTAGAATCTCTAGTGCCTTTAAGTATGCCATTGTGCTATGGAGTCACGCTACCCAAAAAAGAAAGGTGCCAAAAACTAAAATAAAAAGCAAAAAATAGAACTAAAGACTATACAAATATATATATGCACAATTGATGTCACCTGATACTTCAAGGATTGAAGTGCTTCAGATGCTGCCCATTGTGAGGTAGAGAAAAGGGCGTGCCATCTTGATACTTCAATAGAAAACTATTTTCACCATTGAGCTGATGGATAGTAAACGGGCCTCTCCATATAGAATCGAATTTTTCATGCATTTCTTTTAGTTCTCTTCTTTTGTCCCATAATAGAACTTGATCACCAATCTGGAACTCATAGTTTTTTGCTTTCTGGTCGAAGAGCTTCTTCACCAGACTTTGATGTGCAGCAATTCGGTCCACCACCATAGTTTGCTGCTCACCCAGGTCAGTAAGGCACATGATCCTCTTATCGATGGAGCTTTCATAGGTCTGATCTTTGACTTCTTTTGCCAATTTCAATGCTAGCAATTTTAGGATGATTGGTATCTCTGCATTGAGACTATACAGAAGTTGGAAATGTGACATACCTATTGCCCTTTTGGGTGTAATTTTGTCTGCCCATAAAGCATCAACCAATACTTTATGCCATGTTCATTGGTTGTCATCTACCAACTTCCTGATGATAGTTACCAAGTTCTTATTGCTTGATTCAGCTTGGCCATTCCCTTGTAGAAAATAATCAAAGGAGTGGGAGAGGGTAATCCCATAGTAAAAATAAAATTGAGTGATCACATGAGAAGAGAAACATGCTGCATTATCTGTGACAATCTTGGTTGAGACCCCAAACCTGGAAATGATGTTTTCCTTTAAGAAATCACATACCACTTTTGAAGTAGCATGCTTGGTTGGAATTGCTTCCACCTATTTTGTGAAGTAATCTGTGGCTGTAAGGACATAATCATGTCCAACGCTTGAAGACGGGTTCATAATACCAATGAAATCGATTCTTCATTGCTGAAATGGCTCTTCTATAACCACTGACTTAAGAGGCAGAGTAGCTAACTTGGATCTTCTAATGAACTATTAGCATAATTCACTTCTTTGTACCCATTTATATGCATATTAAAATAGAGTAGGCCAGTAATACCTGGCTCGTAGAATCTTATGAGTAGTTACAGGTGTAGAGAAATGTCCTCCATAGGCCAAATTATGAAAGGACTTCAAAAGTTGGTTCTGTTGCTCTTTATTCATGCAGAAAAGGAACACTCCATCGAGGTTTCTCTTATACAAGACATTGTCCCATAAGACAAAATTGGTAGCTTTCAATTTAATAGTCCTCATTTCTTTACGAGATAGGTGAGTGGGACACTCACCATAAGTAAGAAAATGAGCAATACTTGAATACCACTCATTCATGGTGGAGATAAAGAGGAGTGTTGGCGTGTCTTCCACTTCTATTTCTTCATGCCCTACTTCTTTAAGACTATTGTAAACTATCAATTGGAAGAGGCCCCTTCCTCATATAAGCTTCATTAGTTTGATAATGAGATCAAACTCTTGAATTTTAGTAATCCAATTGCCCCTTTTTGTTCCAAACTCCTACTGAGTTAATATGAATTTAATTTTGGTATTAGGAACCAAGATAGTAACGTGTAAATTTAGGATGTAAAAATGGAAGTGCTTTACTGCCTTTACCACTACATAAACATGTTTCTCCATGTTTGAATACTTCAACTCATGAGCTTTGAGAGGACATCTCATGAAGGATATGGGAGATTCCATACTCTCTTCGTTCTCTTGAACCAGAATTGTTGAAAGTGTGTACTCAGAAGCATAACTATACGCTGTGAAATCTTTGGTATAATCTAGATAAAACAAAATTAGGGCATGGGTAATAGCTGTTTTGATGTCTCAAAATGTCGATTTGCCTTCTTCAGTCCAGCTAAAAGTGGCCTTTCCCTTCATCATGTTTACAATATGATGAGTCTTCTCAATGAACTTAGGAATGAACCTTCATAAAAAATTCACCTTTTCAAAGAAAGAGTGAACTGTAGCCTTACTTGTGGGCAGGGTAAGCTCCTAGATGGATTTGACTCTTTTTGAGTCAATATTTATGCCTTCTCAAGATACAATGTGTCTGAGAAGTTTCTCTTTTGTTACTCTAAAAATAGACTTCTTGGGATTTAAAGAAATGCCATTTTAGTGACATCATTCCAACACTTATTACAAATGGTGCACATGATCAAGACGATGCTTAGAAAAGACTGTTAAATCATCAAGGTACACCATAATGAACTTACTTGTTTCATCTTTGAAAGTAAGGTCTATTTCTCTCTGGAAGGTGCCGCCAACATTTATCAGGCCAAATGGCATTTTTCGATATGCAAAGGTGCCCTAAGGCATGGTGAAGGCAGTCTTATGCTGGTCTGCTTCACTGACTTCTACTTGATTGTACTCTGAGAAGCCATCTAGCATTGATAACATCTTTGAACCAGTCACCGTCTGAAGGACTTGATCCATGATGGGCAGAGGGTAGTTATCCTTTAAAGATGACTGAATCAAATTTTTGAAATCCATGCAGAAGCAAATTTCACCATTCCTTTCTCACAGGGACTATGTTTGTAATCCATGTGGAATGATGGATTGAAAACATTATTCTAGCATTCAGTATTTTTTGTATTTTAGACAGAATAGTACCTGATATCTTTGAATTGTACTGCCTAGATTTTTGCTTGTAAGACACCGAATCACTCTTGACAGGAATTTCATGATGAATTTCTTTATGCTTGAGTGACTTCAGATCATCATAAGAGTATGCCAAAACATCCATGTACTGATGGAGCAGAGCGGTAAACTTGAACTTCTCTTTATGGGTGCAACACTTCTCAATATTCACCATCTTGGGATCTTCCTTGGTACCCAATTTTATTTGAACAAATTTTTAGGAGCTTAAAACCATTTTTTGTTGTTTGATGAACTTGTCGTGCTTGTCAAACAACTTCTCAAGGAAAACCAATTCTTTTGGAATTTTATTCCCCTTTAGCTATAGGGATTCCTCACCTATGTCTGAACTTGATTTAGGGACTGCTTCAAACTTTTGAGGCTCACTACCTTCAAAGTGAAGTTGTTCAAAGCTGTCTTTTTATTCAAAGAAGGAAATGATTTGGTTGTTGCCATTGAACACTTGCCAATGATTGACATTATCAGGGACACTTGGTCAAAAGACCAGTTTAATAGTGTACATGTCTCCTTTAAAATCTAAGTAAAGAACTAAAAGAATTACTGAAATAGCTAAAGCATCAGCTCGATCATTGAATTCTCTGGGCACTGCAGAGATACTGAAAGCATCAAAGCTTTCAATTTGATTCCAAACCAGATTGCGGTAGTGACACAATCTTTCATTTTTGGTTTGGTACATGTTACTCACCTGATAAACCACCAACTTAGCATCTCCTTTGGCATGAAGGAGCTTGATGCCTCTGTCTTGAGTGGCCTTCAATCCAAGCAGTAGAGATTCGTACTCAGTAGTGTTTTTGGTGTTGTTGAACTACAACTTGTATGAAAAAGAAAAAATATCTCTTTGAGGGGGTATCAACACAATTCCAGATCCTAAACTGGTAGAGGAATAACTGCCATCAAATTCTAGTACCCATATGTTATCAAGAACTATTTTTACCTTAGATTCTTCTTTGTTTAGAGGGGAGGATTCTTCTGCACTTATACTACATTCTACCAATCCTTTTGTTGTTCTGTCTGAGTCAATTTTCAGATTGTCATTTTTAGAAGTTTCATTAGTCGTCACATGAACCTCTTATGTGGATAAGAAGTAATTACCAATGCCTGAAGACTCAAATAGAATTTGAGCTTCAGGCACTGATGTTTTAGTGACAACGTATTTTGCTTCCTTCTCAGGGATCAACCTCTGCATGATGCCTTTAATTGGGATCCTTGCTTCAGATAGGTCCATACTTAAATTGCCCCAACATCTTTTCATAAATTTTGCCTAAGAAGGATGCCTTATGAGGTTGGGATGTCGACCACCAGGACTTTCATCTTGATTCTCTTGTTTGGGAATGCTGCAAATGCAAATTAGGCGTGCTTGATTTGTCCCAACAGTGGCACTTGTTTGTTCTCCATGGAGAAATATCTCTCAAATGTCTTAGTCAGTGTGAGACCAAGGGATTCTACCACTTTGGCAGGCATGCCATTGTCAGATGCACTTGAGTCTATAATGCAATTGTTCAACTGGTGTCTATTTATCAGTAGGGAGATATAAAATGGTTTCATATTTCTAGAAGCAGTAGGAGGAGGAATGACAAAGTTATTCTGAGTGAATGTGTGAGTCACCTTTGAAATAACTGGTCCTGCAAGGATGGTTTTATTCTTCACACACTCCACTAACTTATCCAACTACTTAGGGTTGGATTGCAGGAATTCAAATTCAGACATTTAAATTTTAGTTTTCTTGACATGGTCGACTATGTCAAATGTCTGAAATAAATTAGAAATAGAGGAAGGGAGTTCATCCTTCTAGTTTTTAAGGGGAGAGGACTGATATGTGAAATTAAAGTAGAAGGTGAAGGCATACTTGAGGTACTTACTTTTTTATTAATCACTAGGTTCTTTGGCTGAAAAGGCAGAGAAGTTTTTCATTTGGCAATTGAAATTATAGGCTGAGCTCGCTCCTCTAATTTTTTTTATCAGCTTGCTGGGTTGACTAATTCTTGGACCAGGTGAACACAACGTATGATCCCTCAACTACTTTATCTTCACTTTTGGGTTCATTCTGGTAATTGAAAAAACTAATGTTGGAGTCACCAGCTAATTCTTCTTCTCCCTCTGTGAAGAGATTAGCGTCATCTTCTAGGTTCAACTCAAGTTGGAAGGAGAAATTTGATTTTGCTTCAAGATATCCAACTGTTGAATTAGTTGGAGGTGCTTCAATGGCCAATTTCCCCTAAGGGGGAGGAAGACGATTTGGCTGCCCTTGATTCTTGGTAGCATTGCCTTGGTATGACTGATTGGGGAATGTCCTCCTTGGTATATCTTTGTACGAAGGGGCAAATGACATCCCTTGCATCATTTTCTTTCTAAGAGCAAGAAACTCATTTGTCAGCTTTTGTACCATTGGATCAGTGGTGCCTGTAGATGGATATTCAAAAGATAAAAAATATTTATCTCTGTTAGGATCTCTCCTTATATTTCCTGCCAAGATAAGGTCATCTTCCACCTCAGTGGCCAAATATTAAGTAGCAACAAGTTTTATGTGGCTAACCTGTCTCAATAGGAAACTCACTTTAGGCAACTGAGAATTGATGAAAACATATTTAAGGTTCTCAGGTATTGGCTGAGAAATTATAGGAATCTTATTCATCAGCTTGTCAAATTTGGCTATGAAATCCCTTATAGGTTCATGAGGTTCCTTCTTCATTTGTGTGAGCTGGGCCAATAGGACATGCACATCTTTTGTAATCTTGAACCTTACTTTGAACTTATCTTTGAGAGTGTTCCAATTAGTCACAGTCTGGGCCTACACATGATAGAATCAGTCTGCAGCAACACCTTGTAATGTTTCCACAAATAACCTAACTGCTAGGTCCTCATACTCCACGCCTATCACACTGCAGACTATGCTGAAAGCTATAATGTGTTCATCAGGATGAACTCTCCCATCACCAAAGAATTTAGGGAAATTCTTCCTTGAACTACATGGTAGCTCATGTAGAGGTGAAGTTAAATTGAGTGGGCCAAAAGAGTTACGCCAGGGGCCTTGAAACACCATGATTTGATTATGGAAAGTGGGGATAACAAATTTAGGTGGAGTATGTATAGGCAAAGCTCTAATAAAAATAGAAAAAGAAGCTCTACCTTGTAGTGGTGACCTGGTATTGGTAGGAAGAAGACTCCTAGTTCATTGAACTTGAAGTTGTGGAGGAAACAAATCAAAATTGCCCTGTTACACCAACTCAAAAATAGGGTCAACAACACCTTACACTCTCTAGCTTCTTTTATAGCATGGAGTTGCCATATTGTAAAATAAAAATGGAAAAGAACTGACCCTACTTCAGCTTGAAGCTTGAGGCTTCAAACTATGTGCTCTTCCTTAACAAAGTCGTCAAAAACTATTGGCATGGAGCTGACAGAGAATTGACTTTTGAAATGAAACGCTCGATCTCCAACGTCTCTGGTTTTTTAGCTTAGAGTATATAATGGAAATGGATAAGGATATAATGATAATGGATAAGACACAAGTGATGCTTCAATCTGAAGCTTGAGGCTTCAAATTGCTGTGTCCCCAATGGAGTCACCAAAAATTGTTGGGCGAATATTTTGTCACCAACTAACTAATGAGCAAAATAGGTGATTTCAACCACAACATAAAGAGATTGGTTAGCCAAATGTGTAGGTTTACCACATTAGAAGGGGACAAATCTCTCCTCTCATCAAGGGGAGGTTCCCTATAAAATATGAGGGGCTAGATATTGTATATATATGCAGAAAATAACACTCAGGGATAGGAATACACCATCCATCTCTCTTATTTCAGAGATGATGTTCATAGACAAAAGAGAAATCCTAGTGAAAACACTGAAGGCACTTCTCTTCTTTTAGAAGTAGTCTACAACAAATAGCAGGAGTTATTTCTGATAGGTAACTGATAAGTAAATGTAACAAGGGCATAATAACCAGTAGAATGAGGTGTAGGACAAAGCCTTCACCTCAATTGCCAAAGAGTGAAATATGAAAGATAATGGGGGCACAAAGTCATCCCAAGATTTGTTATACATAAATAGAAAAATAAACACACTAAAGATAATTGTGGCAACATAAAGTCTCTCCACAGTTAGCTTCAAGACACCTTGATTACTTCCACTAGTTCTACTTATTTAATTAAATGAACAAGACTTCATCTAGGAAACAAACATAAGAACAATCCCCTAAATAACATAAGTTATTACAACACAAAGTCTGAAAGAAACTTGCTTTCTCATTCATATAACAAAATATGATTAATAATCTGATCTCAAAGTCTCAGTAAATGCCTTTCAATTTGGGTAGAGTTTTGCTTTTGATAATAGAGAGACCTCCCTTCAACAAATAGGAGATTACAATATATAGCAGCCAATAAAGGCTTGGCACTTCATTTCATATAATGACCCATGCTACATTCAATGCCTTGAATGCATTTTCAGTTCAGTCAAAGAGGCCATGTTGGAACAGGGCGTCTGCCTTAATTGTGGCATGCTAATTCATCTCAAATATCTTCTCTTCAGCATGGGTTGTCTCATATTTCTCCAAATATGTACATAGCTATCCCCTCACTTTTATTCCAAGGGAGAAAAATAGGCTATCTTTTAATGCTTACAAGCTCAGATGTCTACTTGGTGGACTGTTCCACCTACTAGAAATAACTCTTACATATATATTTTTGGTCTTTCCCTCTTTCTTGTTGAAATTTGAGCTCTTGAGCTATCTTTTCCCTTTCTACTGGTTCTTTTGTCTCTCTCTTCAGTTGGTCACTAAATTTTTTTTTAGGTTGTGTGCCACATTTGAAAATTAATGGATATTTCATTACCTTGAGTTTGACATTTGCGGGGACGTCACTGGTTACTGGTCGCTTGAACCACTTTGAACCATGAACCTTTGAACCATGAGAGTTCATTAGTTTAATGGTTCAGGCGGTTGTATCGGTTCCTTGGTTCATTCACTTTCCTATTTCATTCGCTTGAACCATCTCTTTGAACTGGTCTCTGGAATCTTCTGCTTCTTTTCTTTTCTCAGAGCTTTCATTAAACCATTGAACCCATTGAACCTATGAAACATTTTGGTTCAAGGTTCAATGGTTCATCTTCTTTCTTAGAAGCCTTTATTTTTTCTAAATCTTTCGAAGCTTTGAAATTCCTTCAGCTTTATATCTTTGGAACCCCCTCGAAGGGAAGGTGTCCCTTTGAACCTTGAGAAAGGTCCATTTCTTGGTCACTGAGAGCCTCCCGCAAGGGTACCTACCCTTCGAGGTCCTTCGGGCGGCCTTCTTCTTCAAATCATGCAGAGTCCATAGAAACATGCCTATAGAGTTCGTAGAAACTAGCCTGCAGAGTCCATAGAAACTAGCTTGCAGAGTCCGTAGAAACAGGCCTATAGAGTCCATAAAAACCAGCCTATAGAGTCCGTAGAATCAAGCCTGCAGAGTCTATAGAAACTAGCCTGCGGGCCTTTGATCATTCCTTTAGACAAAATGTCTTTAGAACCTCTTGAAGGGAAGGTGTCTTTTTAGGCTTTGAAAAAGGTCCATTTCTTGGTCACCGAGAGCCCCCTGTAAGGGTACCTGCCCTTCAGGATCCTTTGAGCGGCCTTCTTCTTCAAATCCTTGAGATAAAATGTCTGAAGAAATTCCTTCAGACATTTTGTCTGAAGGATTTCTTTCCTTTGCCTTAGTCACTTCCCGTCAGGCCTTTGATCACTCCTTTGGACAAAATGTTCAAAGGAATTCCTTCAGATAATTTGTCTGAAGGATTTCACTTGTAAAATTTCGCTGCAAAAAATCTTTTCATAAGGTATATTTTTGTTCCCTTTTGTTCACTGCCCTCCACAAGGGCACTTGCCCTTTGGGCTTTGGGGGACTCCTTTGAACCGTTTGATTGAACCGACTGATTGAACCAACTTATGGTTCAACGGTTCAACGGTTCAATCTTTTGTTTGAAGCCTTATTTCGTTTAAGTCTTTTGATCTTGTTGAACTCGTTGAAGCTTTGAACCCATTGAACCATTTTGGTTCAAGGTTCAACGATTGAATGGTTCATTTTTTAATCTTCAAAGCTTTCTTTTTTTCTAAGTCTTTCGAAGCCGTTGAACTTTGAACTTTTTCCAAAGCGCTTAACTCTTTAAGTTTGCCGATGTCATTGAACCTTTTGAACCTGTGAGTCCCTTAGCTAAAAAAGCTTGAATAATAAAGAATTTGAATACTCAGAACAATTTTTGAGAAGGGAAGAGAGAATTTTGGCTTGCAGGACCAAAATAGTTTATATGTTGTCCCAAAAATGAGTGACAGATTTTGGGAACAACAATAACCAAATTTATATAGCTCTGGCATAAAATATATTGCAACATTAAATAACTAAACATATTGAATTTTATGTGAATTTTATCTGAGAGAAAGTCCTCCATGATGATATCAATCTACAATTTTGTCCTACAAATGAATAAGTGATAGATATAGTCATAAAACCACTTGATGCTACTAAATTTTATCAAATTTGTACAATGTTGGGCCTCTCAAAATTTCCACTAAGAGGGAATGCACATGACAATGCCACTTCCTAATGGCCATGTGTTCCTTCTTATTCTCATTGTAAAGCATTGTAAACTTCATGTAGAAGTTATGTAATTTGAGTAAACTTCATGTAAAAGTTTTACGTTTGTATCCCAATACATAAAAGCATACTTTTTAATAGAGATCCTTATGTTATAAAAGGCTCCAAATATGATTAGATGATTATTCATGAGAAATTGTGAGATGTAATCTCACGATCATGCTAGCCTAGACTTAATTTATATAGTTTATAGATTATAATTATTTTTGTTTCAAAATATGATGTTTGGCATGATGAAAGTTTTTAAATCCTTCAATTGTCTACATAGTATAATTCTTGTATTAAAGTGACTATGACATTTATTCCAACTTAGCATTAAGGGGGAGTGTTAGAACATTTAATGTCTAAATGGGTTAATTTAGACCTTTAGCATACTTTTGTGTATTATTAAATAATAATTATTTATTAAACACAAGGTGAAAACCCTATGCAAATAAATAATAAATATTGTGGTTTATTATTTACCAATTAAATGATTCTATAGAAAATTTGTTATAAGGTTTTATTCTAAATAAAACCATATCTCTATGTTGGAAGGTGCATTCAAAATGATTTTGATCCACCTACTACTTTGTAAGATTTTGTACTAGATGGATATTTTCCTTTGAAAGTTAAATAATATTGTCCTACTTGTTAAGGGTATTTTTCACTACTTACACATGAGAGTTGTTGGGAATCTAATCAAGAAGAGATGATGGATTCTAACCATATATAACTTCATAAAGATTCAACATGGTAGTTGTGTGATAGGAGGTGTTATACCACCATTATGTAAGTGGTAACCTTTACCCATTGATGTTTATATTGAGAGGCAAAGTAATGAATATATGATTCTATAAATTTATTAAGAGTTTCCATTTGTGCATATATATGTGGGTGGTAACCCGAGCTCATTTTTAGTTGAGTATTTGTGTGCCTAAAGATTTCCTACCAAAAGTGACTTGTAAAAGGTAAATCATGATTAAATATAATAGAAGTTAGGATATCATTAAGGTGGAATATTTGATCAAATAATGTTTGGGACATGGTAGAATTAGTGTATTTATAAAGGAAATCTACCACCACCAAAATGAGTGACTTTCAACTAGGTTTTGGTAACCCTTCTATAATATTCATGGAGATATATGTCCAAATGCATTATGAAATGGGAATGGGTTAGAGTAATCTAGGTACTGCCACTATTTCTCTCTTGTGACATTAACATACTTCACATTCCTTAATAAATGTCTTGATATACATACATACATATATATATATATATATATATATATGCATACATATATATACACACATATATACATATATGTGTGTGTGTATATGTATATGTATATGTTTGTATGTATATGTATGTATGTATGTATGTATGTATATGTATGTATGTATATGTATGTATATATGTATATATTCATGGTCAAAATTTAATTTGGTGAAGGTATTCATAGGTTTTTTTAAAATGTGAATGATCTGTAGAAGGTGAGGCTTATATTTTTTGATAAAAAATTTTGTCAGAACTTAGATATAGAAATTAATACAATGTGATATTTATATAGTAAATATTGGCCATCCTAATTATATTTGGGTTTGAAAGATAAATGACTTTGTTACCATTCTCACTATATTTCATGCATACATTTTGAAACAAAGATAGATAAGGAAAAAATGTATGTTTTTTCTTCATACTAGTAGGATAAGGCATCAACGACTATATTTTCCTTACCCTTATTATAAGCGATATAATATACCCCATTAATTTATACACTCACTTGTTTTTAACATAGGTAGAGACTCATTCTCTAAGAAAAATTTAATGATTTGATGATATGTTTTGATGTAATTATGTTGACCCATTAGGTATGGTCACCCATTATTAATAGTATGGAGGATAACCATTGTTTCTTTCTCATGTGTTAACAACTCCAAATTTCATCCACTAAAGTACTTTATAGTGAAGGAAATGGGATGTCCGTATTAAATGAGGCAAAATTGAATGCCATTACCACATGCATCACTTTTAATGACAAATGTTTTAGATAAATATGGGATGGCCAAAATAGGTGTAGTACACAGCCTATTTGAGTACCCTAAAATCTTTTTCAACTCTAATAGACTATAAAAAGGAGTATATTTTTAGCATGGAACTCAATTGGGTAGAAATTTTCCCATAATATGTCACAATTTTTTAGTAGTACCCATAGAGTCTAATAAATATGAAAATACTTTTGAGTGTCTTGAGTTTCAACCAATTTTTCATGGCCTTAATTTTTGTCAAGTTAACCTAATTGCTAGTTGCTAAGAAAATGTGGCCTAGATAGTCCACATCCTCCTAACCAAAGGAACATTTCTAAGAAGTGTTAAGGTCATGTTAAGGTGTTAGATATATTATTCCCAATATTTATGATTAAGCACAATATCATCAAAGAAAACTAGGATGAATTTCTAAAAAAAGGGTGAAATTTTTTTCATCGAACCTTTAAAGGTGGAAGGGGAATTTTTATGCTCAAAGGGCATTACCAAGAATTCATAGTGGTTTTTTTTTTTTTTAGAAAGTAGTTTTGTAATATCTTCTTCTTAAAGGTGGATCTCAAAATAGTTGTATCATAGATCTAATTTGGAGAATAAGTGGGAATCCTAAATTTCATCAAGAAGTTCATATATCATTGGGAAAGCAAATTTATATTTAATAGTGAACTTTATTATCTCATGAAAAAATTAATGTAGAGTACTAAGATATATATTTTTTGTAGACTAGTAAAACCAAGGAGTATGGGCTTGTGCTCAGATGAATGACTCCTTCCTAAAGGAATTCTTGAGCCATATTATCAATATTAAATTTTTGAAAAAAAAGTTAGTGATATGGTTTAATTTTGTGGGATACACTACCCAAAACAAGCTAAATACAATGGTATTTTGGTTGAAAGGGTGGTAAGCCTTTCAATTCCATGAATACTAATGTATGTTGGGATAGAACATTTTGTAAGTTAGTAAGCTAGTCATAATCATGATTTGTCTACATATCAATAGAGGAGAGATGAGAAATTATTCCATATGATCCTTTCTTGAGAATCTTCCTGATGCACTAATAAATGATGAAAATGACATATCCTAGTAAGAGGCATTTTAGTGTGTATTGTTAGTCATTCCTAAACAAATACATCAAATATTATTAAAAGTCCTACAAGATAGGGCCAAGAGTGCACAAACACTGGGCTCCAAGAATCACATCACATCTAACCAAGGTCAAGATAAACATGTCTATTTTAGGATATATCACCCCATATAAATTTCAACATTGATAATGTTTCCTTTGTAGGGAAACCTTGTTCCATTGCTAATCATCACTTTAAAACTATAACAGGATTGTAAAAAATAATAAACTTGTTTGGATAGCTAAGGATCATTGAAATTAGATGTGCTTCTAGTGTAAATGATAATAGTGAAGGGTTATTTATTAAAATAACCATTTACTCTCATAGTCTAAGGAGTGGATACCATAGCCAAAGTATGCATAATAATTTTGGGTTATGACTCTATGGTGTTAGGTTCTTCAACATATGGTTCTTCGTCATATGAATCTTGAGCATAATTTAATTTTTTAACATCTTGTGGTGATTCAATATCTAATAATTACAACTTTTTATCAATTCACTTGTGTCCTCTAGAGAATTTTTTGTCACAATTGTAACATATCCCTTTTTCACGGCAAGTGTACATTTTTTCCTTCATAGTTAGTTCAATGGGAGTGACTTTTGGATGAAAGTTTATTATTTTTTATGGTATTTTAGATTTTTAAAAGAACCAAAATTTGAAGATCAACACTAGGAAGTGATATTATATTTTACAAGTTTGGCCAATCCTAATGCTTTTATCATGTTCATTGGTTTAAACATCTTGACCTTTATTTGAATTATATATTTGAGCCCATTGATGAAAAAAATATTGAAATATTCATCATTTATCCCTTCTATTTGGTTTTCCAACCTTTAAAATTCATCTTGATACTTAAAAAATGTTTTGGTTTGCCATAGTTTGGTCAGGACTTCAGTGAAATCATCATAAGTACTAGGAACAAAGAGAGCCAATAAAATCCTGAAAAAATCATCATAAGTGGGTAATGTATGAGATATTTGATATAATTAGTAGCATTATATAGTTTAATTCTCTATTTAAATGATGTGATGGGTATATTTTCTACCCTAATGTATTATTCAACATGAAATACTAGTTGACATGGTTAGATCTAGTTTGTTGGTTATGTACCATCAAATTTTTCAAAGTCTAATTTATCAACATATAACATGGTTTGTGATATAAATGCACATTTATAATGTTGTTCACCATTAATTATGTTGAATAACATGGTATTTAATGCATTTATGGTGTGTATTTTCTCTTTTAATTTAGTGAGTCGAGAGTCAAGATGAGATTGGAACTCAACTCAAAGTTCCATGGCTTGGATTCCCACATGGGAAAAAACCATAGATTAGAAGGGTTAGAGGTTACAAAAAATTATAAGTGAAGTTATATTTTAAGACTATTTTCTTAATGAGACAATCAAAATGGTATAATTTTCACAAGGGTGGAAAAAAAATTATTCAGGAATGTAGACAAAAAGTAGTTTTGTATGGAATTTATTTTTCAAAAAAAATGAAATACATGTAAAAATGATCATCTCAATGAGAAAATAAAAAATATGTAATCACCCTATTTTTTCTATTTTATAACCATTGGATAATGTAACAAGTTTAGGTAACCACTTTAAAATGATTCTTTTATATACCAAAATGAGTTTAGGTAATCATTCTAAAACATTATGACCATTCTAGCAACTATGGTTACTTTGTTTCTATCAACTAGAATAATATGATATTTTGTTTATGACTAATTACTAATACTATGGTTTTAAAAAAATATAATTATATCTATGACTATATAAATTATAGGGTTATATGGAAGAATACTACAAGGTGTGTTTGGTTTGTGAGCTTGAAAATATACTAATCTTATTCATAAAGTAGTGTAAACTCAATATTTTAGAGTGATAACTATGGAAAATAACCATTCCATATTAGTGGATCTCATCTCTACGATACAAAGCAAGTAACTTCCTAGGGATAACTACTTATTAATGCATCACATAAATAAATGGTAAAAGTCTTGATATGGATATGCTAAAAAAACAAATAGCTTTGACTTTTAATTTTGAGAGGGCCTAGATCAATGACTAAAATTAAAAGTCAAAGCTAGGCACTTCAAGTGGAAGTCAAACATGTGACCAAGGTTGAACCAATAATAATGTTTCAAGGGGTATATGATGCCAATGGAGCTCAGTCAAACACCATTAGGTAGACATAGTTATATAGTCAAGACTATTAATGGTGAAGCTCCATTATTGATAGAGCTCTATCACCATTAAATCATAGCTTAGGACCTTTAGTCAAAGATTTATAACCTATTGGCCCTATTTTCCAAAGTTGTAGTATTATTGTATGACTATGCATATAATGATTTCTCAGCTTCCATAAGGTCTAAAATTAGGATAGGTCTATTTTATACCTAATGTAGAGATCAATAAGTAATATATGTGATGTATAAGTCTATATCGATGTAATATCTATAGGAAAACAAATAAATTATATTGGTTTTAAATCTATAAAAGAGACATGCTCAGATATTGAAATGGGGTAGATATATGATTAATAAAAAGAGTGTCTCTTCTTTTGATACAATCATAGCTCTGATAGATAGCTATTAAAATCATACATGGTGATGGCTCTATCAAGCCCAAGGATATGAAAACTTTGACCTTACATCATGTACCAAGTGGAGATGGTGTGGAGGATCAAAATAAAGAGACCTAGTGGTTAGAGAAGTAGGGAGAATTGATTTTGTTTAGATCTCAAATATATTTTCTATAAAAAACTTAGTCATAACTAATCATGCAAAACCAACCCTTGTCTTCTATTGGATCTCGGAACCAATGAGAAATCTTGAAGATTATTAGAGAAAATGAAGGTTAGCTTGTTGACAAAGGATTAGTTTTGATTGGAAGAAAGCATACGTATAGAAAAGGATCAATTAGTTTCCACCACATTTTTATATCATTAATGACTCCTCCATTCTCCCATGCATGTTACCCATCTCTTTCATTCATTCTGATATATATAGGCTTCTAATCCTTAAAATGGAACCCTCTCTTGGGCATGACTAGACTCTACCAAGATTGAGCTTTTTAACCTCTTGAAATGAATAGAAGACTATTTTTATATTTCATTTGATTGGTATAGTGTGTTCATGTCATTTTTATTTACATATATGGTATAAATCTCTCCCTTGTCAAGTCTTTATTTCACCTAGCTCCTAGTTATCTTATTATGTAGGGCATGTTTACTATTTAATGTCATCTGATTGAATCTAGCATTTGGATACATTGAATGGTTAGTGTCTTTAATGAGGCCTCTCCATCACTTCCCTTAGGTTTTATTCACTTGGTGAACCTCTACATGTAATAGTGATGCATAAGAGACTTTAGAGGTGTATATCCAATCATTTATTCTATCTTATTAGTGTTTTAAAAGGCTCAAGTAAGAATGGATGAACAATTTAGGTGCATCACCAATATTATCTTAGATCTCCCTTTCAGTTATCTTTCTCCCCCTTTTCCCTAGTAATTATTAGGTTTTAGTGGAAATGAGATATATGATGCATCAAAGGAGATAGCCTCATTAGAAATACTAGAGGTCCAACCCCACCATAGGTGACCCATGGCATGGGGTTGTTCCCATGTTGGGCTAGATTTGAGTAGGGGATTTGAACAGTCCTTTGCTCAGCTAGGGTGAAATTTATGTCTAAAATAATTATAGCATGCCCAGTGGGACCAAGATCTAAAAGGGTATAAATATTTTTTGTGTGTCTTTCCTCTAATCATCTTCTAGAACCAAGCAAGTTAGCACCAATGGCAACTCTGAATCAAAGCTTTTGGTTGTAAATAGCCCAAGTATGTCTCATTGAATATTTTAATCAACTTTACATCTCATTTGACATATGAGGTTAATATTAATAGCTATTGTGAGTACCCATATCATTCACCTCCTTATCAGGAGTTCTAATATGACCCTCCTAATCCATATGAGCCCAACTAGCCTTACCAAGAGTTCTATGAAATCTATGATGAGCCTCATCAAGTTTTCCATGATCTTTATTATCAAGATCATGGATCTTACTTTCCTCATGACCCATATCATCCCTACCATGATCTCTATCATATTTATGATGAGTATTTCCAACCATATATAGAGCCTTACTAGTAATATGGTGACTTGTACCAATCCTTTAATGACCTTCCTAATCAATCATGGTAGTAGCATGAAATTATTGAATGGCCTACTCATACCCCAAGCCATTTTATATATAGCCTTAAAATTTATATATTAAAACAAGAAAAAAATATGATACATATTGAAATGTTGAAGGGGTATGGGTAAGAGATCCCAAAACATGTCATTAAAGGGGTTAGAACTTCAGTGTAGCAAGCAAAGAAGGATTGGATGTCTTTCATTAGGGAAGGTTATCCTATAAATAATGGTGACATGATTGAAATAGATGAACTCATCTCCAATATTAAATATAAGTTAGGAGCACATGAAGAACATCAAATACCCCATCACCCACCCTACCTTCCCTCATTCACTCCATGTCAGCCTCATGTTTAACTTTCCATCACCACTCATAAGCCTTCAACACATAAGATGTAAGGTCATCATAGTTCCCCCCAACTCCTCTCAATCTTCCCCTCATGGAAATCTATCCAAGGGAGAGTCCAAAATGAAAGGCAAGTTTTTTTGAAATAGATAGCCATCATGAGTAATTGAGGTCTAATTTTTAATCTTTACTTTCTAGGTAAATTAAAGCTATAGATAAACATTTTAAACATCAGACATTGGTAGCTGTAAAGGTAATATCACCTCAATTGCACATACTTCCTTTGTTTCCTCAAGCCACTATGAAATAAGACCATAATCCCAAGTTTCCATCATAGATCCAAGTCATGCATTCAATCAAATCCAAAGTCATTTCATTCCCACCCTCCCTTCCTCAGGATTCTAAGTCATTTCCATATTGGAAATCCATCCAAAGTAGTATGCAAAAGAAGGAGGACATGACTATCGAAGATAAATAGTTGGACCAAGGAGGTATCAAATATATCTCATCTCTCTTGGAGTCATCCTAAGAATATCCTACCACTCCATAAAAAGTTAAGAAGTGAAATCCATGTTGAACTCATACTTGATGATGATGAATTATCAAAGTTAGAAGAAGAGATCATAATTGGGATACTAATGGGCAAGGGTGAACATGTTTCAGTCCTTCAAGATGCAAAGATAGATGAATTTAAAGAGGAATTTGAGATAGAGGTTGTTCCTAATTGCATGGCCTCCCTCCTTAAATATTAGTCCATAAAGGTACCAAGTTTCACACCAGATCCTTTCATACTACCAAATCTTATGCCTATTTCATTCAAAATCCCAAGCTTCGTACCTCCCCAAGAGATAGTTGACCCTTCACCCACTCCACCTACCATTCCTCATATAACCCATCCATCTAAAACTTGGAAACCTTCATATTATATGCACTCAAATTATGAGATGCCTCACCTTTTTCATGAGGATCCTATTATGCCTAGTCTATATGATCAAGTAAAAGAGGTAGAAGAGGCCAAGCATTTTAAGGTTCTAAGATTCATGAGTTTCATCTATGAAGGGTATACCCAAATAATTTAGATTGCATCATAAGTGGGGATCTATTTCATTTCTACTTTCAAGGAGGAGGAAGAAGAGCTACCACTTTATGTTGAGAATGAAGAAGCTGAGGCTATCAACTCCTCAAATGAGTTTCCATCTTATGTAGAGGATCAAAAAATAGATATAACAGCTGATCAAATTGATGAATTTATGGGGAAATTAGAGGTTACTAATCATCCAAAGATATATTTATATTATTTTTTTAAGTTTTGGGAGTAGGATATACTCTTTTATAGGAGGACTATGGTTTGATTGTACCCAAATAGAGTAGCCTTGTCAATCAAAGAAAAGAGCATATATTAGGCAATCCTTCAATACTACCACTCAAGAGTTCATCCTAAACATGGACCTATTTCAAATATTTAGAATGGAATACTAACCCCTTAGTGAGCCTATATACATGGGTATGCTTCCAAAAGGTAATATAGGTCTATTTGGTGCTCAACCTAGTCAACCAGATTGTGAAGGAATGGAGTTTGATTTCAAGCTAGGGTTTGCTAGTAGAATTTCCATTACAAAAGGGTATCCTTTGAGACACCAATTTTAGTTAGATATTTTTAAAGAGGAAGAGCCACTAAGTGAGTATGTTTACATTAGAGGTTATTTTGCCCTTAACATTCCACATATGAGTATGCCAAAGGAATTGGCAAGGAAAAGACATGTTTCCTCAACCACCAGGCTTAGAAGGGAACATGTGATATGTCATTCACCATCTCATCATGGAGGTGAGTCTATGAATTTTCCTTTTGATCTAGGTGGATCATGCTTTGTCTTGGTTAGTTAGGTTCTTTGTACATAATTAGTTGTTTATTTTTCTCTAAGTGTTGTTCTAACACATTAGGTTAGTGATCTTTATTTTATTAGATTAGTTTCCCTTCTATTATGTGTTTCCCTTTAATAAGAGCCTCAAGAACTTTATGTTTTTTGTTCCTTTTTATCCCTATTTGCTTTAAGAGAGGTTATCTAGAGGCTAGCAGTCAATTTTAACCTCAAATCAATATGTTGAACTAGAGAAGAGACTCCATGCCCAATGGATTAGACAAGGTAACTAGTCTAGGTTCTCAAGTATAGTAGGCATGCTTCCCTACAAGTCACCAAAAATATTGGCCATTTTGGCCCACATACCAAGATTCTACCTGGATGGATGTACTAAGTAATAGTTCTTGATAAAATGAGTGGTGTAAAGATCTCACATTACTCACAAAGCTTTTGAAGAACTTTAAGCAAGCTTTAAGTGCAATTTGTTGATATTTGAGATACAAGTCTTAAAACAAGTCTAGATTTGTAAAATAATAAGATATAGTAGGTTATCATGGTATTTGAAGCATTTATGGACTAAAATAGGTTTCACAAGTCTCAAAAACTCATTTTGGGCCTTGAAAGTTCTTTCACAAGTCTAAAATATCCAAACCATCATGAGAACGTCATGTAAAAATGGACTGGTCAGCTTGATTATGAATTTAATAAGTACTATTAGATAGCCTCTCAAGGCTAAAAGATTACATGGACATGAAATTTTTCATGCCTAGATCATCCCCTACAAATTTCATAACTTGATGAGTTGTCTATCTCAAGTTATAAAGCTTCAAAGTTAGACTTACAGAATGACACATTCATACAGATGTCAAGTTTAAGCTCCATGAAGTAGACATTGGAATTCAAGTATCCCAAGGTTTAATGTGAGAGTGAAAAGTGTCCAAATATCAAGAGCTAAAGTCAAGATCTAATGATGAGTGGGTAAACTAACATTGTCAGTGGGTCCCAAGATCTAATGGCGAGCATTTGATCATGTAATCAAGATCAATGGTGAGCATCAAGTCAAAGAGTCAGTATAAGAAAGAAGCTAACAAGTGGAAATATCTTGGGTGTTCTGCTAGAGATCCAATGGTACACACTAATCTAATAGATGTTAGTGGATCTAGCCAGATCAATAGAGCATATTCATTTTTACACAAAGATCTAACAATGAGCAAGGAGTCAATAATTTAAAAGATCTTAAGGATGAACGAGATCTTTCCAAGTGTCACAAGCATGTTAGATAGTCAAAAGATTTAGGGCTCACATTTAATCATAAAAAATCATATTTATGGTGTATGAGAGGTTAAAAAGTAAGCAAGATATTGTAAAGAAAATAAAAAATTGACAATTGGTACATTTTGAGAGGGCCTAGATCAAGATCAATAGCTAAAATTAAAATTCAAAGAAAAGGACTTCAAGTGGAATTCGAACATATGACAAAGGTCAAACCAAGAACAATGTTTCAAGGGGCATATGTTACCATTGGAGCTTAATCAAACACCATTGGGAAGACATAGTTATATAATTAAGGCTATTAATGGTTAAGCTCCATTACCAATAAATATTCGTCACCATTAAAGCAAAACTTAAGACGTCTGATCAAAGATTTTGAACCTATCAACCCCATTTTCCAAAGTTATAGTATTATTCTATGACTATGCATACAATGAGTTCTTAGATTCCATAAGGTCCAGAGGTAGGATAGGTCTATTTTAGAGCTAACATAGAGATCAAGAAGGAAGCTATGTGATCTATAGGTTTGTATTGATATAATAACTATAGGAAAACAAATAAATTAGATTGGTTTTCAATCTATAGAAGAGACTTATGCTCAGATATTGAAATGGGGTAGATATGTGATTAATGAAAAGAGTGTCTCTTCTTTTGATATAATCATAGCTTTGATAGATATTCACTAAAATCATACATGGTGATGGATTTTTCAAGCCCAAGGATATGAAGACTGTGTCCTTAAAACATGCAGAAAATGGAGATGGCATAGAGGATCAAAACAAAGAGAGTTGGTGGTTGGAGAAGTAGGGAGCATTGATTATATTCAAATCTCAAAGATATTTTATGTAACAAACTTAGTCATGACTCATCATGCAAAACAAACCCTTGTCTTCTAGTGGATCTCTCAACCAATGAGAAAGCTTGAATATTATTAGAGCAAATGAAGGTTAGCTTGTTGACAAAGGATTAGTTTTTATTAGAAGAATGTATGCATATAAAAAAGGATCAATGAACTACCACCACATTTATTGATGACTAATGACTCCTTATCCATTATCCCATGCATGTTCCCCATATATTTTATCCATTATACTATAAATTTAGGCTTCTAAGCCTTAAAATGGATCCCTCTCTTGGGCATGACTAGACTCTACCAAGATTGAGCTTTTTAACCTCTTGAGATGAATAGAAGACTATTTTTAGATTTCACTATTCTGTTATAGTGTGTCCATGTCAGTTTGAATTGCATATGTGGTAGAAATATCTCCCTTATCAAGTCTTGAGTTCACCTAGCTATTATTTATCTTGTTATGCAAGTCATGTTTAGTGTTTATTATCATCTGATTAAAGCTAGTAAGTGGATAAATTGACTAGTTAGTATCTTGAATGAGGCATCTCCTTCACTTCCCTTAGGTTTTGATCACTTGGTGAACCTCTACATAAAATATTGATACATAAGAGACTTTGGATTTTTAGATCCAATAATTTATTTTGTCGCATTAGTGTTTTAAAAGGCTCAAATAAGAGTATCCCTTAGCTTCATCACCAATATTATCTTAGATCTCCCTTTTCATTATCTTTCTCTCCCTTTCCCCCATAAATTAATAGATTTTAATGGAAATGATCTAAATGATGCATCAAAGGAGCTAACCTGATTAAAAATCCTAGAGGTCCAACCCCACCATAGGTGACCCATTACCTGGGGTCATTCCCATGTTGGGCTAGATTTGAGTATGGGATCTGAACAATCCTTTGCTTAGATAGGGTGAAATCTATGTCTACAACAATTAAATTAAAAAGGGATTAGAAATTAAATACAATATCATTTCCCTCTTCAAGGGGGAAACATAATTTAAGGATGTCTTTCCACTAGTTTAGGCTCTTATTTATACTAATTATATCCTAGATAACTACTTCCCATACAAGTGGGAGTATTAAAATTAGCTCAAGGGATGACTTGAAAAGTATATACATTTTTAGCTTTTATTAAAGACAAAAATTATAAATAAAGAGTTCAAATTAAGGGGTCTTAACAATATCCTTCACCAATGATCCTCTTTTGTGAATTATTGAACTTACAAGGCTAGTAACTTTTGATCCATGAAGTGTGGAAGGGTTAATTATTTTTTCACCTTAATTAATTTTTCACCTTACCTATTGGTTTTAGATACACACAGTAGTGGGATTGTTTTTTTTTTAATTTTATGACCCAATTTTACATAATATATTATTTATTTTCTATTTTTATTTCATGTTCATGTTTTTTGGACTTTTTAAAGGGCATAATGTTTCACTGGTTACTCAAATTTGTATGCTTGTTTTTCGAAATTTGTGGCATTTTTGTTTACTTCATAGCTATAATATCTAGGTTTTTATGATATTGACTTAGTTTGCTAATTTTTAAGGTTAATGGCTTATTTGTAATCTATAAATCATACTAATACACACTTTGTATATTTTCCACCTCTTTTTTAAAAAGGTGTCACTATTTAGTGATATATATAACTTATGGGAGTTTCAAATGTATATTTTACTTGTAATGATTTATAAAGTGTCATGGGGGATTTTAAAATTTATCCTTCTACATGTTTGTGCTTTATCATACACACTTGTCTACATTCATACATGTGTGTACTTTATTTCACTCCTTTTATTCATATCAATTGTTGTGTACTTCATGTGTATT
The DNA here is from genome assembly GCA_037957365.1 of Torreya grandis. Taxonomy (NCBI): domain Eukaryota; kingdom Viridiplantae; phylum Streptophyta; class Pinopsida; order Cupressales; family Taxaceae; genus Torreya; species Torreya grandis. The sequence goes on along the minus strand of JARHVA010005986.1, from coordinate 576,116 downwards.
ATTGGGAAATCTCCCCTGAGTATTTTTTGATGTGTGTGATTCATATCCTTAGTTTCCTTTGCAATCATTTTTTTTATGTTGCACTATTGCCATATTGACACAATTTTTGCGTTCTTGGATCTTGATAGATATTTTGTCTTCACTCCGTCATTACAAGAAGTGTGGCCAAGGAAGGGGGTGAGGGGGGGTGTTGTGCACTTCTAATAATTCCTTTTTTTAAAGTATGTTTTACACGTAATGTTTATTTCTATATACTAGGTGGATGTATAAGCTAGTTTCAAAATTTAGAACAATTTTTTAGCCATCTCTTTTTTGTTTCAAAATTTAGAAAATTTTATAAGCCATCCCTTTTTGTGGTTTCAAAATTAATAATAGTTTTTTATCGATCCCTATTTGGTGGTTTAAAAATTTAGAAAATTTTTTGTGTTAAATATTTTTAGTGGTTTCAAAATTTAGAATAGTTTCTAAGCCTAATACTTTTGGTGGTTTTAAAATTTAATTTTTTTTAGCTAGCTCTCTTTAGTATTTGTTACCCTTGCATTTTGGTCATATGGAAAAAATATCTATAGGCACTCTTATTCACACAACCATTTGTATGGAAGTTACTTGTTATAATTCATCCTTCATTCGTTTGGAGGTTTCATCAGATTTGACAATCATATATAACAACTTCATTATTATTTTATTATTTTTTATACATGGGTACCACATAAAACCTATTTGTTGAGACCCATACTTATGAGTTTAAGAGCATATTATATTTTACCACATAACTTAAGTTTATATTTAATGGGTTGTTAATGTTTTCTATATTCACACTCAATATGAAGTCTTCCTTAGGTAATGTTGTTACCAAGGTGAGAATTATTATGTGCATAACATTTTTAAATGCACATTTAATGTGGTAGTTATCCTCACATGTGTGAAAATGGTTAAGTGTAATTTTGGTAATGCTTCCACTTTTCACCCCACCAATAATCATCTCCCACTCACCTCTTTGTTTTCTTATATAAGGAACCTTTATGTCCTTAAAAAAAAGCAATGGTCTTAGAACATGTTGCATCTAGTTAGTTGGTAGAGATGTATTCACTAGAAGAACCAAATATCATTCTTTGATGCATGTTATAATTTTTATGAAATATTTTGTTTATAAACTTCTCCCTTTATACATTTATTTATATGGTATAACAAATTTCCATTTTTATTGGTGAAATATCTTTATCTTATATAAATAATCATTACATGGATGGTGTTTATGTTGATTATCCTAGGATTTCTATTTCATAACATGGTTTCAGTGATAAGAGTTATTTTTTCCAATAAGATAACCATAAGAATCAACCTCAACTCCTTTTGATGTGGACCAATTCCAAAAATATATTTAGAAATTGACAAATAAATTAGAGATAATTATTGAAGGTAAGAAATGGTTTAAAAATAGAATAAATCCCTTAAGGCTAAAAGGAAGAATGAAAATATTACATAAAGATAAAAATCATTGATTTCATAAGGCTAAGAGTGGATGAAGTGGAGATTCTACCAAAAATTTTGTGGGAAGTAAAAAAAATACTAAAAAGATTGATCTTAATGTGCTCATTTCTTTGACTACTTCAATGTGTTTAGAATGTCTTGGTTTCAAATAATGGAGTTAGTAGATCAGTGTAAATAAATGATATTGTGGATGGAAGATGAGTAAATTGAATATAAAGGATAACCCTCTACTATAAAATAAAAAAGACCATTTCTTCCTTATTAGATAGTTGTAGTTTACTAAAGAAACTAAATCCCTACATTGAAAAAATAAAAATCATGATTTAAGGAAGAGTGTAAATTCTTAATGATGTCATTAAAAATTAATTTCCTAATCCATGTAAAAAATAGGGGATTTTGATGAACAAAGAAAAGTGGACTAAAGATGTAAAAATATTTATTGAAATCTTTTGAAAAAAACACCAAAAATAGTGATTTACCTTCATTACAATAAGTTGACATTGCTTTCAGAGGGATTTTAAATTTATATATTAAATAAGATATATCTAAATGGAATGCATGGATTCAAAGATAAATAATTGGAAGCCACTTTTAATCAAATTAATAATAATACTAAATTCAATCCCCCAAGTGATAGGAAATGGACCAAGTTTTTGATTGATTTTTCCTAAAGTAATATAAGAGTTGAATAGACAATAAGAAGGATGGAGTTATATGTAACTAAAGGTTGTGTTTTCATATATATGTTTTCTTGATATTTTTATATGTTTATTTTACATGGTCACATACAATAGTTTATTTTGAGTATTTTAGTGTTTTAAAAATTCTATAATATAACAATGAAACTTTTGATACACCCATGTGGATGTAATACACTAGTGTCCTAGTACACTAAGTATACACATGGGGATTTAAATTTTTAAATAAATTTATGTGGATGCCATACACTAGTGTCCTAATACATTAATTATGCACACAAGTTATTATATAATAACACGTCTTGTGATATTTTGTTTATGTGAGATACTTAGGAGAAGTAAAGGTGTAAAGGAATAATCAAAAGGTATTACAAAAGATATGTTTTCATGAGCATAAAAAGGATACCTTTGCATCTAGTCATGGGATATAAATGAATCATATTTCCTATTACACATATTTTTTTCCATTTTTCTTATGTATGACTTATTCTATTAAGTTTATTTCCCCATTCTAATTTTTTTACTTTCACATGTCCTATAGCTAAGTAGTTTTGTCCTTTATCTTAGATTATCAAATATATGTCTAGAAATAATAGTTGATGAAAGTAATAGGTCCTGTAGGAAATATGAAAGGTATTAGTACATATATATTCATATGTAATGAAATAATGTAATATTTTAAGGACCCATGTACTATTTTTGTATACAAATTAAATATCATGTCCATATAATATTATCTAGTTTAAATATGTTATTTCATTTCATTTTATGACTTATTGTGAGTGATTTTAATGATCAATGAAATTTCATGTGCAAGGAAGATTATTATTCATATGTGATTCATTGTTGTCTTTTGAAAAATTATAAAATTTTAATGGAATGATCTTACCAAGATATATGTGAAAGTGATAAGACATTTATGGAATCATACCCTTAATTATTTATTTGAGCTTGTTATTTATATCTTATGCATATAGAGCTTACATTGGAGCCATAAATTTTTCCACCGTCACATTTTTATGATGTAGAATATTGTTTTACCCTCACTGTCCCATCCTCACATGAGCTTGCACGTACATATTGATATTTTCATGATGATATCTATATTATATGGTTTCATATGGACTTACTATTTTTTAATTTCACTTTTTTCAATGGGGCATAGTGTTGTGACTAACACCCCCATTTTAAAATGAGGACCCACGTTGGCCTAAAAATTTCATGTCCATATCTTATTTTGAAAAAGTAAGTATGAATTCAATATATGAGTCATTCCCTTAGGTTTAAGTTTAAATAAATATTGACGTTGAATTATTTTTATAGATATTTGACTTTCAAATATAAGTATTTATAGAAATTGGGTTTTAACTTCATTCTATACTAATCAATCTAACTAGGTTTTTCAAGGATTATTTTGTCTTTTATAGGTTGTTTTAAGTTTACAAGTTGACACCACTTTTTTCCATATATCTCTTTTGCACTTAACAATCATCAAACCTAAGAGTGGAAAAGAATTATAATCATTCATATAGGCAAGTAGGTGAGATCATGTCATGTGTCTCTATCCAACTCCCTCATGGATCATCCATGTGCTTCAAACCCATTTATATACAACTTATATAAAAAGTTTAAAATCTATTTTCATCTAGGCACCTGAGTAAGTGAGGACATCCATATGTCTCCATCTTACTTAATCATATTTTATTCAAAAAAGGACTAAGGCACAATGTTTCTTGACTACACAGGTTATCGAGATCATGTCACGCATATCCATCCTACTCATCACTCCATACATAGTAAATGGATAAATAATAGAGGTCAAGATAAGTGAAGACCATCCACATGTCTTCATCCCACTTACCCATATTGAAAAAAACCATTGACATTTGGTGGCCATCTAGATAAGTGTTAGACATCCACATGTTACCATATTGTTCATCTATGACTGATAGGTCTACGCATAGAGTATAGATATTCTTGAGCACCTAGATAAGTGAGAGATGTACATGTATCACCATCCTACTCATCTATGACTGACAGGTCTAAGTATAGAGTACAGAGTCTCCCCAACATCTAAATAATTGAGAGTCATTTTCATTTCACTATATTACTCATCTATAGATTTAAAAACTTCCCAAGCATTTGGATAAGCAAGAACCATCCATGTGTCACCATACTACTCGTTCATATCCTATACATAGTGACACATTAAAAATCATAGTGACTTAGTAGATAAGTGATATTTATTGACATGCCAACATTTCTCTCATATACAATTGGCATTCAATTACATAGAGATAAATTAAAAATGATTGAGTGGATAAATGAGTTTAGACCATGTGTCTATTTATCCCTAATTTAAAATCAATGTCTAAGGATGTAAATATCAAATCTAAGTGATAAAAGGCCAAGTGTCATCTTCTAGATAAATAAATGCAAACAAGGATATATAATCTACTATTAAGTGATGCAATGACATGTGTCATAATAAATGACTCAACAAGATGAATGGGTAATAAAATGCCATGATAGAGTACCATGTGGTAAGCATCCCCATGAAATTTGATATCACAAAAATTAAATTCAAAATAAAATAAATAGGTAGTAAAGTCATTGTCCACAATAAATTTCCGTGAATGGAGTATTTGGGAAATGAAGGTTTGATCCTAAATAAATTGAATAAATACTTGGTCCTAAAACATAAAAGTAAAACATATTCATTACTTACTATTATTGTGAACTATTATCAGAGCTAATAAAGGCCTAAGCTATACAACTCACAAAATTATTTAGAAGAATTAAAATGGAAACTTAAAAAATCAAGCCTACTCCATCCATGTTCAATTTAAGTGGTATCACCAAGTATACATACATTTTATTGATCCTACCCTATTCAACCACAAACTTCTGTACTATACAGTAATATAGTTAGAGATAAACACAGTAGAGCCATATGGGGTAGACAATAAGTTATTTCTACTAGATCAAGAATATATAGATGACCAATTGGCAATCAAGATAGTGGGATTACATAATTCAGCCATAAAACCATAGGCATTCCCCTATATAGATGATGGTTAGATATTTCTCTAAGAACAGCCTTCACCATCTCAGTAGACCTACCATATGGCTTCCATGCCTAAAAAGGATTTTCAAATATATTATTGACTCATAGTAATTGATATGACCTATAATCAGTTATTTTTGGATGCTTTGTTGGCCAATAATAATATCAATGATACATTGAGGACATGGGAAATAGACCCAAACAAATTTGTGTTAGTAGCTCAGATCAAGAGTACTCATATTTTCAAATTCAGGATTTGAATTTAAATTGGCATGGCCCTATTAAATAAATTATATGGTTTTTATAATATTAATCACATCACACCATATAAATTTGTGTCCCTCTTTTGGACATTATTCTAGACACAAAAATAATGCTTGCTCTAGGATAAATCATTAGTTTCAATATCAAATACTAAATGAGCATCTTAGAGAATATGTCAATATTGTCTTGTGTTGACTTTGAAATTCTAAATTATTATATGCATGCATGCCCTTAGATGTCATACCTTCTTTTATTTCACTTCTCTTATATAATATGTGATGTCTTCTTCTTTTTATACCTTGCTTACCATTAACTCACAAAAAAACAAAATTATGGGTTAAGAAACCCATGTATGAGTTTTAGCTACATATCCCATATGTCAGAATTAAACCACAATGTAGTTATGTGCAATTTTAAATAAATATAAATAAAGGGTTTTTGAACCTTGACTTCCTAAATGTTAAGATGAAACTACATGCAATATTTGTAAACCTTCTTTTAGTATAAGGGATGATGCCCAAATATTACTCCAATGCAAATGTAGCAAAATATATGGTAAGGGTTGGTACTAACTTGACTTATGGATTATAATAATAGATAATTAACTTATCTCTTATGTTTATTTCTCTCTCATGCATGTCTAATGACTTGGTATGAATAAGATGCTCTAGCACATGATTTTAACTCTAGTTGACTTAGGAAATAGTAAGAAATAATAATCAAGGCAAAAATCATGACCAAAGGTAGAAGGACCCATAAAATGATGAAGGACAAGATCAATGGGAGCTTTGATCCCACCTAGGGCATGATCAATAGGCATGAGGATCCCATCCAAGGAAACATTACATGGTGCAGTTTGAATAAAAATATAAGGATGGGTGAAAATAGGCTTAAGGGTGATAAATGATAGGTTTAGATAATTATTATACATATTTTTAAGGTTTATGACCAATTTAGGGGTATTATGGTGTAGGAAATAAATTCTATTTTCTCCTAGTTTCTATATAATCAATTACAAATGGTGTACATGTTCTTGAACATCATGAAAGTAAGCCATGATATCATCAAGTTATACTTAAATAAATTCATTCAAAAATCCTCTAAACATAATGTTCATGATATTCTTGAATGTATCAAGAACATTTCTTGAACCAAAAGGCATGACAATTAATTCATAATGTCCATAGCTCATTTTGAACATAGTTATATGAATGTCCCCATCCTTAACATGTAATTAATGATAACCATAACATTGGTATATTTTAGAAAATAGTTTTTATCCCTTAATTTAATATAATATATCATCAAAATGGGGTACTCAATACCTTATTCTAATATTTAGCTTATTCAACATCTTATAATCAATGTGCAACCATAAATTTTCATCCTTATTTTTAACAAAAATGATTGGTGTTCCCAAAGGAGACACACTAAACCAAATCAAACCTTTAATTAATATCTATTGTTCTTATGTTTTAAATTATTATTAGTGTGATGTATTCATTTTATAATGTGCTTTGGATGTTGGAGTTGAGTTGGGTACTATATCTATAGCAAAATATAACTCCCATACCAAGGGCATACCAAGTAACTCATTAGGAAATATATATTTATACTCTCAAAGGAGTGGATGATCATTTATAATTTTTTGTTCTTATTTGAAGAACTCTTTTACTTGAATATAAAATATTGGGAAGACTTTCATAACTACCTTTTGAATTAACAAGGCTAAAACTAGTTACACATTCAAGGGCATTTTAATGCCTTGCAACATTACCAAAAACCCTTGGTCATATATATGTTGGTTATTTTTATCAAAATAGTCAATCTAGTCTAAGTATAACATCATGTGAACCCAATTTTACTAGGTGTAGTTCTAAATTTTTCACAAATACACCAAAGTCTAACTTAGCTTACTTCAGTTATTCATAATTTAGGTATCATCTTTTTGTGCCTAGCTCTACCTCCCCTTTCTCTTTAATTTTTATAATTTTTAATCCACATTTATTTACTATACACTGATATATAAAGTTATTATATATACCTAAATCAGCTAAACCATAAATTTCATAACCAAAAATGTTACCTCTTAGCTTGACTAGAGAAGTTTGGTGTTCAATTGGGTGATTGTCTAGGGCTATGTAAATGTGATGCTTAGGACCTTTATTCTATTTATTTTTTTTTTAAATTTCATTCATAATTTTATTTACCATAATTCTAATAATCCCCAACATGTCCTCTCAACTAAACTAGTATTTTATTGGCCCTAGTAGTTGGTGTGTTAAAATTAGTAGGATTTTTTGTGAAATTTTTGAATTTTAAACCCTCCTTTATGATTATTTAAATTTGAAGCATAATTTTTAGACTCTCTTAAATTTATGTTTGTTTTATCAGTCCTTTTAAATCCTTTATATTTTAATCAAAATTTTTAGTTGGGCTACCTATTCTCATAATCCTATCTTGTTTTGAGGTGAGACCTCTCTTTTTATTCTACCTTGGAGATATATTCTATAGTAACAACCATGTCAATTGGATTAGTCATATTCATGGCATGCATGATGACATCATGTAGACCCAAATTGAATTTGGTGACTTTTGTGTCTTCATCAGGAATTTACTCTACATAACTAACTTCATATTCATCAATGGAATAAGTTACTTATTATAATAATTACTCAATTATCTTACTCTCTATATGGGTTGTATACATGTATTTATCAAGGAACTACTCTTAAATTCCTTATAATTTATTATCCCTATCACATACCCTTTCTAGGAACTTAGTTATTCCCACTAAAGAGAAGATTATTGGTCTAGTTAGAATATTCCTATTTGATATTTTTTGTTAGAGTTCATATCTTGAAGTCTAACATACTTGTTGACCAAATTTGACCCTGCAAGTCAAATTGGGACCCCTATAGGAAAAAAAAATCATCTTTAGAGGTTTATTAGGAGTCTAATGTTTTGTCATGAGGTGTATTCTAGGTTAATTGATATCATTTAATGTTATATTAGCCTAGTCCTTAGTCATTTTAATCCTTTTAGTCATAAGAGTCATTTTGAGGTCAAAAAAGGGCTATTTAATGAGTTGTATATCCTCCTATGGAAATTTGAAATTTTCAAAGGATGATTTCACACCCCATGTGTCCTTTTATGTCTTAATTAACTATTACTAACTCAAAAGTGGTAGATTATTTAGAAAAAGAGGTAGTTTTCTTGAAAAAGGAGGAGTTTTCTTGAGTTTTAAGGACTTGTATAATTGGGGAAGTTTTAGGAATGTCCCTTAGTATTCCACACACTTGTTTCAATGATCAATTTGATCATATTCTCAAAAAAAAAGGAAAAACCACTAATCTCTCCTTCTACTAGGCTTAGCAAGTAAAAGTAGTCTTTAGGTTTATACTTGGTACAGTCAGCATGAGAGGTTTAAGAAAAATACTCTTGGGTTTGTATTCTAAAATTATTCATATTCCATTTTAAGTTTGGTTTTAGATTAATGGTATCTTTTTTTTATGAACCATTCCTAAGAAGTTAGACTATCTAGTTTCCCTATTAATCTATGCACCCTATAGGTTTTGTCTTGTTTTGGGTAAATAATATAATTCACCTACTGATGTTGTTTTTATATTATAATCCCTCCTCCAATGGTCCTTATGTTTATTTTATTGTTTCAAAGTGTTTTGATATGCGAATCATCTCAAGTTACAAGAGGAAGCACTTTTTTGTCTTGTAGGTAAGTTTCCACCATTTTCCATGTCTTCCTAATTTGATAGAAATTTTAGAGGGTGGATATAGGTTAATTATTGTGTTTCATTGTAATTATTAGTCCTCTCAATTTTTATTCTCATTCTCTAAGCAATGTTTCATGGATTTTCAGCCATACCCAACATACATAGTTTGTCATTAGAATGTGCACCTATAGGTGCTCTTATGAAGGAATTCATGTTGAAATTGAGGTATTGACACCTATTTTAGATCCTTTAGAATGTGAGGGGTAATTTTAAGGTATTTTTATAAGCCTATAACTCATAAGAAGTCAAAAACAATGCACACTACCCAAACTCACATTTGTTGCTTGTACACATGATAGTGTTTACCTACAAATGTTTGCAAGAGAGAATCAAGCTAGAATAAAGGTCTTGAAATGTTTTTCAAATTATTAATGATGGTAATAACACATGTGGAGAATTGGATAAAATCCTAGGTCTATTCATGAGTCAATGCAACATTCACTACCTACCATTTTATATTACTGCATGTACCTTGAAAAAAGACCAACTATAGGTGGTACCACAGAGAGTAGAGGAACCATTTTGAGGTGTTGAAATAGATGATGAAACTATCATAAATATATTATTATGATGAAAGGATCATGGAATATCCATTTGGAATGATATGTTAGAAAAATAGGACATGGGAACCTTCAAAAGATCAAATGACCAATTCAAAGACCTAATTCCCTAAAAATGTAAAATAGAGGCCTAAGGCCATTTTAGTAGAGCTATATGGTAGGGTTGTCAATGATTATGATGCATCTTATTATGTTTGTTTTAAATCCCCTACATATTTTTATCACTTTTAAAGAGATATAATATATATGATGAAGGGAGGATGGTTGTTAGATAGTCCAAAGTTGCTTGCTTATACTCTAAAAATAGGTAATGATTACTTATAGGTCTAAGCCCAAATAGACCTCTTCCCCTTAGGTTGAAAATATAAATCATGTTTCATGATTGAATGGTTTGATATGGTATATGAAAACAGTCATGACCTAGGGATCAGTTAGAGGATAAAATATTGTGTTTTAAGTCCTATAGCACCTACAGGTATGCCTAAATCCAAGGTTATGCACCTACAGTTAGGGGTCAAAATCCATATCACCCTTTGAGGTGGACTTAAGCATGAATATATAAACTTAGGAAAATTTAAAATGACTTAAAAAACCATAATATTACATCTAAAGTATCATGACACAATTTATAATGTGAGACCATCATGTGTAGGATCATTTTGTTCAAAACAGTCATCTACAGTTTGACTATGATGTAACTATGAGAGGAAACAAGTGGATTAAACATTGGCAAGTCTGCAAATGCATTGTTTTGAGTTCAAAATAATATTAAATGAACTCAAATGTATATAATAATTACTATATCATAGATACAATTCTAAATCACAAGGTTTCATCTATATTTAGACCCCTATTCTACCTCAACACAGTCAGTTTCAACTGTATGCAATAGTGAGCTCAAAAGTGATATTGTGAGGCTTTTATTAGATGAAAATAATCAAATGGATCCTAATATATTTGAATTTACCCTAATAAATCCTAAATAATCCTAATAACATTTTCTATAATCAAATATTATATAGGTGTCACCATTTAAGTGAGGAAAATAGAGACACAATCAGGAATTGTAAATATAGTCTTGAGATTTCATGTATGGAAAGAGGTATGTAAGTAGTTTAGAGTTATTTTAAATATTAAAAAACCTTCATAATGACTTAAATATTCTCATATAACTCTCATATTTGATATATAACATAGAGAGGACCCTGAAAGTAACATATAGTCCACATCTTGAAATTCTTGCACACAGCCCATTTTGCACAAGCTTATATTGGGTTTTATTGAGGTTATGGGATATATGATTAATATAAAGGGATAAAATTTGATTTAAAACATCCTTAAAACTTTTATAGCTTTGTAAAGTATCCAAATTGTCTGAGCAAATAGGGGAAGTGCCCTCTTTTTTTCCTCAGACAGAGGGTACTACACCTTATGCATAAACCTACAAGTTTGAGAGATGAGTGATAATGTGAGACTAGGATATATTTGAACCTTTAAAGGAGGTTTTTAAATATGAATTAAACATATTTAAAACATACAAACATATCATAGAGGTGAGAAACTAAATAGAATTTTCTAGACCCTCAAGGTTACAGTCAGCCTGTTAGGTAGGGTTTAGGCTTGGTGTCCAAGTGGGAAGTCATTCATACTTATAGTTTTTGATATGCTTTATATTAAATTTTTACATGATTTTTGGATCATGAAAGAGGCTTTCAATCTCTTAGTATGTAGATAAACCACAAGGAGAGCCAATTTTGGCTTGGGACCAATGTTAGGCCTATGCAAATGGAAAAGAAATCTTGATAGGCTAATTTTGAATTATCATATCTCTTTTGAGGTTTTTCATAGATTAAAAATAATATATGAGTTATATATGGTCCTAGGAAACCTTTTTGTGTCATTGTTTTGGAATTTCAATGTGAAACTTGCATGAACAAAGCTTAAGAGGGTAAATAAGCTAAAACCCTTGCAAAACCCTTAAAAGGACCTGATTGGATAAATAAAGATATAAAGATAATATAATGGAATATTTTGACCATTATTATTATATTAAATTTTATAAAACTCTCTCAAGGTATTCCCTATTAGGATTAGTTGTATGGAACTATATGGATGGAGTGAAAAATAGGCTTTTCTTGGAAATTTTGTGTATTATGCAGGTTAAATGAGGTTTAAAGATATTAAAATCACATGGGATGTAATATTATGACTTAATATAACTAACCATTTCAATTTAATTACTTTTAATAACTCTTAAGTGCCTCAACTAGATACTTCATCTCAACTAGTCAAAATTGGCATGGTGACCAAGCTAGTGAAAAGGGTGGAAAACTTCAAATGAGCTGAATTTAAGGTATGACTAATGATTATAAGAAAATTTAGGATATTTAAAAGTTTAATCCACTCCCTTACATGTATTTTCATGGAAAATTGAATCCATTTTGGAGGCCAAGTGTGTAGGGTGCATGAAAGAGGAGTTTCTTAGACTACAGATGATGATAAATCATTTTGGGAAGGTTCCAAATGACTAAGAATAAAATAAATGCATGGAGAGGAATTTTTTAAATCCTTCCTATTCATTCCAATCATCATACATGTCCATAATAAATTTTTGGATATTAAAACATGTCCAAATCATGAAGGCTTTTTGAGCCAGAATGAGAACTTTCATGCCACTTTGCAAGAGTCTCATGACTTGGAGAGCCACTTGTTCCTTATTACCTTGTATTTTTCGTCCCACATCCTCTTATCATTAAAAATTAAGTAATTCTTTCATATTTAAAAGTGTCCTTGTGACCCTTAGACTTCTCTCTTCTCCTCTCTCTCTCAAATTTTGTAAGAACTAGCCATTTTGGCCATTGTAACTTATGTTCCACCTAAGTATGTCAAAGTCATAATAATTTTCATAAAATTTTATCAATAAGTATAATTATTTTTATCTCTTACATAACTATTTTTAGTGTGTGTACTTTAATGATGAATCTTTCTTAGTAAAGACTATGGATTCCTTAGCATGTTGTCTTGTTCTCTCACCTATTTATATCTTCTTCTTGTGGGTCATGTGAAGTGTTTTAAGAAATTTCAAGGATTGAGTGATTTAGTATATTCATTATTTCCATCCAAGGCCTCTTTTCTATTCCTCATATCCTTGCACAGTCATCTATAACTTCATAATGAAGCATTGATGTGAGAAGACTTAGATTGGAAAAGTGTATGTTTGGTTAGTCCTTTGTTCTCATGTGTAACATGTTGCTGGTTGGAAGTCATCATATTATTTGGTGTATCACCTCCCTTATAATATTTTTATTTCAATTTTATCTCTCCCTTTTTTCCCCCAAATTTTACGTGTAGTAGTGATCCAAAGTGGTACACCAAGGGAGATAACCCTATCTAGAGATTCACCTCATCCGTAGACTACCCACAAGGCTAGAAGTGTTTCAATTGTGCCAATTAGATGAGAATATCGGAGACATATCCTCAAAGGGTGAAAATCCAAGTGACAAAAATACTTATTAAGATTTACCATCCTTGTTTTTTCTACATCCTTAACATCATTTCTAGTAAACTAAGGAGATGGCTATTTCTTAAGGTCACAAATGAAAGGCACCATTTTTACCCTTTTCCTTTATCAAAAAATTTTCATTATTCATGTCTCATTGTTAATTATTTTTATTTTGTTTTTGGTTACAATTTTATAAATTATTGCAACCAAATTTTGAAATATGGGCCTCTTGAGCCTCTAAAATATTTTTAAAATATCCATAACTCCTAATTTTTCTTAGAGTATTGCAAAATGATCTGTTGGTTATGGTGGTTCATTTTGATTTTTCTAATCATTATGATTTTTATTTTTATTATTTTTATGTGGCCTTAAATCTTCTCTACCACCCCAATATTATCCTTTTCCTCTTTATCTTATCACCACCATCCTATTAATAAATGGTAAACATAATCAAAAAATAAATATAAATAATTTTCCCAAAGTTCCCTAAGTATTAGAAAACCCTGGCTCTGATACCAAGTATAATGCACCTAAAATTTGACTTAAAAAAAATTACATTTCCCTTATATACCAAAACATTTTGATATCTATCTAAGAAACTAGTCCCTTTTATTGCCCAACATAACATTACAATGATGATTGTTTCTAAAATAATCCTTAAAGTCTTAATTTTACCTAGTCAACCCATTCATTCTTTATTGTCTATGATTTTTACACTACTCATAAGCAGTACAAATCTTTATTTTAACTTTACAACAAACCTTCATTTCTAACCTTGACAAGTTTAATTTTATCTTATACCCTATATCAATAGTTATAGTAATGTAAGTTGTCTAATGAATCATAATGCTCATGCATTTTTAAGAAAATAAAACTTAGAAATTATTGTTCATTTTCATAATTTTATGTCAATTAGACCTAAATCCTTACTAATGTTTACTTAGGTTTAGCACATAGCTAGAAACAAAAATAAATAATATAAGTGTAATAATAATAAATTAAATAATTCTCATTTTTCCATATTAGCCTTGTAATTTCTTTGTGCTAACAACATGTTTCAATACTTAACATATTTTAATCTTGTTCTCATTTCCATGATTACTAAACCCATAAAGGCTTATTCACAATTCAACCTCTTTAATACAATTATATAAATCACCTTATCTTTAGATATTCAAATTCTTAATAGAATAAATCAAGCATAATAGTCTTCATATTATATTCTATAAATTTATAATCATACTCCAAACATTCCTAAAGACTAAGAATTTTGTGTCGAACATCGTGTTCTTTATAAAAATTATTATGATCAAGTTACAAATGAATAAACATAATGTTATTTTTAAACAAGTATCACCATCAAGTCCAATTGAATAAACATATATGAAACATATTTGAACAACCTTCAGTCTATATCTTAATGCATTATATTGAATTACATAAAATTTCTCATAAGGATAAACCATCATAGAAAACATCAATAATTTAACCAAGAAGTATTTCATAATTTTCATTAATTATTTAACAAATAAGTCATTTGTATTTCATGTCAAAAATTTAAAATTATTCTTGTAATCTAAAAATATATTCAACATAGAGTTACTTTAAATCATACAATAATTTTAACTGTTATTACAACAGGAACTCAATGTTTCTCAATACACAATTTGAATAACAATAACAAGATTCTTTCAAACATTGATCCCTAAAACACAAACCCATAATCATTCCATGTAGTAAGTAACTACATTCCAAGTCTTGTTTGAATCAATCATGATTGAGGAGTGATTTAGATTACCCCATCCATTGGTGCCCCATGATGCCCCATCTATCAATATTAGCTTAGTGAAACCGTCACACAACCTAGTTTTTAGTCACAAGTATGGTTTTGACAATTAAAAAACAAGGTCTTGTTGATGCCTTTATATGTATCATAGGCTCTCTTATTTTTTACTAACACATCTCATTTTATAATTTTGGGAATTCATGGCATGAGTAGTCAGTTTTTGGTAATCTAGTTACCTATGGTGAAATAGAGATAAAGCAAGTCAAATTATTCCACAAATTATATTGATTGGTGGTTGGGAGCCATCATGATCCTTGAGAATTTTTAATTATATATGTTAATCTTAGTGAATTATGACCAAATTTATATACTAAAGACTAATCTAAATGAATATTTATAGTGAGATCTATACTAAAGTGAATTGGTTAAAAAAGAAGCAAAAGATAAGGGTAGGGACAAAAGAAAATTTGTGATTGCCGATTCTTGAATTAAACATTATGACAAAGTTTCAATTACAATTGAACATGCATTTAACTAGTATATAATGAAAAATAGCATAAGCTTAAACCTAATTATACACCAGGCAAACTTCTAAGGATAATATGAAGGGATACAAGTAAGAACTAAATTTACTTTAAAGATTTGTTTGGACATTTAAATAGTATTTACACATCCTAATGCAGAACAAATTAAATGAAGCAAATTCAAGATCATTTAACTAATCTAGTGTAAGAACAAATTAGCAACCCTGTATCAAAGATACAAATTTAGAATTCGTGAAACTACTCAAATTCAAGACATGGAACAAGAAATTTAGAGAGAAGTCATGAAATAATTGACACAAACAAATTTGGATAAACTTTTTAGTATTCCTTATTTATATCAATTGCTCCAAAGTATACCATTTTTGCTCAAAAACTCCATCCCTCCAAAATGGTAATATTGCCTTTTATAAAAGGACAATGTAGTTTATCAGTCAGTTACAAGATACAAATGTATAAAAGATAAGGATAATTGTCCTTTTGATAAGGTTATAAAATACATTTTATTTTCTAAAGTAGACTAACCTAGAGTAAAATATGCTAACAAACTAGCATATTCATTTACAAAAAAATATTCAATGTTCAAACATTGCAATTCCTTAAAAAATGAAATATTAATTAACCAATGGGCCCATGGCTGAGGGACTCCCTTATTGCTCTTGGAGAATCTCAATAGCTCTTTGATGTTTCTCTTTGAAAAGCTTCAAATTTATGGTTGGTTTCAAGAAACAGACATCCTCTTGACCAACTAAGTTATCAAAGTCTTTATCATCCCTTGCCATATCCTCTTTGATGATCTAAGCTTCTGATTTCTTTTCCTTAGCAGTGAAGATCATGCCCATGATTCTATTGTTGTCACTCCCTGATTGACTCTAAATTTTACTTCTCACTTTTTGCATCACCAAAGTGACTTTGTTCTTATACTCTTCATCATCGATGATGCCTAGGGATGTATACTTTGTAAGATTGGCCAACATGGTGCCAAGGATTTTCTTAATTCTTGTAATTATATCTTTTAGGAGTCTATCCAAGTATTTTGACCAATCACTCAAACTCTGGATCTTATCAACCACTATCCCCAATATTGCATTTAAGTGGGTTAGGCTAATGGTTTTGAATTTAGTAATTATATCCTTAATTAGTATATTGATAAGATCTCTTATTTTATTCTCTGTATCTCTCCACTAGGTCATTAATCCTTTGACTATCTCACTTGATTAGCTCAATGCATCCTACCTTAGTTACATTAACTTCAAAGAGTCAAACATGTCAAATAAGGATGCTTAAAGCATCTTTATCATGGCTTCAAGAACTAATAGGATATCCATTGTCTCTAGGTTCTCCTTTTCTCTTTCTAGGTTATGTATCTTTTATTTCATACCCCTGATGCCTTTTCTGAGCTAAGATAAATGAGCCTTAGCTAGTCCTTCTATATCTTCTTCATGAATAGGATGTTCTCCAAGTTATTTCCTACCAACTAGATTTAGGCTTATAAATGGCTCAACTTTTTGAAATTTGACTTCTTCACCTCCAACCATGGCCTTCTTGGTTGTGACTCTCTCCAACTCTAGTGTTTATGGATTGAATTGGACATTAGTTGATGACCCTGTCACCTTAGGAGGTTTTGGGACCTCCATCTTTGTGTTACTTGAAGCACCTAGAGTATCCATTTATGTGCCACTTGATCCTAATGTGGAAACTGTTCTTATTTCTTCTTCCTCCTTCATCAAGGCTAATATCCATGGCTTGATTTATTCATGAAAATCAATGTTAATTATTCAAGTCAAGGCCCAATAATGGGACAAATTAGGAATCTTCTACATTTTCCCATAAACAAACCATTTATGGATAATGGGTCCATGAATGGGATATTCTTCACTGAACAAGTTGACCTCACTCATGTGGTGTGTGAAGGTCAACTTGGGATTCTTCCTCTAAACTATGACCAATGCTAATTTTGTTTTTATTTTTTGTGGGGGTGCTATGGGAACTAGGTCCAAAGCAACTTCCTTCCCCTTATCCTATTTAAATTCCTCTACCTGGGCTTGGGGTTCTTCTAGTTATTCTTCCTCATCCTCTAACCCATAAGCTTTAGGAAGCACCCTAAGTGCATCCACTATTATTTCATTTGGTTCTAATTCAATCATATCTAGGTATTCAACTAGGGACTCTAGTCTATTAAAAGGGGTAGAAGATGATCCTTCCCCAAGTCCATCCTCCAAATTTTCTTTTCTAGGTCCCTATGTTATTTGTGCTTGGGGATATTACAGTGGTTGCTCTAGAGGGGGCCTTGAGGAGGGTCTAGGAAATAAATGATATTGCATAGGCCCCATTTCAAAATCTCACTAGGTGGCTTGTCATCTCCCCTAGCCAACCTAGGCTCCAACTTAATGTTGTCTTATCAATTTGGCCAATACCTCTAGGAAACTAGAGGCCCTAATGTAGAATGGGTCATGGATGTTGGGTTGATGCTCATATACCTTATTTATGGTCTTTGTCTTTAAATGTTTGGTTATAACACCATTGGGGTCCCATTGCCTCAAATCATCTTTTTGTAGGATGAAGGAGTCCCTATGTCTGGAAATAATGTTTACATGCTCCCAATTTTGCAAAATAGTCCTATTGGTTGTCAATGGAAAGGTATGGGGAAGGCCTTTCCTCTTTTATTTGTAAAATCCATCTATACTGTGAAGAATTTGGTAAGCCACTTCTTGCTCTGCTAGCTTGGTTAACACATAGATGGGTAACCTGAAGGGTTGTGTCAAAGTCCCCTCAATCCTTATGATGGTGCAATCAAGGTAGAACCAAATATCCTCTATCAACTCCACATACTTCTTAGTCAATGGGCTGACCCTACTCATAGGCATTCCTATGATGGCTTCCACTAAGGTTGGGTAGACACAATTATATATTAACTACACGTTGTGCTTGTACTTCAAAATGTGTAGCATTGAGTAATGATGAGAGATACTGGGTCTTCAATCAAGGGACCAATTCTTAATGTTTGGGATCTGGGTAAAGGCTAAAAGGGCATCTAATAGATAAAATATAATGTAAAAAATTTTGCTTGTTTTCTTCTTGATTATTTTGAATTGGGACTTCAAGTAGATGTTGATCATCTCATCTAATGTGGGAGTGAGTCCTTTCTCCACCATGAATTAAAAATATGATACCCAAATTTTGTCAATATGAGTGGTGGAGGGGGCTCCTCATAACCTATTTAGGAAGGTCATTATCATCCTAATTCCCCCCCTAAATTTGATAATTAGTATTTTTTCTGTGGGGTCTTAGACAACTTGGTTCCTAGTGAGTATCCATGGGGATAGGAGTATGTTCAAATTATACTCTCCAATTCACTTTTTGATGGTGGGCAAATCTATTTGTGGCTTACATAGTTTATAGTATCTCTCAAAATCTAGGTGAGAAATGTAAGCTACTTTACTAAATTTATGCTTATGCACAATCTAATCATTCTCAATTTTATAATCCTATAAAAGAGGAGAAAGGGCATCAATGTAGTGAAGTACCTTAGGCTTGATGGTAGCATAGTGTAGGCTAGCCATTTGAATGGAAAATAGGTCATTGTATCTCCTCAAAATGGTTGCATTCTTTTGTTCCTCCTTGGTTAAATCTTAAATCTCTTCAATGGTCCCAAAGAGTTTGGACCAATTTTGGTTCCCATTGTTTAAAGATAAAATGTCTAGTTCCATGTCCTTGAAAACCCTCCCCTCATTATCTAAGGTCAAGTACAACTCAGTTTCATCCCTTTGTTATTGTCTATGAGCTACCATGGATGTGGAAGTTATAATTGTTTATCAAATGGATTACAAGTAACCATTGAATTACTTTTTTCTCACTTAGATCACAATTGATATCTTCTTGGTTTGATTGTGATTAATTTGAGCTTGAATTGGGGATTTTAAGGATGTTAGGGATTTTAGAGCTTTAATGGAAATGGAAATTTAGACTTAGGCTCATTCATGTCTAGGATTTGATTGAGACCCAAGTCTTTATACCTTTGCCTTTTTAAGCACACAAAATTCTTAAATTTGTCATTTTGTGTTTTCATGGCATCCATTTGACAACTTTCATGACATTTTTCATAAATGCCTTGAGGGACTAGCCCTTGCCTTTTAAAAATCCAAATTTTATTTCACATCATCAAATATTTGTTGATGGATTAACCTGAGCTATTGATCATGATCATAAAGATCAAGAATAATTGATTACTTTATGTTAGGCTCTATAGTTATGACACTTAGTGCTTTTGTGGGCCTTTTGGGCCCTACATTTTGTATAGTGAATGCATGCTCACCATGTGTCGATCTTGCAGGCATGAGTTTTGGCAAAAATTCTTTGAAAATTGTACTCTAACTTATCATCCCCTCATAATAAGGCATGGACCATTGATCTTAATCCAAGTAGATGCATGCGATTGGTCTAATGGATCAAATGCTTTAGACTCATTAGGTCTCTTCACTCTATCTGATTAATCTTCATGATGAAGTGTAGGCCATAATCTCATGTAAAAGGGTGAGGACTTTAATCAGCATCATGATAAATGAAGGGACTTAAGCTTAAATACTTTAGGTAAAGGTTTATTTCATTTTTAATAAACATGTTATAAACTTTAGGCTAAAGTATTTTTGACTAAGTTTTCAAAATCTAAATAAAGGGGACCTAGGTTAAATGTCTTAGGTTAAGGTTTATGTTGTGTTAATAAACAAAACATATCCTTTAGGCTAAGATATTTATATTAAGTTCTTTATAACATGTTCAAATGGGGCCAAATGATAAAAGGACCAATAGTTAGGTTTTAACCTAGGATTTCATCATGTTAATAAACATGATGAAACCTTAGGTTAAAAGCATTTAAGCTGAGTCTTATGCCATAAGGGTATTTTAAAATAAGATTTAATATAAGTCCCTAGCCTAAGGTTTATTGTGTTCAAATAAATTTAATTGGAACCTTAGGAAATAGACTTATATCAGAACTATATCCTAAAATACTTAGATCATGGGGCCATTTTATCATTGGAAATTCAAAGATCTTAAAAGTTTGAACATATTCTGAGGGGTCCCATTGATTTGCAATACAATCCATAAGCTTTTAGTAACATTTTTGGAGTGTATCTCTATGTCTAAGAAAAATGATTGATTATATTAAATTTGATGATCTTATGGATGTTAATGATGGTGTCACAGATGTCAAATGATGATTGTAAGAACATCAAATTTGAGTTAATAGGTCATTAGGTTTTATGGGATTAAATTTTATGGTCTCATGGATGTCAATGATGGCCTCATCGACATCAAATGATAGTCATGAAAATGTCAATTTTAAACCCATGAAACTCTTTTGGTCCATAAACCTTAGATTTGATATGTTCTATTGGACCAATCTCCATGATGAAGTGTGGACTGTTGATCCAAATCCAAGAAGTTGAATGTTATTGGTCCAATTTAATATGTGATACCTTTTTTATTAAGCTTCAAAAATGGGAGTGCCATGTGGAAACTCCATAAGGTTTCTTGAGATTTTGAATTTTTAGTGTTGTGTTCACTCTGTTAGATCATTTGTTCCACTTAAGCATGGATCATCGATATTGATCCAAGTGCTTACACTTGATTGGTCTAATGGGTCAAATATTTAAGTTTGTCAAGCTTTCTTCACTCTATTAGATCATTTCTCATGACGAAGTGTGGACCATCAAATCTACAAAGAAGTAAGGCACTTAAGTTAAGATGTAGGTAAATATAAGAACTTAGGCTAAAGCTTTAAAGCTAAGGTCTTGTTCATATTGATAAAATATGAATGGGGCCTTAGATTTAAAATTTAAGGCTAAACATATAACAAATGGGACCCTTCTAAAATAAAAAGACTTTGTTAACATAAAAGGACCTTGATAACATAAGCATTAGACCATGTTATAAATATAAGGAACAAAGGGAAAATAAGATGGAACAAGTAGGATTTTCAAGTTAAGGTTTGGTCATGTTAAGAAACATGACCAAGCCTTAACATGAAATTTGGGCTTAATTTTAGGGTTAATTCAAAATGTTACCATCAAAGTGTTCCCACCAAATTTTGAATTAAAGGTCTAGGCTAGGGTTTGTCAACAAATGATTTTATCACGTGTCCAACTGTGAGATTTTTTAGATCAAAGGCTATCAAATCCTAGATAGAGCTAATCTATGAAAATCCAATATGATCCATTAAAGGGGGCTCCATGAAACCTATAATCTTAAGACATGACAGTCAATTTTTAGTAACATTAGGCAAGTTTAACACAAAACCATGAACAAAATAAGCTAATTTCATCAAATGGGTTGATCTTCAAATTTTAATAAAGTATAAGATATCAAGTTTCAATGTTAAGGTTCTAATCACTAGGGCCCCTATTTTTTAGAAATGGGGGTATGTTGACCTCAACAAATGGAAACTTCTAAGGGAAACATAGAAATATCTTAAAACTTAGATACTTTAGTTTAAACACACAACTAGATCATCCATTCTACTTGATTAATGCCATTATAAAGATCAGTTCATGGTTAAAACAAGCTTTGCATGTGCAAAATTAGGATCAAACATCAAGACATAGCCATGTTGTGTGTGTGCTTTGATTCCACTTACTATTTTTTGTGGGTTTTAGGAGACAAATTCTATATTTCATACCTTTAATCATTAATATTGACTTTGAGCATGCTTAGATATTCATTAATAACCATGCTTCTAGTTCAAAGAAGGCTTGGGCATTGCTCTGATACTACCTAGGTGTCCATAGCCTCGATAGAGATGCCTTTGGCTCCAATTATGGTCTTGATCCACTACTAGCTAGTCATCTATAGCCCCGATGGAGATTACCAAAATCACCCTTACTTGAAAATCTTTTGATTTTGCAATAAGTTCTTATTTTTTGTAATTTTGGGTCTTTTAGGCTTTCAACAAAGGTTGGGAACCAAGGTAGCTAGGTTTAAGGATTTGGTCAAGTGTTTGATCCTCTGATAATCATCTATAGTTTAAAATTTTATCCCAAGCAAGGATTTTTATTAAGTTTAAGTATGCCTATATCTTAATGTATTGATATTTCATTCTACATGTGTAATTATTCTTAAAACTAGGTTTAGGTCAAGACAATGTTTAAGGTCTTATGGGATGGTTAACCTATCCATAGGTCTTTACTAGTTTTTGAAAATCATAACATCAACATCCTATCTCAAATACATGGTCAACATATGTATGAGGTTCATACCAACATTTATAAATTTTTGGGGTTTCAAGCAAACTAGGGAACTTTGAGCTGAGGGCTATCCAAAAGCACTTATTGGAAGCAAGGAACAAAGCAACAAAAAATAGAAAAGTAGAAAGTAAAAGGGAAGTAAATAAAAATATACATGCTTATGTACAAATAAAGGATAATAAGGAAAAACTAAAGGAAACTAACTATCCTACCTACACTAACTCTAATTATCTTATAGATTTACTCTATAAAGACCTCAGAAGGAGTAGCAGAGAAATAGTGTTTGAGATACTATCTATTGGTGGGTATTGTGAACTATTCTCCTTGTATATCTTTGAGTTTGAAGGTGTTATCTCTAATCATATCTACAATATAATAGGGGTCAATCCATAGAGGTGTGAACTTACCATGTTTGCCCTTGGGCTCAGATGATTTATCCTAGAGGAGAACTAAATCCCCTTGTTTAAACACCTTGATCTTTGATCTCTTGTCAAACCACCTTTTGACTATAGTTTAGTTCCTAATAAAGTTATCAAAATCCTTCTCTCGTACATCCTCCATATAAATAATGTTTAATAGCCTTGAGTTTGCAAATTATTGATCCTCCTCCATATACTCTTGCATAAACTTGTATGTTGGAAGCTTGAGTGTGATGGGGAATATGGGCTCCTGGGCATATACCAACAAGAAAAGAGATGATTTAAGAGCCTACTTGACTCATGTTTTATCTACCTAAATGGCATACTTGAGAATCTTGTGCCATGTTATGGGTTTGTCTGTAGGAGACTTCTTAATGGCTTTCATCAAGTTTTTATTTGTCGACTTAGATACTCCATTACCTTAAGGATAATGGTTAGATGAAAATTTGAGAATAATTTTGTTATCATATTCCCATTCTATCATTTCTATGGATGTGAATGCTAACCCATTGTCACAAACCAAATAGACTAGAGTCATAAATCTGGTGCATATGTTTTCTTCTAAAATTTTGATCACTTCTTTTATTCTAATTCTTTGGTGGCTACTACCTCAGTCCACCTCATGTAATAGTCAGTCACTATCAAAACATATTTGTGACTTATGATGATTTGGGGTTTATTACCACTACAAATTCTAATCCCCGTTGGGAAAAGGGTTTGTCAATCATGATTGGCTATAAAGGCAATGTTGTCTTTGGCTCTTTTATGTTGAAGATCTAGCATAAATGACATTCTCTCACATGATTATGATCATCTTTGATGATGGTGGGCCAATAGTAGCCATCCTAAGGATTTTATGAGTTGTCGTTCTCTTAGATAGGTGCCCATTTCCCAAATTCTCGTGAAAATTTCTCATTACCTTAGTATCTTCTTCTTTGGAAACACACCTTAGGTACACACCTTCAAAGTTATTTTGATATAGGACTCCATTTTTTATGAGGTAGTGAGTTGGCTTAAGCCTTAAATCTCTTCTTTTTTCCCTAGTTAATCCTACAATATAAGTGGCATTAAGTAACAAGTGAATAATAGAGTCATACCATTCATTATCTTGGAATCTTTGTTAATCAACTTTCATAATACTTAGCTTAGGATTGGTATTATCAATCATTGAATCAGACCCTATCACCTTACCAATTTTACAATTTTCATTTCTATGTCATATTATTATAGAACAAACATCCACTTACCTCTTCACTCTCCAAGTTCACATTAGCTTAACATTAGTTTAGTAGCTAGGTCTAGCGAAATGGCATGTGCTTTATTCACAAGAATGTAGTGCCTAAATTTCTTGACAGCTTTAACTAATGTAAAGGTTTGTTTATTAATTAGTGGGTAATTTAAATTTTCATTCTTCAAATTATTACTCATAAAATCAATTAGATGGTCAGACCCTTCTATTTTTTGAGTTAACATAGTAGCAATAGTGTGATCAGAGGAGAAAGAGTAGAGGTAAGATCACTTTAAAAAGTCAAGACTTATCAAGATTGGAGCCTGGTTGATTGCACATTTGATGTCTTCAAAGGCCTTCTTGGATTCTTCATTGTATGATACTTTGGCATCCCTCTTTAGCATATCATTCAATGGCTTGAAAATATCTACAAAGCCAAAAATGAACTTTCTTACAAATTTTATCTTACCAAAAAATGATTTTAATTTTTTTTACTCTTGGGAGGCTCTATCTTGGATATGGCTTCCACTCTTTCAGGGTCTATGGAAATTTCATCTTTAGTGATGACATGGCCTAACAATTTTCCTTTATTAACATAAAAAATTATCTTCTTAGGGTTAAATAATATTCCATACCTTTTACACCTTTCAAACACCTACTATAAATGCATGAAATGGTCTTCCCTATTTGTAGAGAAAATAGTTATATTATCCATGGAAATTATGATAGACTTATTAATCAGGGCTTGGAAGGCATTAATTCATGGGCCTTTGAAAAGTGGCTCTTGCATTTATCAATCCAAAATTCATCCTCTTGTATGCAAAGGCCCCCTACTTGGTTGTCAATGGTCTTCATTATATCTTTCTTTTCAACTAGTGCCTGATTGTACCTTGAAAAACTATCAAGAAAAAACATCATGGCTAAACCTAAAATAATTTTTATTACCTAGTCCAAAGAGGGAAGAGGATAATTATCCTTTTTAGATGCTTTATTTAAATTTCTAAATTCAATACACAGTCTAATTTCACTATTCTTCTTTCTAATTGGCACCAAATTAGCCATACAAGTAGAGTGCCTAATGGGAAATACAATCTTGACATCTAATGGTCTCTTGACCTCTTTGAATATCATGGGTTCTAGGATAGGGTTCATATGTTTTTGTTCCTACCTGAAGGGTTTGTAACTCTCTTTAAGAGGTATAGTATGGGTGATGACTCTTGGATCAAAAATCTTCAAGTCATCATAAGACCAAGCTATGACATATTTGTACTTTGTTAACATCTCTTTGGATCTCTTATTTTGAACATTAGTGTAGGCTTTTCCAATGTTAACCAACTAAGGTTGATCTTAGGGGCCAAAATCAATTGCATTTTAATCCTTCGTACTTACTTTGGGAACCTTATAAGCTTTATCTAGCTTATCTTGATAAAACAGTCTTTCTAAGGCAATCATCCCTTTAGGGATTTTATTTTAATTTAGCTAAATGACTTTGCCATTAAACTTACCTTCTCTAAAATCATTCTCATTAGCCTCATCAATGATCTAAGCCTCAATTGCTCCTAAACTAGTCATGAAGTTTAGAATTTATTGGTCATCACTAAATACCTACAAATGATTCGCATTGTCTGGGATAGAAGGGCAAGGTATGAGCACAATACTAAAGTTGGGTGAATCTTAGTCAGGCATGAGATTAATTATAGTAGGTTCCAACTCATCAATATATTTATTTTCTTCCCTTAGGACAGAGATAATATTGACGGTATCAAAAAATTCCACTAGATCCCAAACTTTGAATTTGTACCTCTTAAGGTATGACAGTTTGCATTTATACTTATTTCTCACTTGATTTACTACTAGTTCTGAGTCACCATAGACTATGAGTTCCTTGACCTTATTCTTGATGGAAAATTATAGACCTAAGATGAGGGATTCATATTCTGTAAGTTTATTAGTACAAGGAAACTAGAGTTTATAAGAAGCATAGCGTTTCTTACCAATAGGGTTAGTAAGAATAATGCCTACTCCAAATCTAGCGTTACACCTAACCCCATCAAAATGCAACTACCATAACCCAAGCACAACATTATAAGGTTTAGTATCATAAACCTTGGTATTTTTGAAGGTGAAAACCCCTAGATTAGAATCAATTATGTTGACCCATTCATTGACAACATTATACTTAGTGATCATGTGTTTCATTGTTGGCTCTCTTTCAGCTTTGATTTGGTTAGGAACTCCCTTCCAAGGTAGCCATAGGTGTGAACAATCTATGGACATATACCCATTTAGAGCCTTTGTCCACTCTCTACTTAAAATTAGTCCATATGCATCAAGGATATCTACCACTTAGATATCTATAAATTATTAGACCCTTGGTTTAGAAGCCAATTGCATATAAACATTTAACAATTTTCCAACCACATTGACCCTATATTTATCTAATAGGGTGACAACCCTATTAGACTTAATGGGGGTCAAACTGAGTTGTTTAAAAACACCTATAGGCATGATATTTTTAGAGGCACCAAAATCCAACAAATACTTATGCAATTTTTTACCAAACATTATGACTGTAAGTAAGAAGGGTGGTGACTTTGTTTTAGCTTTAGCTACATTTGCATTATCAGTCTAGGATATCTTGCTAAATTTCTTGGATAAAGACTCCAGCAATATCTCTTTGATTTGTGATTTGTGTCAATTCATGCAAGGCAATATTAGTTTTGATTTTATTTATGTCCTCTATAATATTATAATCAATCC
The DNA here is from genome assembly GCA_037957365.1 of Torreya grandis. Taxonomy (NCBI): domain Eukaryota; kingdom Viridiplantae; phylum Streptophyta; class Pinopsida; order Cupressales; family Taxaceae; genus Torreya; species Torreya grandis. The sequence goes on along the minus strand of JARHVA010005986.1, from coordinate 548,767 downwards.
TATTGGAAGAATTGGAAGCATCAGCACTAGGTTTAGAAGTACTTCCCTTTGGAGGCTCTGGATTATTATCGGAGGTGGTATCTGGGGGAGTACCAAATTTTTCTAGAGTAGTAAAATTAGTCAAAGGCTTCCTCTATTATTTGTTCCTTACAGGGTATGTCTTCTTTAAGAATTATTGGAAGGCATGGACTTGTTTAGGAACATCATCAAGCTCATTGCTTTTTTGGAAGGGGAAATCAAACATCTCCACCATGAAGGTCTAATCAGTAGGCTTAGGTCCTAAAGTACCTACCCCATTATCTTTGTTAGGAACTACCTCAAAATTATATAACTCTTCTTGAAGTTCCTCAAAATATTTACAGAATACAATGCAATCAATTTCACCATGCTTAATAGTACAATGGACTCTATTATAATGAGACAAAGCAATGTCAGTGAGATTAATATCTACAGTCTTCTTTTTAGAAGAGGGTACATTACTCTTATGGTTATAAAAACTATCATTATTAAACCTATTATTTCATCTATTGGACCTTTGAAAAGAGAAGTTCCTACTAGAAGTTTCCCTAGTATTACCAACTTATTTTTGTATCTGAAGGAAGTCAGTGCTCAATTTTTGGACCATTTTTGGAATGGACTCATTCTCACTTTTGGGGACTTCTAACTTATGGACTTGGTTATTATTTGCACCAGAGTCTGGTACCAAGATCTTTTGATTAGTTATATAAGATCCATTATTATTAGGGTGATTTAAGAATCCCAAATTCTGGTTAAGAGCAACATGTCTTAGAGGCAATTGGTTTAGCTTTGAGATATAGTTAAGAGCAAGCACATTCTAGTTATTATTGGGAAATACATTCAAGGTGGGCATATATGGATTGAAATTAGGAACATAATATGCCATCTATCCCTAAGGTTGCATCTGGTCATTTATGATCATAGCCTCAGCATAAGCTAAAGCTAGTGTGTTCATTGGACCCATAACCTCTTTATGAACATTGAGGTCATGGGATCAAGATCATCTTTATATATTTCTAAAGCCAAGGCCTGATCAAGTTTATAAAGGTAAATGGTTCTACTATACATATTCTATAACCTAGCATTGAAATCTCTTATAGGTTCATTGGCATCCCTTTTTAAGGTGGTAAAATATTGATACAAGACATAGGGGCTGATTCTTTTACCAAATTAGTTAATGAAGATGTTATTAAATTCATCCCATGTGGTGATGCAATCATCAATAAAGTTTAGGAACCACACATATATAGCATATTTAAATGTGAAAGGAAATAACCTACATGCTATGTCCTCATGAACTACGTTTAACAATCTTAATGCAGTGTTAAATGATTTAAAATGTTCTTTTATTGTTACTATACCATTAGGGATACAAGTTGGCAAATAATTTTTAGGATTGTGAGGGAGGTCATGAATTTCACCTTGTATTTTGATATGAGAACTTCCCAACCAAGCCATACCTTGATGAAGGTTGAATACAGGGTTACCTTGGATTAGTAAAGATAACAGAGATTTTGAACACCTGCATCTACCTTTGTCTCTTCTAGCTCTTCTATGGACTTCCAACTAAAGTAGAGGCTCTCTTGTCTCAAAGTTTGATCTAGTCCAGATTCTTGGTAATTCCATCTTGAGAACTTTAGATCCTATTTGAAACATGATGTGTCAAACCAACCTTTATAAAGAATAGGACTCAGATTTGCACATTAAGCTAATTTTACAAAGATACATGTAAAGAACAATAAAAGACATCAAATTTTAACTAAGTTATCTAAAAGGTGTGTCCAATTATGAAAATATGGCCTATGTTTGCAAGTCTAAGCTTAAATAAACCCAAATCTATCAAAGATACACCAATCCTTGATCAAATTAAGCTATTCTAACTTATAATACTATGGATCCTTAGATCTTAAGATATCTTTACTAGAATCCAGCATCCAAACTTAAATATATTTGATCTTTATCTAAAGGAAGCACAAAGATGGGTCAAAGATCAATAAAATCAGTGATCTTTATGCTTTTAAGTAAAGAATTGTGTAAAAGTCCAAAGATGACACCAACCTTAGATCAAAATAAACTAAGACTATAAAAAATTCAACTAATTCACCAAACCCTCCTATCACCATCATAGCTTCATCCTGCTGATGTCTCTATGTGTATCATAGGTGCTCGTAGTGTTTAAGAACACTTCTCATTTTAGAATTCTTGGAATTCATGCATGAGCAGTTAGTTTTTGGTAATCTAGTTTCCTATGGTGAAATAGAGGCAAAACAAGTCAAAATGTTCCACAAATTTATATTGATTAGTGGTTGGGAGCCATCATGATCCTTGTAAAATTTTGAAGTATCTATGTTAATCTTAGTGAATTATGACCAAAGTTCTATACTAAAGACTAATCTAGATGAATATTTATAGTGAGATCTATACTAAAGTGATTTGGTTAAAAAAAAAGTAAAAGAGAAGGTTAAGGCACAAAGAAAATATGTGATTGTTGATCCTTAAATCAAACATTATGACAAAGTTTAAATTATAACTAAACATGCATTAAACCAGTATATAATGCAAAATAGCATAAGTTCAGATCTCATTATACACTAGGCAAACTTCTAAGGATAATATGAAGGGATACAAGTAAGAAATGAATTTATTTTAAAGATTTGTTACTACAGTTAAATAGCATTTGCACATCCTTATGCAGAACAAATGAAACAAATCAAATGAAATATCATTCAATTAATTTAGCATAAGCACAAATTAGCAACCCTGTATCAAAGATAAAAATTTAGAATTCATGAAACCATTCAAATTCAATATTTGGAGAAAGCAATTGAGAGAGAAGTCATGAAACAATTGACACAAACAAACTTAAACAAACTTTTTAGTATTCCTTATTTATATTAAATACCCCAAAGTATACAAGTTTTGCTCAAAAACTACCTCCTTAAAAAATGGTAATACTACCTTTTATAGAAGGAAAAGGTAGTATAATGATTAGTTACAAGATACAAATGTATAAAAGATAAGGATAGTCATCCTTTTAACAAGTTTCTAGAATACATTTGCTTTTCTAAAGTGGATTGACCTAGAGGCAAATATACTAACAAACTAGCATATGCCTTTACAAAAGAATATTCCACATTCAAATATTATAATGCCTTACAAAAATGGAATATTAATTAACTAATGGGCCCATGTCTGAGGGGCTCCCTTATTGCTCTTAGAGAAATTCCATAGATCTTTGATGTCTCTCTTTGACAAGCTCCAAATCAATAGCTGGTTTCAAGAGACAAACATCCTCTTGATCAGCTAAGTCATCAAAGTCTCTGTCATCCCTTGCCATAGCCTATTTGATGCTCTAGGATTCTACAATATTTTCCTCAGTGGTGAAGATCATGCCCATGATTTTGTTTCTGTCACTCCCTAATTGACCTTGGATTTTAATTCTCACTTATTACATCACCAAAGTGATTATGTGCTTATACTCTTCATCATCAATTATTCCTAGGGTTGTAGACTTTGTAGGATTAGCTATCATGGTGCTAAGGAGTTACTTAATTTTGGTAATTATCTCTTCATCATCCTTTAAGAGTCTATCCAAGCCTTTTGACCAAGCACTCAAAAATTGGATCTCATCAACCATTATCCCCAGTATTACATTTAAGTGGGCTAGGCTAATGGTTTTGAGTTTAGGAATTCTATCCTTCAGTATATTGATAAGATCCCTTATCCTATCCTCTACATCCCTCTAATAGGTCATCAATCCTTTGTCTATCTCACTCTATTGGCTCAATGCATCCTACCTCAGTTTCATTGACTTTAAGGAGTCAAACATGTCAAATAAGGATGCTTCAAACATATTTATCATAGCCTTAAGAATTGATAGGACAGCCATTGTCTCTAGGTTCTCCTTTTCTATTTTTAAGTTATGTATCTTATTTTTCATACCCTTGATGCCTGCTCTAATCTAGCTGAATGAGCCTCATCCAATCCTCTATCTTCTTCATGAATAGGATGTTCCCTAGGCTATTGCCCTCCAACTGGAGTTAAGCCTATAAATTGATCAAATTTTTGAAAGGTGAATTCTTCACCTCTAACCATGGCCTTCTTGGTTGTGACTCTCTCCATCCCTAGTATTTTCATATTGCATTGGACACTGGTTGATGGCCCTATCACTCTATAAAGTTCTGGGACCTCCATTCTTGTGTTGCTTGAAGTACCTAGAGTGTCTATTTGTGTGCCACTTGATCATACTATGGAAACTTTTATTTTTTCTTCTTCTTCCTTCATCAAGGTCAATATCCATGGCTTAATTTCTTCATAAACATCAATGTTAATTGTTCAATTCAAGGCCCAAGAATGGGATAAAATGGGAATCTTTTACAATTTCCCATAAATAAACCATTTAGGGATAACAGGTCCATGAATGGGGTATTCTTCACTAAACAAGTTGACCTCACTCATGGGATGGGTAAAGTTCAACTTGGGCTTCTTTCTCCCAACTAGGACCAATGTTATTTTTTATTTTCTTTTATATGGGTGTGTTATGAGAACCAGGTCCAGAGTAACTTCCTTCCCCTTATCCTGTTTAACTTCCACTACCTAGGTTTGGGGTTCTTCTATTTATTCTTCCTCATCCTCTGACCCATAAGCTTCAGTAACCACCCTAATTGCATCCTCTACTGTCTCATTTTTTTATAATTTAATCATATCCAAGTATTCAAATGAAGACTTTAGTCTATCAAGAGGGGCAGAATATGATCCTTCCCCAGGTCTCTCTTCCAAATTTTCTTTTCCAAGTCCCTACGTTATTTGTGCTTAGGTTTATTGCAATGGTTGATCTAGAGGGGACCTTAAGGTTGGTATAGACAACAAATGATATTACATGGATCCTTTTACCAAATATCACCATGCGGCTTGTCATCTCTCCTAGCCAACTTAATGTTGTGTCTTTTCAATCTGGCAAATAAATCTAGGAAACTAGAGGCCCTAATGTAGAATTGGTCATGGACATTGGTTTTATTCTCGTATACCTTATTTATGGTATTTATCTTTATATGTTTTGTGATCACCCCATTAGGATCTCATTGCCTTAAATCATCTTTATGTAGGGTGAAGGAGTCCCTGTGTCTAGAAATATCATTTACATGCTCCCAATTTTGCAAAATAGTCCTATTTTTTGTTAATAAAAAGGGATGGGGAAGTACTTTCCTCTTTTATTTTAAAAATACATCTATATTTTGAAGAATTTGGTAAGCCACTTCTTGCTCTGCTAGATTGGTTGGCACATAGATGGGTAACCTGAAGGGTTGTGTCAAAGTCCCCTCAATCTTATGATGGTGCAATCAGGGTAGAACCAAATATCCCTTATCAACTCCACATACTTATTATTCAATTGTCTAACCCTACTCATATGGATTCCTATGATGTCTTCCACTAGGGCTAGGTAGACACAATCATAGATGAACTACATGTTATGCCTATACTTGAATATGTGTAACTTTGAATAATGATGGGAGATAGTGGGTCTTCCATTAGGGGACCAATTATTAATGTTTAGGATCTAGGTAGAGGCTAAAAAGGCATCTAATATATAGTAAATCATGTAAAAAAATTTGCTTATTTTCATCTTGATTACTGTGAATTGGGACTTCAAGTGGATTTTGATCATCTCACCCAATGGGGGAGTGAGTCCTTTCTCCACCATGAAGTAAACATATGATACCAAGATTTTGTCAATATGAGTGGTGCATGGGGCTCTACATAACTTATTTAGTAAGGTCATTACCATCCTAATTCCTTACCTAAATTAGACAATTGATATTTTTCATGTGGGGTCCTAGACAACTTGGTTCCTAGTGAGTAGCCATGGGTCTAGGATTCTATTCAAATTGTGATCTTTAGTAAAAAAAATTATTGTGGGAAAGTATATAATGGCTTACACATTTTATATTATCTCTCAAAATATATGGGAGAAATGTAAGCTACTTTCTTGAATGTACACTCATGCACAATCCAATCATTCTCAATTTTACAATCTTAGAAAAGAGGAGAAAGGACATCAATACAATGAAGTACCTCAATCTTGGTAGCAATGTAGTGTAGGATATCCATCTGAATGGAAATCAAGTCATTGTATCTTCTCAAAATGGTTGCATTCTTCTATTCCTCCCTAGTCAAAGCCTACATCTCTTTGATGGTCCAAAAGAGTTTGGACCAATTCCAGTTCCTATTGTTTAAAGCTACAATGTATAGGTCTAAGTCTTTGAAAACCCTCCCCTCATTATCTGAGGTTAAGTATAGCTTGATCTTGTCCTTTTTTTTTGTATATGAGTTGCCATGGCTATGAAAATTACAATTACTTATCAAATGGATTTCAAGTAATCAATAAATTAGTTTATTCTTGCTTAGATCACAATTGAGCTCTTCTCAGTTTGATTGTGATTAATCTAAGCTTGAATTAGGACTTTAAGGATGTTAGGGCTTTTTAGAGCTTTAATGGTAGTGGCAATCTAGACTTAGGCTCATTAGTGTCTAGGGTTTGATAGAGACTCAGGTCTTTATACCTTTGCCTTTTTGAACACACAAAATCCTTCATTTTATCATTTTGTGTTTGTGTGGCATCCATGTTGCATCCATTTGACAGCTTTCATGGCATTTTTCATAAATGCCTTAAGGGACTAACCTTTTCCTTTTGAAAATATAACTTTTTGTTCATGCCATCAGATCTTCGTTTATAGATCAATGTAGGTCATTGATCATGATCATAGGGCTTAAGAATCATTGGTTTCTTTATGTCAAGCTCCACAATTATGACACTTAACACTTTTGTAGTCCTTCTAGGCCCTCTATTTTGTTCTATTTTGTATAGTAAACATATGCTTTCCACATTTTGATCTTGTGGGCATCCTGGAATTCATTAAAAAGTCTTCAATGGTTGTGCTCCATCTGATCATCCCCTTATAAGCAAGCATGGACTGTTGATCTTAATATGAGTAGATGCACATGATTGGTTTGATAAATCAAATAATTTAGACTCATTAGGTCTCTTTGATCCATCTGATCAATATTCACAATGAAGCATAGGCTATTGATCCTAAAAAATGGTGAGGACTTTAATCATTGAAATGATAAATGAAGGGACTTAGGCTTAAATACTCTAGGCTAGGGTTTATTTCATATTTAATAAACACGTTATAAAATTTAGGATAAATTATTTTAGCCTAATTTTTTGGAATATATATAAAGGGTACCTAGGCTAAATGTTTTAGGCTAAGGGTTATATTGCATTAATAAAGACAACATACCCTTTAGGTTAAGATATTTATTCTAAGTTATTTAGAACATGTCTGAAGGGGGCCAAATGATAAAAGGACCAATAGTTAGGTTTTGACCTAGGATTTCATCATGTTAATAAACATGATAAAACCTTAGGTTAAAATAATTTAAGCTAAGTCTTATGCCACAAGGGTATTTCAAAATAAGATTTAATATAAGTTACTAGCCTAAGGTTTATTGTGTTCAAATAAACATAATTGGAACCTTAAGAAATAGACTTAGATCAGAACTATCTACAAATACTTAGATCATGAGGCCATTTTATCATTTTAAATTCAAAGATCTTAAACATCTAAACATATTATGAGGGGTCCCATTGATCTCCAATGAAATCCATAATCTTTTAGCAACATTTTGGAGTGTATCTCTATGTCTAAGAAAATGATTAATTAGTTTAAATTTGACAATCTCATAGATGTCAATGATGACCTCACAGACGTCAAATGATGATCATGAGAACATAAAATTCAAGTTAATAGGTCATTAGGTTTCATGGGCTTAAAGTTGATGGTCCTATGGGCATCAATAATGGCCTTGTGGATGTCAAATGATGGTTGGGAATGTCAATTTCAAACTCATGAAACTCTTTTAGTCTATAGACCTTGGATTTGATATGCACCATTAGATCAATCTATGTAATGAAGCATGGACCATTGATCCAAATCTAAGTATCTACATGTTATTGTTCCAATTTAATATGTAATACCTTTTGTTATTAAGATTTAAATGTGAGAGTGCCATGTGGAAATTACATTTGCTCCATCAAATTATTTGTTCTACTTAAGCATGGATCATTGATCTTGAGTCGGGTGCTTACACTTGATTGGTCTAATGGGTCAAATATTTAAGTTCATCAGGCTTTCTTCACTTCATCAAATCATTTCTCATGATAAGCACAGACCATCATATTTGTAAAGAAACAAGGCACTTAAGATGTGAGTAAATATAGGAAATTAGGCTAAAGCTTTAAATTTAAGGTCTTGTTCGTGTTGATAAAATATGAACAAGGCCTTAGGGTTAAAACTTTAAGTTAAGCATATAACAAAGGGGACCCTGATAACATAAGCATTAGACCATGTTAGAAATATAAGGAACAAAGGGAAAATAAAAGCTACCAAGTAGGATTTTTAGGTTAAGGTTTTAGTCATGTTAAGAAACATGACCAATCCTTAACATGAAATTTTGGCTTAATTACAAGGTTAATTTAATATGTTCCTACCAAAATTTAAATTAAAGGTCTAGGCTAGGGTTTACCAATGGAGGGTTTTATCACATGAGTCTAACTGTGAAATTATTTTCAAATCAAAGGCTATCAAAGCCTAGATAGAGCTAATCTATGAAATCCCATTATGATCCATTGAAGAGGGATCCATGAAACCTAAAATCTTAAAACATGGAAATCAACTGTTAGTAACATTAGGCAAGTTTCACATAAAACCATGAACAAAATGAGCTAGTTTCATCAAATGGGCTGATCTTCAAATTCTAATAAAGTGCAAGACATCAAGTTGCAATCTTAAGGTTCAAAATAATCATAAGGGTCCATATTTTTTAGAAATGGGGGTATGTTGTCCTCAACAAGTCCTAAATAAACAATAAATGAAATGCATAAATAAATCACAATGGGGTATCATACTCAACAAAACATATACAAATAGCTCATTTTCATTTCTGTTAAAATTTTCCACATATTTTTAAACTTATGGTTCAATCATAAGAAAGACATAAGTCACTCATCATTCTTACAAATAGTTTGTATAGTCCAATCCCTTAAAATCATACATGAGTCACTCATTACTTCCACATGAGCCTCTCATGTATCTTTCTTAGCTACTAGCACATACAAAACCTCAGTGCTAATTTTTAGCACTTAATTAAGCTAGGTCAACCTCAGTCCATGCCTTATTCTAGATTATTTAACTATTATCTAAACACCTTTCTACAACATCCCTAGCCTTATCAATCTTTACCCCAACCTTTTCAACTATTTCAAGAGAAATTATTCCCCCAATACTAATAAATTCTAATTCAACCACTGTAACCCTCATGGGGTCCAACCTTTCAACACCCCATTTCAATTATCTCAACCTAACCTACCTCACTTATCCTCTTTCCCATCTCAACATTTACCTTTAAAACCTATCCAATCAGCCTTGTCAAGTTCATCAGCTAAACCAATCCAATTAACCAGTTCATCCTCATTACAAGGACAATCATTAAAACTAGTTCTAAATCCTCCTACCTAATGGTATACTCCATTGGGGGAACCATATATTTTTGTGCTAGAAAAGTTCCATAAAGCATCAATAATCCAACTCCCTCCTATCAAACCTATTTTATTAGGATCATATGATTTCATTTGACCTTGGTATAATGGAAATGAATTTTGCCCCTATCATCATATCATGGATCATACAGATGAAAGATGTAAATCTTTCAAATAGTTGTTCCAAGACTTGGTTGATTATGGTAAACTTGTGCTGGTTATTCCCAATCCCTTGTAGAATCAGCAATCTATTATTTGTCATCCTCTTGTATCATCTACTTCACCCATTTCTAGTCAAAACCCTTCAAGCCATGGTGTTTTCGTATCTAAAACCATCCCTAGTAAGCCTATTACTAAGAAGGTTTTCAAAACCTTATCCAACCCATCTATTGAATCCATTCAAGTTTCACATCTTCCTCTAAACATAGTTACAAAGGAAGACCTCATTGTCATCAACCCTCTTATGGATCAAGTTCAACCTATCCACCCATCTTTAGCTACTATAGTAAAAAAACATCTCAACCCCAATCAGTCGAGTTAGCGACCTAAATCGGTCAATCCATTTCACTTGCTCTATAGTTTTCTCACCTTTATCTATTTGATAGCAATAACATTGTTACCTTTGATCCTATTCCTTTTAGGTGAGAGTCAAAGTTTTATCACCTCATCTCATTTTCAAACCAAATAAACCAATCCCATTCATTATATACCTTATTTTTTTAATCATATAAATCCATCACCAAATATAAAGCAACCCAAAACTAAGTTAACCAATCAATTTATCAACCTCTTCATGCAAAACTTTAAGTTGCTTCGATATCCAAAAAGTCATGTTTTATATATTTAGTTAGGAATAAATCAATTATATTATTTAAATATCCCTAAATCTATCACCCAAACTAGTCCAACCAATCAACCACATCCAAAGTTTAAAAGGTTTCCTAAACATAAGTTATCAAGTTTAGGTTGGAATCCTAAACATTGCAAGCCCTTTTTAGGCACTAAGTTGAAGCTTTCTGATAGGGATAATCAGTTGGTTTTATTGGATCCATCCACATTTCAAAACTACTCCATCCATCTCATTTTTAGTTTTCAACCTTACAATATTTTGAAGCATAGTCTAAATCAGTTATCTCTCTACCCTCTTGCAATTGTAAAGGTCATCCCACCTAAGCCCCTACCTATGTCTTAAGTTCTCTATCAACTAACAACTAACAAGCCTTCAAAAATGGATGAAGATGCATTCACCCCTCCAGGCTTCCTTTAACCATCCACTAAGATTTGTTTTCCCATTGGGGGAAGTGTTTTACTTCGAGTTGATGTAGATCATATAAGTATGGGGCATTTTCAAAATTATCCCCCTTTCTGCATCTTTGCACTTGAATCCTTCATAGTCAAGGATCCTTTTAACTTTTTTATCTAATGTAAGCTTTTTCTTTGATCTTTATCATCCACTAGAAGTCCTTTAACCCATTCTCACCCATTGTCCATTATCAATATAAATTGATGGAAAGAATCATGTGATTTTTTTATTACAGACACTTAGCCCAATCTTAAATGTGAGCACCTCGGCTCTATTCATAGAATATTTCTCATGGACACATTCCACCTTTTTAAGAAGGAACCCATGGTAATTATCTCTCAACTTCCCATCTTAATTCCATCCAACATTTACCTCCCCCACTTGTGTTTCAATTTTTCTCTCTAAAAGGTGACCAAGACTAACCTAGGTTAATTCACATCAAAAAAATCAAAAATTTTGGGATATCTTACTCAAAAGGGTCATTGTTAAAATTGTAGATTGCTCCCTTGAAGGACAGCTACAAATAATTATAAGTTTCATAAATAGAATATACTAATCCCTTGAAGTGAAGCTATCAAATAAATCAAAGGCTAGACCATTCCCTTAAAGGATGGCTAGTTATAGTTATGGAAAAAGCAAAGAAACTAGAGGCTTCTTGCATTAATCAGCTTCCCAAAATCTCTCAAACCAAAATTAGAAAAGGACCCTAAATCAAAAATTCAAAATCTAATATATCCCATAGAAGACTTCTCACCTTCATCAATCTTCTCTAATTATGCATACTTCTTGCATCAATCAGTCTGCCTCCTATATATAAATCATGGATTATCACATGGATCATCCTAAGTCACCTATAAGGACATTGGATTTCACATAAGATGGGTGGTATACCCATAGTTATTTCATACATGTCACACCTCTTTTATCCAATCAAGGAAATCAAAGCTTGCCTTTTATAGATTTGTTAAAAGTATTTATTTACAGGTATCAAGTGCAAAGCCTTAAGGAGTTTACTTTTTGATAAACACCATGTTCACTATGGTCCATGCCAATAACTTGGTGAAAAGGGTCCCCTTTTGTGTCTTTTTCATTCATCTATTTACATATATTACCTTAATCCAAACCCATCCTAAAGGAGTTAAACCTTTGTGTTCATTCTCTTCTTGCTTATCCAAATTTGTATCTTTTGTGACTAGGGCATAGCCTTTGCCATTTCACTCATATATTACCATCCTAGCATACTGTTATCCATACCAGCATCAAAAGGTGATTGTGATTCATATCAATCTCTTTGTTTATGCTTTGATTTTGACTTTTGTAGCAGTCACATTTTTGTCCAAGGCCAATTAACTCATCCTTTTTACATTTATTTTGTCCTTATTTACCAAAAAACCAAAAATTTGGATTAGTGGAAGTCCAACCCATGTTGGTCCCACAGTCTAATTTAGCTTGAGAATTTCACCTTGAAACATAAGTCTATAGCTGAAACCCCTTTACAATCCTAGACAACTTAAGTTCAATTATGTCTATCATTTGTTATCTTGGTGCCAAATTTTAAGCCCATGTGCTTCATGGAAAATTTATGTCTTATTTGGTTGTAGATATTGTTGTTTGTTTACCTTATTCCTTATTTAATCTTAACCTTGGTGATTGATGCATGGACATTTTTTATCACCTGCTTTTTGTGTTGGATACCTATCCATTTGTCCATTTGTCCAAGCCACATTTGTGCATTTAGTCCATCAACCCCCATTTATATATTTGCATTTTTATTGTATCCATTTCCATTATCTCCCTCTTCCCCTATCCTTTGTCAAACCAATATCCATCTCCTTTTCCCTTCATTGGTTCCTATTTTGAGGGGGAAACATTCTCATATCAAACTAGGGCATGTTGGGGGCATTTATTTAAGTTTTTCTTCCATATTTTTGTCTCATGGCTAGTCTCTACAAACCACTCAACAAAAAAGGGCAAATTTAGATGCAATAAATCTATACCATAGCCTGAAACCCTGAAATAAGTTGAGTCTAAAATCCTAAAGTCCTAAAATAAGTTAAGTTTGAAATGTGGTAGAAACCTCCAAAAATCTATATATTACATCTTAACTCCTAGAGATCTAAAACCACTCCCAAATGCCCTGAAATTATATACATAGAATATAACTTAAATTATAAGAAACTAAATGTCCATAATTAAATGGGGGAGTTGGTTTTCGGGTTGTTATGGATGGGAATAGGTTTTGTTTTTAGGATTTTTGGTTGTTTAAAAGATTTTGGGTGGTTAGGGATGGTAAATAGTAATTAATATGGTTAATTACCATGGTTAAATAGGGGGAATATACATAAAATAAACATTTAAGTATAAGAAACTAAATTTCCATAATTAAATGTCAACTTATACTTAAATGTTTATTTTATGTATATATCCCCTATTTACCCATGGAATTAACCCTATTAATTACTATTTACCATTCCTAACCACCAAAAATATCTTAAAAAACAAAAAATCCTGAAAAAAAAACCTATTCCCATTCATAACAACCCAAAAACCAACTCCCCCATGTCATATGCAAAATCCCCAACCATTTGGCAACCGTGCAACCTAAAACAAGCATGTAAATCATAACTTCCTAGATAGATGTCAATTATATTAGATCAAAAAATTTCCATATAATAATTTAAAACCATTCCTAAAATGGTTCAAAAAATATATAGGTTGGAGGACCCAGACTGTGGAGGTTTTTTTTAGACATCGAAGGTCAGAATTTATAGCATTTGGAGTCCAAAATATTGCCCACAAGTCAATCAATTGAAAGGTTCAAATTCATGATCAAGTAAGTCATTTTTTTTGTTTTTTAATTTATTTTCTCTTTTCAAATATTTTTTAAATCCATCATTATAAGTTATTAGATCAATACATTTGTTAAAATCTATGTTTTAGACCCCTTTCTAGCCCATTTCCTAGCTTGCAGACACCTCTATCCTTTCTTAAACTTTTTGCGTCCTTACGAAAACTCATTTTTTGTATTTTATACACTGTTATAGGATTGACCACAATCTATGAATATTTTTTGTGATCCTATAGGATTGTTATCGATTCTATCTTTTGCATAAAACCTTCAATTTCAGCCCTTTAGGTCCTTTTATTTGATTCTATAGGTTCTTGTTTGTTTCTTGCCTATCTCTAAACCTATATAATCTATCCTAATCATTCTTAAAATTCCCTAATCCATTAATAATCCTTATTTTATAATCCTTATCCCTCATCCATCCATCCAGTCCTTATCCCATCATCTTAGTCTACCTTGTGTGCATTCAATCTAGTTCCTAACCCAAACTTATCGGTAACCCTTTGTGACGCTTGTGTGACTAAACCCTTATTTGTGTTGACTTATACATATTAATTTTAATTCATTTATAGTTTCATCTAATCATTTATATCTTTTAACGTATTCTTAATCATTTTTATTCTTATTCAGTTTATATATCTTTTATCAAAAATAGTGGGTTGACATCTGTCAAGGAAGAATATCTCTTCCAGGACTTGGTATCTACCAAGCAACCCACTCATATTTTTTAATCCCATTTTGTTGAAGTGTGGTGTATTATAGGTCATTCTTCCCCATCCAAAGATGATTTCTCATAATTGAGCCTGACGTACAGTGTGCAACCAACCATCCATATCTCCAAGTAATCTTCAAAACCCTGCATATACTTTATTTTTAGTAGCTAATTAGTTCACATTGAAAAAGCATAAAAATACTAAAACACCACAAATTTTCATATAATATTTTTTTGGGTAGACCTTGGATACATGAGATTCATGCAATCCCTTCAACATTATACGAGTGTATCAAGTTCCCACATTCCAATATGGAGGTTACCATCTATGGAGATTTATAGCCATACGAATATTACAAGCATTTAGAGGCTGAGTGTCAAATCTATAACTACCATTTTGGCTTGAATATAGTTCTAAATAAGGATAAGGGAAAATAAATACTTGTTGATTCACCAGAGGCCAATTGCATTGACCCTAACACCCTTGATTCACTTTCCCACAGACTACCTCCTAAAATGTCTAATCACTATACCATCTAAGCTAATGGCCCAAGATAATATTTAACCCATGATACATTCCACACTGTTAAGCTTCCATATAACCCCAAGTCCTTTGGAAGACCAAAATCCAAATCACCTTACATGGAATGGAAAAGAAAGGGAAAAGCCAAATTGCATAGTCCAGCACCTGTCATTTTCATATCGACCTCTAGGTAAGAGTAGGACCCATTTGAGGGTGATGAATCTTGGTTGTATAATGATAAACTGGACAACTATTACATTAGTTCCAAGTATCCTATTTCAAATAGAATCATGGAAAGGCATGCCTATGAAGGAGAAGTCCTTAGGCTAAATCAACAAGGTCCACTTGAGATAATTTATACCACTCAATACAAAGGAACCTATGAACTTGGTTTTAAACCACCTTGAGTTGATTTAACATATCTTATTCTATTCCCATCACCAAAAGACTAGTGATGATGATGCTGACATGAAGTAAAGTTTTATTATATCCATTTTGATGACCTAACCCATACCAATTTGTTTAACATTAATACCATTTGTACCCTATGACTAGTTATATTATCCATAATCCACTTCCATTATATTATCCTCAATTGATAGATTGGGGCCAAAAAGAATCAACAATTTCAGTTGATGAGTTTTATAATGATGAGGCCTTCTATGATTTTTTAGGCCTTCAGGACAATATTCTATTGGGAGACCATAAATAAGGGCTCTCGATCAAACTGGATCCTATAGCCTATTTTGGAGAATAGGTGAACACCCTTAGCCAAAAATAAATGAATAAAACATTGAGGTCCCAAATTGAAAACCTCTTTGAGGCACTTTTGGACTAAGGAAATAGTAAAGAGAAAGGCCAATCCAATGGTGAAAACTTATTTTAGGAACCATAAGATAGGGGTGTTCAACCTTCCTCAAACATAGCTCAAGAGACCACCAATGATGAAATTGCTTATGGGTCCGAGTTTAGTCTTGAAGAACAACAAGATTTTCATCAAATTATCCAAGAGTTCCCAATAGCATTTATCACATGACCATCCTTACCCTCTGGGTATTTTGATTCATCATGCCTAGGATAACTTGAGGAGCTAGCTTTAACAGAAGACTCTACCATTATGAACTAGTTTAAATCTTTACTGATTATTCTAGAAGATGGTTCAACCTTTCTATTAGAGGACATGATAGAAGTCAACATCAGGACTCCAAATGACCTAAAATGGATCAAATTAGGCACATCCTTCATTGAGGAGGAATGTGAAGTCTTTATTTCCCTTTTGAGGGAATTTGTTGATATATTTTCTTGGGCCTATTCTAACATGTCTGGTTTAGACCCAACTTTGGTTATACACCACTTTTTGTTACATCCTGATGCCAAACCTATTAAATAAAAATTATGTAATATGCATCTTCACATTATTGTATTAGTGAAGAAAGAGTTAGAAAATCTCTTGGAAGCAAGATGTATTAGACCAATCGACTATTCTAAATGGATCTCTAATGTTTTACCCATCAACAAAAATCCAAAAGGAATCAAAATCTATACTAATTTTAGAGACATAAATAAAGCCTACCCAAAGGATGAATTTCCTATGCCAAACACTGATATGATTTTTGACTCCATAGTGGGTTATGAAATGCTTTCATTAATAGATGGATTTTTAGGGTACAACTAGATTTGAATTACACCAAAAGACCAACACAAAATAGCCTTCGCCACTCTATGGGGAATATTCTATTATCAAGTTATGCCATTCAGTCTCAAAAATGTAGGGGCCACCTATCAAAGATCCATGACTATCATATTTCATGATATGATGCATGATATTATTGAAGACTACATCAACGACATACTAGGTAAATTAAATACCAAGTCTGATCATCCAACAACATTAAGGAGGATATTTGAGCGATTGTGTGAATATAAAGTCAAGATCAACAATAATAAATGTGTTTTTGGATTTACTTCAAGAAAATTACTTGGATTCATCACGTCTTATAGGGGCATTAAATTTGATCTAGCCAAAGTACAAGCCATAACTCAAATGCCACCATCGACTAATTTAAAGTACCTCCATAGTTTTCAAGGAAAGATACAATCCATCAGATGCTTCATCTCTTTATTGACCAAAAAGTGATACCCATTCACACACTTTCTAAAGAAAGGGGTAGAATTTCATTGGGACAATGAATACTAGAAAGCTTTTCAGCAATTAAAAGACTATCTTGCAAATCCACCTGTTCTATTGCCTCCTATGTCAAAAAAATTGTTCTTAGTATACCTATCAGCTACTAATAAGGCTTTGGGGGAACTTATAGCTCAACATGATGATAATGAAAAGGAGCATGTTGTGTACTATCTATTCCATACATTAGTCATGTATGAGCACAATTATATGCCCATTCAAAAAATTTATATAGATATGGTCTTTGTTGTTCAAAAACTATGAAATTACATGTTGAACAAAAAGACCATGGTTATTTCAAATGTAGATCTGCTTAAGTATCTACTAGCCTAAACATCTTTACATGGCCAAAAGGATCATGCTTCTCAGTGAGTTTGAGATAGAGTATGTCAACCAATTAAGGGGCAAGTCCTTGCATATCAGCTTGTTGAAACACTCTTTATAGATACATATCCACTAACATTCCAATTCTCAGATGAATCCATTACGACCATCATTAAAACACCTCTTGAGGAATAGCACTAGAAACTATATTTTGATGGATCATTTACTACACATAGATCAGAGTCACACCTTTGTTTATTAATGTATAGGGGTATTTAATCCCTAAGTCAGTCAAGATCAACTTTCCTTGTACCAATAATATGGTTAAATATGAATCACTTATTATAGAACTTTGACAGGTGGTACAATGGAACATAGCACATTTAGGGGTTTATGGTGATTCTCAGTTAATCATCAATCAAGTTATAAACCATTTTTAGACCAAGGATGACAATTTGGTCCCATACAAGGCCATGATCGACACTCTCAAGCAATATATTATTGATCTATGGTTTGAATATATACCAAGGGCCAATAAAAGAATAACAGATGCCATGGTAACTATTTGATATTTGATTCATCATACAGATACAATCAAATAATACCAATTTCTCCTCAGAAATGTACTAGCTCCAGCTCATGAATATTTAACTATCACAATGATTTATGATGTTTTTGGTCCTATCTCTACTTGTATTCAGACCTATACACCTATCTTCATGACTATATTATGCCACTAGACTTATCCTGTAAACAATCCAAGGCCTGTATCCACCAAGTCATATGTTATACCTTACTCAAACCAACCCTATACCTTTGTAGTTTTGATATAAATATACTTTGTTATTTAACTCTAGTAGAATATACATTAGTGTTACAGTAAGTTCATGGAGCATGTTGAACCCACACCAATGGGGACATCCTATCCAAAAATCTCCTATATACTAAGTACTATTGGCCAACAATGGATGCAGATGTAACTACATATGTAAAAAGATGCAATAAATGTCAATGGCATGCCAATTTAATTCATGCCCTCACCAACACTCTGAAACCAATGCTTATACCATGGACATTAGCTATATGGGGCCTCGATCTCATTGGGAAGATAAACCACACCTCATACGATGGCCATAAACATATCATTACCACCATTGAATATTTCACTAAGTGGGTTGAAGCTATACGCCTCACTTACATGACTAGAAATCAAATTTCCAAATGCATCTTTAACCATTTCATTTGTTGTTATGGTATCCCCTCTGACATTATATCTGATAATGGCATATCATTCAAAAATAGGTATGTCAAATCATTGTGTCAATTACAAGATTAAACAACATTTTTCCATGGCATATTATCCACAAGGTAATGGCCAGGTTGAAGCATATAAGAAAACCATTATCAACATTATTAAAAATATTATCAATGATGTTGGCCACGATTAACATCTTTAAATTTTTTGTGCCCTCTAGGCATACCATACTAATCACCACACTTCAAAAAGAGTGACTCCATACTCATTTATGGTACTAAAGCCATTCTTCCCATTGAGATCAAGTTACCTTCTTTGCACATATCTTTGAAGCATGTCCTAGATGATGAAGACTATTGATTAGCTTGCCTGCAAGAGTTGGAGTTACTTGGTGAGAAATGCTTGGCCACAATAAACAACCTATAAGCATACCAGAACTGACTATATGGCCACTATAATCAGCACATGAAACACAGATAGTTTGAGCTTGGTGATTTTGTTCTTAAATAAAACCAAAATAATACCATGACTGAGAAGAAACATATAGATAAACCTAATTGGGTTGATCCTTTCATCATTTTTGTAAATTATGTCACTAGAGCATATAGACTCGCTACACTAGATGGGCATGAACTTGATGATTTGATGAACATTATACACCTCAAACATTACTTTGCTTTGGAGAGCTATTGAATTGTATATGAGGACCATTTTAATTGTACCATGTTATCAACATTATTCTTTATACCATACCATTATATCACTTTGTTATTCCACCATTCCATTCTACCATACCTTTTTTATCAACCAGGTTGTTTTCACTCTCCCTACCAAGCCCATTTGACCTTGGTTCCATTCCATTGGTTCCATGGTTGCTTTCATCATGAAGATTTAGATCAAGTTTTAGCAGTTGTTTCAAGTATTCTAGATAGAGGACTTATTTTGGAAAAGTATGACAGAGGTTTTGGTAGTTTCATCCTTTATTTCTTATTCCATTCTATACCAAGTGGGACTGATTATAACTACCTTTGGGCAAATTAGTATCCCACATTCATGACACTAATTATAAATGCCTATGGAAAAATTAGTATCATTGATCTATACCACTATTTCCTGGTTATAACCGCCTATGGGAAAACTAGAGGAAACACTTATTTATCATGCCTTGAAGTACCACCTTGCCATATTGTGCCATTTGACAAATTTTCATATTTTGTTTGAATTAGCTACTACACTAGTCAGATTCCTTTGTTTTAAGGCAAAACTACAGTGACTTGAGGTCCCATCTAGGGACTATATAGGTAGCACTCGATAATTATTGAGGTTAACTCAGTCACCCTTTTCCATGCTCTTATCATTTTGCAAGCAATTTTAAGTTTGGACACCCTCACTATTTTACGAGCAACTTACTCCATGCTCACACCATTTTGTGAGCAATTTTAAGTTTAGATACTCTCTCTATTTTATGAGTAACCTACTCCATGCTCTCACCATTTTACAAGCAATTTTTAGTTTGGATGCTTTTGCCATTTTGTGAGCAACCTATGCCATGCTCTTGCCATTTTGTGAGTAATTTTAAGCTTCAAGGCTCTCACCATTTTTTAATCTTTGACTATTTAGTGTCTCATCATTCTCAATTAAGTTGAGATGATTTGAAAATTTCAAAAACTTTCATAAAACTGATTTACAAAATCTAAAACAATGCCCATTGACCACTTCTTTACCTTAAAGATTCTGGGAACCCTCACTAAGTCACAATAAACCACTTGTCATTTAATTTCCTCATCCTTTTTGGCCTTTTACCCATGCTCTCATTATTTTATGATCTCATTCCCACATTCTTCTATCACATTCGTCATGTTTCTTCTTCTCATCATTTTCTTCTATCCCATTTTCTAGGAGAACTACATTTGGCCTATATTTTTTGTTGGATATTACATCTATGAAATTATGTAGGCGGTGTCCACTTACCTAGTGCATATGGAGATAGTTCAGCCACCCCATTCTTTTTCTTCTACTCCCTCATTTTTGTTTGTTTATTTCATTGTCTCCTATGTCTAGGGGCAATGATCATTATCTTTTTTATGTCATGTTGTTTGTACTAACATTATGATTAACCAATGTTTGTGTTTGTTTCCTTTCTCTTTGTTTTATTTTGTTTATTTTATTTTTTTCATGTTTTGTTTGTTTATTTGCCTATTTGTGTGCCTTGATTCAATCTATGTGCATTCATTAGATGATTCCATGTGCATTATTCTTAAATCCATCCATATTCATACATCAACATTGTCATCATAGTTTTTATCATTGGTGCATAATTTTCAATTGAGTATTGGATCACATGTCAATCCTTATGCATATTTCATCTAAGTTATCATGGTGTTCTATCATGATGCCTACCATCACCTGCTATAAAAAAATAACCTTTCAAAATCTACACAATAATGTAATAATGATATCTCCTTGCACTAGCAACATTCTTGATTTATCCAAATCATATCCCAAATAGAGTAATTAAACAATAAAAGAATTTTCCTCATTGCTAGTTTAGATGAGCATCCTCCTACTAATAGGTTGCCTAATTCATATTTATCCTCTGTACTAATTTTCCATCAAGTTCTATATCATGTTTTCCACTATTGAGGTATAATGATTATAACCGCCTTTGGGCAAATCATTATATACGATCCTACTTATATTACTAATGATTCTAACCACCTTTGAGAAAATCATTGTGTTTCCATCAATTTTAAGGTTAAAGATTATAACCACATTTGGGCAAATCATTATATTTCCTCTACCCACTTGGGGCAAATTTTATTTATGGTAATACTTATAAGTACCTTTGGGCTAACCATTATCTTTATCCACCCAATTGGGGCATGCTTTTATCATAAAATGATTATAACCACCTATTGGCAAATCATTATTTTCCCTTTTTATGATTATAACCATAAGCCTTTTTCAATGATTATAATCACCTTTGGGAAAATAATCTTGTTTGTCTTCCCTAACTGGGATAGCTCCATATGCCACTAATTATACTTGCCTATGGGCAAATCAGTCCTTTCCACCCCCATTTCATATTTTTGGTCCAATCATTTCCTCCTTTTGAGGGATCAACTATCGACCCCTTTACCAACCGCTCCCTCAAGGTGGCAACTATAGTTCATCCATTACCATTGAAATCAAAATCATAGAGTACCTTTTCATTTTTTGAGAAGACATTACTATTCTTACAGCTTGCAACATCTTCCCAAATAGGGGAAAACTATAGACACCTAAAATTGGCCACCAATGGCTTCATATTGGACTTCAAACTAATTTTTACCAACCATTGTAGATTAAGTCTAAGAATCACTAAATGTCTCAAATTTGCTTATGCATCACTAGTTAAAGTTCATAATCCTATTGAGACATGTTTAATTGGGGTATTCTACCATAAATAACAAAAACCTCTCATGGATTCATCTCCAATTATCTTACAGCATTACAACATGTAATTTGGCCTATAAACTAATTAAATGGGGCAAGTGCACACATGAAATTAAATCAAATATTGAAAAATGCTAAAAATCTTATATAAAATTAATTAAAATACTAAACCCAATTAAATTCCTAGTTGAATTATCCATAAGCAATTAATGAAATTCTAAAAAAGAAAATTCAAAAATATAAATATCCTAGCATTTTTATAATTACCTTATATGAGTTATCAAATATCCTATATTATCTCACCCATGCCTATTCATTGAAAATCATAAGGTTTTGACATATTTTAACTCTACAGGGGTTAATTGATTCGGTTAGGTTAGGTTTGAACTCATTCCATGTTTAAAATACACTCTAACTCACTTTAAGTTGGGGTTAGTTTTTAAACCTATAAATATAAGCATTTATCTCTTCATTTGGATAACTTGGATAGACTAAAGTTATAATGTTGGTTTTATAACAAGATTGAGAGTAGTAGTGTTAGAATGCCAAAATCATAATCCAAGGAATCAAGAAAGCATAAGCCACAATCAAACCATGGTGCCAAAGAGAGAAGGAGATATCCAAGCTCCATTGCCAAAGACTCTTTGAGCACAAGCCAAGCAAGCCACACGACAAATCATTTAGATCATTCAAGGAAGGTAAGGATATTATTTTTATTTATATTTTAGTTGTGGTTTTCATTTATTTTTATTTATTATGCTCCCCCTATGATCTAGGCTAGAGATGTTAACATGTTAGTGTGTTCATTTCATTGTTTTATGTTTTAACACAATACTAACCTCCTCTCTACATCAAATTATTATGATCACAAATCTTGGCCAAAGTGGTAGTTGTAACTTTTGTACTCTTCCTTAAAATGTTTGTAATGTTCATAGGGCTAAAAATCTCCATTGATGGTAACTTCCATGCCTGATTGTGAGAACTTGAAACACTGGTGCAATGTCAAAGGATTTGCAATGACACATGGCAGAGTGTATCATGGGTCAAGGGCCCAATGATAACTGCAAATCTTATGGTACTTTGTTATTCCTTTTCTTCATTGTTGTATGCCTTGATAGTAATTATTTCTATCTATAGATTGGTTATTATATATTTGAGATGCTTGATGAGCTTTAGAGACAATATTCAAATCCGATCCAGTGTCTATAAGGACACATTTGACTTTGTGCCACATGATGACAAATTCAATGTATAGGGGGTTGTTATGGAGAGGGCCAAGGGATGACATATTGCTTTGGTTGAAGGTAAATTATTGGCTTTGGGCTAGATGTCCAACCAAATCTTAGAGTTTGTTTGTGGTTATATCATTAGGAACTTTGGATTGGCCTAGGATTTTGTTAAGATGTTCTTGTGGATGGTAGACATATGCAAAAAATATAAAATGGATATTTGTGTAGGTGTATTTTTTAGTTTTTCTACAATATCATATGGATTTTCCTTAACAGAGGTATATGGCTTGTTCTTAGCCAGGATAGTGGGTTGGATTGGTTCATTGGCAGAAGGTTTAGGGCTAGGAAGGGTAATATTTGATAGCTAAGTTATGATTGCACAATCAAAATTGTAAATTGGACCATTGTAACTAAAAAATGATTATGGAGATGGGCCAAATAGGATAAGTCTTTATTATCAATGCACTTGGTTATGGCCATGGGGCAATGATGAGTTATCGATATAAGGTTCTAAAATAGTAATCCTTGGTTTTTTTACACTTGTTTGTAGTCCTAGGTCAAGGAAGGATTATTGGCATAGATGGGTTGATTGGAATTGTTTGGAAACGGTCCTATTTTGTTAGCACTTAATTTAGGATTAATGGTGGGTTGAAACATGACCTCCTTCAATATGACCTATAACTTTTGTGTATTCATGTGCAACTATGTGGTAAGTATGTTGGGTATTAGAATCATTCTGACCTTGGTTCCTCCTATTCAGTTGATGTTGTTGTTGTGGCTATTGGTATTGTTATTTTTATCATAGTTATTGATATTTTTGTTGTTATTCTATCCTTCATTTTTATTGTTGTTGTTGATTATTATTGTTATGCTATAGAAAAGGGTTTTGGTAGATACCTAAGATCTGATGGACATAGATATTCTATTATCCAATGTAATATCATCATTTTACAACATATTTTCAATGAGTTGTTTTATTTTCACACAATAATTTAGATTATGTCCATGAACATGATGGTATTCACATAACTCACTCTCTTTATACTAGTCTAGATATGGAATACCCTCAGGATAGTGCTTCAAAATTAGACAACTAATCATATTAGCTATGGATAGCTTGAGAAACACTACTTCTATAGGTTATCCAAGGTCACTGAAGACTCAAGGACTAGGTTTTCTTCTTGGAGGAGTTTCAAAATGAGATGATTGTTGTGTTTTTGGAATAGGTCTAGACTACTATGAGGGTTATGCATGTTGAATGGGTTGTTGATGAGGAGTAAGCTACATTTGTGGCATTGGTTGAGTAGATAGTGTTTATACCATTTGGACCTGATGTGACTCAATTAATCTATTTCCAACAACATTTTTATTATGATTAAATTACTTGGCTTTCTCATAATTACTATCCTAGGATGGTGTTGATGTTTGTGCTTGGACTTGGTTTTGGTTATGATTTTGGCTTATTCTTTGGTTTTGGTTTTGGTTTTGATTTGATAAGGTAAAATTGATAATCCATTTTTTAATAAGGGCCTTTTACATTAGTAAACCTTTATTGATTATATCCTTAAACCTATGCACACACTAAAGCTATAGATGATAGGATATCTCACTATGCAAATTTTTGATAAACACAATAGCTAATTGCTTGTTAGTAAGTTATGGGTGAAAATACTAGAAATCACTCTCCATATTTGTAGCTAGCTTATAAAACTTCCACCAAATTTCTTTTTGGCTTGAGTCAAATCTACTAATAAAATCTCATGTTTGAGATTGTAGGAGAAATGTTGCACAAATTTGTCTAAGAGGTCATCAAAATCAGATACATAATTGTTTAGTAATTTTAGGAACCACTCCAAAGATTGTCCTAATAGACTTCATGGAAACAAAAGGAAGAGATAAATGTCATTTTAAGCCATCATTTGGCATGTAATAAATAATTATGTCAAATGGGCCTTAGGGTATCCTTTACCCTTATATTTATCAAATTTTGGTGGTTCATACCCTACTATAAATGGTATTTACAAATACTCCATGTTGAATGGATACAAAAACATGTCATCTAACATAAATTTCTTGGTCTACTTCTCTACTTGAATGGAAAAAATCACATCCTTCATTTGGTATAGTTCTTATGCCAATAAATTAGATGGAACATTTGGCTGAGGTAGAGGCTGGGTGGTTAAACGTCGATTACCTTGACTAGGGTATAATAGAAGAATGGTTTGTTTTGGAATATTGGTTTGGTTAGTGAACTGACCAGGAATATGCATCTGTGGATTGGGATGTGGTTGTTTAAGTTACACACATTTTTGTGTGATATTATAGTTTAGATTTAGTATATAGCCTTGGTTTTAGGTAAATTGTGGTTGCAATGAAAGGATATGGATTTGGGTAAAATATTGTGACTACTGAGGTTGAGTAGGGACTTGCTAATGATATTCAAACCTATCTAAATAAGGGGAACTTATTGTGAACTAATTCCCTATCATTTAATCTATAGCACATGTTAAATGAAAGGTAATTACTGCTTAATTAGTACTTGTTGAATAGTGGTACCTCTTGGTTGCACAAACACCTATTGTAAACTAGATGTTTGTTGGATGATTGGAATTTTTATTTGACCAATAGACATACATTGTTTATTAGACAACATTTTTTATTGTAAAGTTATAATGTTCTATGACTATAAATGTACATTTATTATTACCTATTAAGGTGGCATACTTATTGCCCCTGTTGAGGTGGCAAAATGTTTTACCTTTGCTACAGTGGTAAACTAGATTGTGCTTGTTGTTTTGGAATGTTAGTAATCACCTATTGAGGTGTAATAACATTTTTCACTTTTTTTTTAGGCAAAGCACTAGTCGGCACTTGATTACTTAATCCATGTGATTGCATGCTTGAAGAAGCAGTTGGTTGAGGATTAGAAGTAACCTATTATGGTTGGGACCTAGGAGTTCATGCCCCCTACTATTGTACACCACTCATGGTATTAACTAAAGGCACTTATTATTGCATAATATTTTTTAGTGAATTTAAACCACTTTGGTATGGATTGGAAGACACTTGTGTGTAATCTACTGTATTTGGCACATTATTCTGCATAGAATCCATAGTCACCTCTTTAATAGATGGGACATTGTACATGTCACCAACTAAAGTGATTTGTGAAAATAGGTCTATACTTAAATTATCTTTACCTGTCAATTCAATTAATACTCCTATTGAATGAGCTAGCTCTATGAGTGGAGCATTTGACATGGTCATGTTATTAAAATTGTGCGCTAGATTCAAATAGGTTTGATATGCCTATTGCATTTGTATAAAGTGGTCCTCTATGAGTCCCTTTCTGTTGAAAAGCATATTTAGGTCTTGATATGACATCAAAATGAGCATTTGAATATGGATAGTAGAGGCATGTTCAATGGTGAGTGCTTGAGGATGGATAGTAGAAGCATGTTCAATGGTTTGGGTATAAGGCAGTTTAAAGTACTCTAACTAGACTTGGTAAATTTTCATGGGGGAAGTCTACTAGAAACTTGGCCCATACCTCTATGGATCTAACTAAAACCTCATCTTTATTTCCAATCAAGTGATGATCAAACAAATAAGGATCATATGTTTATGGCATAATAATGTAATATGGTTATTATTGAGCTTATTTTATAACCAATGGTATGCTAGCAAGATATGTGAAGTTTATACTTGGTCTTACTCCAAATGTGAAGGCATGTGAACCAAATAATAAGCCAATGGATCTTGATTTTTCTCCCCATATTGAGTAGTGTAAGGAGGATAAGGATCCATCTCATAAACTACATTATCACCATAAGGGTCTTAAACAAAGTCATCATTTATGACTACGTTATCATAACCTAGGTTGTACATGAATCCACTACAAGTGTAATGAGACATATCCAAATAAGTGACTAACATTCCCAGAAGAGAGGCCTAGAGTTTTGTAAACTCTTAAAAATAAGGTCCAAAAGATAGAAGGTTCAAATTTGGTCTAACCTAGTCTAGGGATGGAGTTGTTTCTCCAAAAATGTCAGTGACAAACTTGGTCTAAAATAGTCTAACATCAAATGTATTACATAATGTTAAAGTGGATGGGTAAAACCAAACTCTAAACTTAGGTAAAAATTATTTAAAGTAATGTTAAATTAGGCCTAAATATGAAAAAGGTTACTAGGTCTTTTCGGAACAAGGCACAAAATCTAGGCTCAAAACAACTACATCTAAAATAAAGAGGCAAGATGTTAGGACTTTTGGAAACATGACACAAGAGCTAAACTTGAAACAAAATAGAAGGGGAAATTGTTAGGTCTTTTTAGAATAAGGCACAAAAGCTACACTTGAAATAAAATTAGGTCTCAAAGGTAAGAGATTTAATCTAATAAATTGGTAACACTTTTGAAACAAATTAGGCATTCATATTTTAAACATACACTAGATCATTTGGAAAAATACATTGAACCTTAGGCAAATGGAAGATAGACCACTTCCCAAACTTAGGCACAAAAATAATCATCAAATCAAGCAAGAAACTAGTCTAAATTGCACAACCCAAAAGTGAAGGGTGAACACCTAAGCCAAAATTACACAAGGCATAGGTATAAACCAATCAATGTTTGAATCTGAAGTTATCAAGACCACTTTCAGACTTGATTTAGAAGGTTAGGTTCCTAAAATAAATAACAAGCTAGACAAGAATGAATGACATGATGATATCAGGCATAGACCAAAAAGGCACACGTGACTTCTAATTGGACACAAGGCAATAAGTATTTGAAATAATTTGAGCAATGCAATGATGTTATTGTGATCTAAAGGTAGGATAACTAGTTCATTTCAAGACTTTAAGGTAAAATACTTAGAATGAAATGGAGTATGTAACGATGCCCCTTTCAACCAAATGACACAAAAACAAAAGTTTAATAAAGTGACTAAAGCAAATATGTGATGTCAAACGGATAGCATAACACCTCTTCAAACAAAGGAGTGATGAGAAAACAAGACCTATTTTTGGATGTGGTATGATAGAAAAATAGTTTTGACTTAAGACCATGCAACTAAAAAAGATAAAATGACAAAAACACTTAAGTGTAATGTCCTAAATCTTAAAATTGACCAAGTGGCATCATACTATCAAATTCCATCTATATACTTACTCTTGAGAGTATTTTAAGTTATTAATCAAAAAAGTAAAAGCACATGAAAAGTATGATTTTTAGGTCCCCTATTCTTTCAAGAGTTCCTACGCTGGCATGGAACTTCAGGATACTCACCCTACATTGGCAGTATGTCCATGGCATGTGGGGTTTTCTAAACTATCAATTTTTGCTTATTTTTAAATGGTCCCATATGTGTGGCTAACACTAGGGTACATCATGTCAATTAGATCCATGTTAACTAGCTTGTTGTGAAAATATCTTATCCTTTTCATAACCACTACATCTATCAATTACTCAGTGTAGTGTGATTTTCAATTTACCCATATGATATGATGTTGAGTACCACTAACGGAGCTTGTTTAACCCCTCAAACAAGCATCCCATCAAGTCACCCTCAATTTATATACCCCACTATGGAGTGGGGTTGAAGTGATGTTAGGATATGAATTCTTAGGTCAGCACTTCCCTAGAGAACCTATGGGGAGGTGATGAACTCCCGCCCACAATCCAAAATTCATAAAAATAAAGAAAGTGGGAATTTAAGGTCATTTTAGGGTCACCCAAATCACTTGGATTTTGGGGAGGGCCTTAACGACTTTCTTTCCATTCTATTGGAGAAAAGTGACAAATGCAAAGAGTGAGCGTTATTGATCACCCAAGTTACCTAAATGGGATGGGGGGAGAACATACACATGACACTCATCTTGTTAAACAAAACACTCAATCAACAAATATAAAAATTAAAACTCTTATGAGTATTTAACTAAAGTGTGGATTTATTTTTATAGAACTAAATGATATATGTCATGAAGTTCAAACCCTTAGCATTGTGCTAAAAATTTAAATAAAATGAAAATAACTCAAGTAAAAGATTTTTAAAACACCAAATTTAAATGTGAGTTTTGCAACTTAGAGTGTTTAAAATCATCTTTTCTTAGCCTTTGGGTCCTACAAAATATGTTAGGGGGTCCTTGTGTTTAGAATCAAAACATAAGTGGGAAAATGACTTTTGAATTCTAACTCTCAGGTTTCCAAAATTTTACACAAAGTGAAAAATCATAGAAACACAAAGCAATATCACCAATTTATCTGTAAAACCATAACTATTAGAATAATATCACTATTTCTTGAAAAATAGAGTGTTAAAACAAAATCATGAATATTATAGCAATATTGTAAAAGTTAAGACAATATCATAGAACTCAATGCAATATCACAACTCTCCCTATAACATAAAATAGTTATTCATAAAATAGTCATGGTTAAGTATAATACCATGATAGTTAGTACAATACCATAAGTCTTAAGGCGATATTGCCAAATTTAAATCAATACTATGACTTTGATATTGGAATATCGTAAATTTTTCCTACAAAATAGATTGTTAGTAGATAATTTTGGT
The DNA here is from genome assembly GCA_037957365.1 of Torreya grandis. NCBI lineage: Eukaryota > Viridiplantae > Streptophyta > Pinopsida > Cupressales > Taxaceae > Torreya > Torreya grandis. The sequence goes on along the minus strand of JARHVA010005986.1, from coordinate 518,761 downwards.
GGTTATGGACGATATCACAATAGTCAGTGCAATACCATGAGAGTTAAGGTGATATCACGACTATAAAGTCATGATATTACTACAATATCATGATTTTAGAGAGCAAAAATGCAATTATACAGAGCAAATTTGTGATTGCCTATAAAACATTTATGAGCCTTTAATTCTAACTTTTTTGATCATCAAGTTTGGATTTTGACATGAAAATTGTTAGGAAGATGTCCTAAAATGCCTTGGGAATAAATTTTTGGGGTGTGAGTCTCATCGGGCATGCCATCATGTGAATAATGAATCCATAGAGGGGAGGTTAGTATTGTGTTAGTCTAATAAAACAAAATCAAAATAACACACTAAACACTTAACACCTCTAACCTAGACACTAGGGGGAGCATAGTTTTAAAAACATACAAATGAAAACATAATTAGAACACAAAATAAATCATACTTTTACCTTCTTTTTAGCTCTAAAAGGCTTGTTGAAGTGGCTTGCTAGGTTTGTACATCAAGAAGTCTTTAACAATGAAGATCCATTTGCTCCTCTCCTTGGCACCTTGGCTTCAATGATTGGCTCATGAAGTTTCCATGGTAACACTACTAGAAAGGCTTGTCTCTCAACAAATGAGCATTATAACTTTGGCTTATGAGAGCTTATTGTTCAATAGGTATGGCGTTGTATTTATAGCCTCAAAATTTAACTCTCACCCAAGGTGAGTTAAGGTTGAGTTTAAACATGGAATGGGTTCAAGCTAACCCTAGGTGAGTTGAGACTAATTCCAATTGAGTTAAAATTTGTCATGTAATTATTATTTTTTGTTATGAAGCATGGATCACAAATTAGATATTTTGAGATATTTTGGAAGAGCTTGACAACTCATAAAAGCAATGATGTAAAGGCTTGATATTTTGATTTTTAGAATTTCTATTTTTAGATATTCATTAATTTTAAATGAATAATTTAGCTAATCATTTAATTTGGTTTAATTGTATTATTTATTTTTATTAGCATTTTATCTCTTTTAAGAATTGATCAAGTGCCCCACTTAATGGATCCATAGCCCAAACTGCCAGTTGTTAGGTCGTAAGGTGATTGAGGATGAATCTATGAGAGGTTATTGTTGAATATGGTATAATGCCATAAATAGGGATGCATTAACATAATTATGAGCATTTATGTATGATACATTACCAAAATTAGGATGTTTAGTGATTTCTAGGCTTAATTTGTAATGTTTGGTAAAAATTAGTTTGAAGTCTGGTCAGAATCTAGTTGTAGTTGGAATAGGGCGTCTACAGTTAACAAATCAACATAAGCACCTTATGCATATCAAAATTAAACACATAACCAAAACCAAAAACAAACATCATGTTCGATCCATTGATCGAACTAGGTCAAATAATCCATGATTGTGCTTTTTGACCTACATTAAGCTCCTTGACCAAATTATTAGCAACATTTACCTTGACTCAAACCAAGTCTAAGGTCTTGGATTTGATATCATTGCTTCAAGGTTTTAATATAATATTACCTTTTCAAGACTAATAGTCCATAAAATGGTCTAAAAGACACTCAATCAATCAAATGCATTGTAAGTTCAGTAGTATCACAAAGACCAAACCAAGAGGTGGTCTAACAATACATTAGTGGATGAAATGTCAATGATGGTGGTTGTCATTGAAATAAACTAGTATTATATCAATCAAAGTAGGCAAGGAATACTTAAATAGTGTTAACATTTTTATTCTTGCTTTATAACTTTCTAAACTTCCTACTCACTCGTTGAGTTTTAAGATGCAATAGTTAATTTAAATACTAGATTAAGGGCTTCAATAAGACTAATCCATTAAAAAACAAGGATTTACTTTATATATTAAATTTTTTTAAAAAGATAAACATTGTTCTTAATATTCCAAGTCAAATTACATTGTATGAGCAACACCCATAGTATTTTATAATCTTTAAACTTTGTGCGCTAAACCTTTTGAAAGGGTTTTAAGAACTTATTCAAATGTGACATTAATTTCCAAACATAATATTCACACCTTAATATTTTATGTCCTTTTAACAATGTTCGACTAGGCATAATTAAGACAATTATGATTAAGATTTAAGATGTGGTGTCGATCAACCAAAATACAAACACATCCTCTTGCTAGCATCTTGTGGTGAACAATAGGCACATTAAATATGATGCAAGCTAGGCCATTATTAAAAATTACTTCAAGAATTATTCTTTTTACCAATTCAAGGTCCATTCATGTAATAACTTGACAAATAGTGGGTTAATGGCATCAAGTAATCACACAACCATCCAATTCATCCCATTCTAGGCATGGTTTAGCCTTTGCATCCCTAGGATATGATACCCCTATGACTATATTAAACCCATGACACATATATAGATAGTCAAAAATTTACCAATGGTCTTAACACACTTTGCCACTAGATGTGATAATTCAAGTTCAACGTGTTCAATGAAACATAGGCTAAATAATACACACAACTAAACATTAAATTCATTATGCAATTGGATTTGATAATTGAATATTATATCTGCATTCAATCATTTAATCATAATCAAATATGATTTAGTTAAAAATAATAATCGAGCAATAAAATCAAAGTCACTAAACAAGAAACAAATTCAATAACCAAACTATTCAAACTCATAAACCCAAGGCTCATGTGACAACAAGGAAGCCCCGATTGTGTGAGCTAGAATAGTTGCAAGATATGCTCATAGATCAAAGGATCTATCTTGTTATCATTCCTAACCATTGTTGTACATTTGCATATACCTACACACACTCACATCTAAAAATCCATCAACAACATATACTTTGTGGTATGCATCAAATATCAATAATAAATTTAATTGAGTCTATATAATGATAAAGTAAATATAAAATTATAATGATGTATCAACTTATAATAGAATAAGCATCCACAACATATATCAATGTTAAAAAACACATAACAACAATACATACCAAATGTTATAATTGAATCAACAAGTATAAAGTAGTAGTAACATATTAATGCCATCAACAATAAGTTGAATATCAAAATAACATGATTTATCAATGTCTCATCATAGAAAACATAACTAAATTAATTGATATTCATGCTCCAATAGCAAACTCAAACAATAAAAATGTTTGAAATCAAGTCTATCAAAATGAGGAAATTACATTTACTTATATTTGTGATTTCCACATCTTTTCTTTCTTTTGTTTATCTCCACATTATATGAACACACAAAGGCATATATGGTTTTTGAATCCCCTGGTTTGATATGCTTAGCAAGGAGGCCTTCAATGCATCTCGAGTTAGCTTATCCCTTTTTTGTTTTTAGCTCTGGACCTGAAGTGTTGTTTTTAAGGAAGGAACTTCCATTTTGTTTATGATGTGTTTACTTACAGAAGAGGTTATTTCCTTTTTGGTCCCCTGATTAGTTAGAGATGCCTTCCATAGAGGATAAAATGCAATAAATTTTCTATTTCATTGAACAAAAATGACTATATTCTAAGAAGCCTCCTACATATAATTTCATTTCAAAGCATTTCCCCTCTCTTTATTGAAATCTTACTAAATTTAGAGCTTCAAATGGCCATATTCTAAGAAAAGATAAATCTTATTTCTCAAAAAATTAGAACAGAACACACTTTAGAGGTCATTTTATTTTTGTGCTATAGAGATTAATTTACTTTAAAATTAGAAAAATACTTTTGACCTTAAACAATATTTATTCTATTTCCAAGTATCAAAGTAATACCTTATTTTCTCTAAGGTAGAAATAGATTAATCTTCAACTATTCATATTTGGCATGCAAGAAGTTTGAAATAGTAACAAGGAAGTAACTACAATGCATATTAAGGATGCTCAATCCTTTTTCACTACACCATTCTGCAAACATGAATTACCTTCCTATGTCAAACATTTTTATCAATGCAAAATGAATCCCATTTCTAATTCATATCCCACATATCAAGTCATTTAGGGTTGTTTGTCACCTCATGTGAGGTTTTAATCATTTAAGTTGAGCACCTTTTGCATTAATTGCTTTTTAGAACGCATGACCAAACTCATCCTTTAATAAAATGAAGGTGATGGAATGAGGATGGAAGGTGAAGGATATTTTTAGTGTATTTGGAGTTTTGCAATCAGTTGAACTTACTCTTAATTACCATTATCTAAAGGTAATGTAAAATGAAGTGTTCAAGATATGGGTGAGATAAGTGGAAAGTTTCCCCAACCATGTTTTTCAAATCATTTATTGGAAAGCTCTAGAGCTATTTTTGGAATGGGGGAAGCCATATATTTTTAGGGGCATTGGATTCCCTTCCCAACCTAACCCACATGTTTGTGGTCAAATTTACCACTTGGTTTCCTTCTCTCTTCATATATGTTAACTATATCATATTAAATTTGTTGCACATCTACTTCATTTGCTTAACTATTCCATCTATTTTTCAAGCCTTAATTGATCCTTCTTTAATCTATTTATTATAAATTTTGAGTCACCCTCAATAACCAATTATTTTCATCCCTTTAAAATGGATAATTGGACAACTTTGAGGAGTGGCATTGCCTCATTGTAATTATTAATATTCTTCCAATTTACAAAAAACATAAGGCAAGGTTACCCTTGAGCATCTATGAATAGACCTCCACCTCCAATAGGCCCCTAAAATCCCTTTCACAACTCTACCAAAGTTAAATTTTATTTGCCCCATTACAGACGGAACCAAGTTTTTCTTTTTTTCCCAGTTAAATTATGATTTTGGGTTGTAATTATTTAAATTATTTATATTTTTCCTTTATCACTTTTTGGAAAAACTAAATCCCAAACAAAGACATCATATAATGGTGTTGCACCTATTAAATGCAGAGAGAAATCACAACTTATGGGTTCTCACATGTTAGCCTGAATTTTGGTCTATATATTGAGAAAGAATCAATACATTTATGTAGGATTTTGACCCATAAAATAATGTGCTAACAAGAGATAAGACCTATAAACTCCAAAATGAGGTTGTAATATGACAATTAGTGCAAAAGTGTGCTCTATTTGGCTCAGTAGGAATCTTAACACCATGTCCATAGTTGTTAAGTCCATCACATGTGTTACCCATCTATTGAAATAATTTGGGATGAATGATTTAAATGTATTTCTCAAATTCATTATTAATAAGATAATTATACCCATTGGTGACAAACCAAACCTTCATCATGGAGAATATATTAAAAGAATCACCATCAAGAGAATACACTGATTAAACCATGAAAATCATAAGAACTAGATCGATCTACATTATTTCCATAAGAAAAGTGAAGAACAAGCTGAAATTAAGATGTAGATCCTCTCACTTTATTATGATACAATTCCTTGACTATTTTTTCTATCCATATTGAACCATGAGATTTTGAAAAAACACTTATTGTGCACTCCCTAAGATTAATTCTACCACTTCAATCAACATGTTATATTTTTCACTCATTCCAAAAACTTATTTTATATTTTAATCTTGGCAGTTACTCCTATGGACATTAACATTCAGCAAAGAAATAATGTCTTTCATGAAGGATTGAGTAAATTGTTACAAATCCTAGCTATACTTTTCAACCCTAACCAACTTCATTTCAAGTCATGTTATCTTTTCAAAAGGCTTAACTTTATTTTCCTCATTTGGGTTATTGAAAGTATTCATAAAAATCTTGTAAATCACTAAGTGATCTCAAGTTATCAAAAGGGAACCTTGTATCATAGATGAGTAAAAGTTGCCCATAAGTCATATCTACCCTAGGTAGCCACTCTATTGCATCAACATGTCTGTCTCATTATCCTTGATAAAACTCTACAATCCACATAAGCAATCCTTCATTTTCTACCTCAAAAGTTTGTAATAATGACATACAATCTTAAAGAGGGATTGCAAATACATCATGATTGACAACAAAAAAATGCAATCATGGTGCAAAATTCCAAACAAGTAAAACAGAATAAAATGTTAGGACCCGGAAGCACCATTGATTACCATGTACAAGCAACTTAATATGCAGAATTAAACCAGAAGTAACAAGTAACTAGAATTCAAAAATAACACAAAATATGAGAGACAATACCCAATTGTATTAATACTCTTTCAAAAAAGAATTACAAATGAAGAGACGCCACACTCTTCCCACCTTACAGGCTTCCCACACCAAGTGTTCAGTAATTCACTTTCAAGAGCTCACTCTCTCAATTACGGTCCCAACACAACTCAAACACAGAGTTGGTGTTCACCTTCACTAGCCAGTAACAACACCGCCAGTCAACCAGTCAGTAACAATACTGCCAGTACACCGAGTATACAAACATACTCAACCGAGTACACAATGCACTCCAAGTAGATCTCCCATGAACTTGCAATAACCTGCAACTCAAATGATCTTACTTTGGAAGGAACTACCTTGCCTTCCTCTTTGCTCTCCAACTGAGTACACACCGTACTCCAAGTAGATCCCACCTGATCTTGCTCCCTGTTGTGTTGTTGTCACCTTGATCTTGCTACCACCTGCAGATCAACCTAGATCTACACCCCTACAAACCTAGACCTCGCACACACATACACCTGTAGATCAATGATCTTACTTACCATGTAGATCTCCAAACGTGGCCTTGCACACCTGTTGACCAAGATCCTACATACATAAAGAATCCTTCTGATTCTCCAAACTAGCACCCATACTTGGCACTGTGGCACTAGGAGGAACACACCTTGCTCTCTTCACTCTTAAAGAGCTAATTTTTGCTCTCTTACTCTCTAGCACAAATTACAATACAGCCCATGAGTCTAATATATAGATCTCATGCAAACAATAATTAGACACCTAATTACAATAATTAGATCCACAGCTTCAAGTCTAAAATTGGCCTTCTACATGCAAACAATGGGTTCATTAACTAACTGTTCATGCAACCGACAATTTTGAAACTGCACAGGCGATCGACGTCGGTCCCTGTTTGCCTGGAGGAGACTGACGCCAGCCGATCTCTAACCGATGTCGGTTGCTCTTCTCACTATATATGATCGACGTTGGTTGATCAAACTAACGTTAGTTGCTCTATAACTCAGCAACCTCTCAGTAACCTCCTTCCCTATTTGCATCAGTGAAGCTTTTACCTCCACAACCTAACAATCTCTCACTTGGAGATAAACAGCTGCACTGTACCTATACCTGTACCTATACACCGTATAATCTATTTCCTAGCTTGTATCCCTCTTCAAGCTCAACCTTGAAGACCAACCACCACAACACCTGTGGTGAACCTCCTATCATCCAAGTAACCTGCCACATCTGCATCTACAAATACATGTAGATAAGAACTTGACCCTGCATAACATGTGCACCTGCTGTTGGTCCCTCTCAGATACCTGAGAATCCACTGAACTTCCCTCCAGTGCTTCTTTCTCAGATTGGCTCCAAATTTTCTGATAGCACCCACTGCTTGGGCAACCTCAGGTCTAGTACGCATGTACTTAATCTCATCATGTGAATCAGGACCATGTTTTGTAAACTGTCCAACCATCGGTGTGTTAACCGGTATCACACAATTATCTAGAGACAAAATCAACCTGTGATCTTCCATGTCTCTAGAACACACTTATGCCAAAAAAATTTGCTCCTCCAAATTCTTCATGACACACCACTGAACTAACTTTACCTTTAGTTCAGAAAAACCCTGCATGTGTAACCCTGCATCAAGCAAACACATAACATACAGTAACAGGATGATGTTGTGACTCATCATCCACCTGGTAAAGAAACCACAGTAGTTATAATGACATTGAATAAAGCCATGCTTTGTCATCCACCTGTCAAACCTATACCACTGTCCTGGAGCTTCCACAAGACCATATGACCTGGCCTTCCGTCTCACGTGTCCATTCTCTCTATTCTTTAACCAAGGAATCCATTCATCTTTCAATGCTTTCATACTGGCTGGCAACCCTACCAAATCTCCTATTTTTTTGCATCATGTTCATGCCATGCTCCCACTGTTTCCTAGATCCTTCCTGCTCTACAGTGAGCAACGAGTATAAAGAAGAGGAACAACGAATTTGAGGCTTACTTACCCTTTCATTCCTCCATATGGGCGTTTGAGACTCCTTGACAGCTTGTTTTTCGCCCAAAATCCATCTTAGTGACCAACCTCGGTTACCACACAATTTGCATCCGACCGACGTCGGTTCCATGTAACTATCCTTTTTGCTGACATCAATTTTATGACCGACATCGGTCTTACTTGGTCGCTGATGTTAGTTCCCTAACTGACGTCGGTAGTTATTCTGCCTGACACCACCAGCTTTGGTCTTCACATGACCGACATTGACACCTATCTGTTTGACGTCGGTTCCCCTTGATCGACGCCGATAACTGTGTTCACCTGTGAGTGATGACTTTTTACCTGTGAGCTCTCCATGGATCAAAACCCTATCCAAACCGCCCTGCTCAGAGATGTCTAGCCTTCTCCACTGATCTCTGTCAATCATCTCCTCCAGAAACACCAAGGTTTTCCAGTTCTTAAGTCTATCAAACACATCTGTCTTCCGCTTAAGAACATGCATCTCCTTCTTGCTCATGTGACCAAGCCTACAAAGCCACGTCTTCGCAACAGAAGAAGAATCAATAATACAAGCAAGTAGATAAAGAGTACCTGCTTTCTTACCACATTCTAATTCAAGTGTATCCGCTATGAGAGTTCTTGTGCATCTCTCATCACCCAACTTTCTCGAAGAAATTAGCCGCATCTTCAAGACCGGGACCTGCATGACCTCCTTCAACACCCATGTGTTGGCCGCCTGCAATTTCAGCTTCACTTCCCCTTTGCCAATTCTTTGGCAAGGCACACCAGCCCCTAAATAAATCTTTTCAAAGTCTCCAAAGACCTTAACATGGAAAAATACTCTATTTTAGACTGCATGGAAAGAGGCAACAGAATCTATAAAACAAGATTCTACTTTATCCAAGGAACATCCCAGAGCATCCTGTGCAACAACACCTGCAACATCTGCTTCTTCAATTCCTTCATGTTGATCTCCCACCAACCATCAATATTTCTTTACCTGCTCTTTCTTTCCATAACACCGTAATTGACCATTTGTGCTTTTCAATTCCTCCATTCTTGCTTACTTTCTTCTGTCATTGTTATACTCCCACTTAATCAGAAACCCCTGAGAGTGACCTGTAATCAAACATAAACCTGCTCCCTACAACCTTAGCTTTGATACCAATTGTTAGGACCCGAAAGCACCATTGATTACCATGTACAAGCAACTTAATATGTGGAATTAAACCAGAAGTAACAAGTAACTAGAATTCAAAAATAACACAGAATATGAGAGACAAGACCCAATTGTATTAATACTCTTCCAGAAAAGAATTACAAATGAAGAGACGCCACACTCTTCCCACCTTACAGGCTTCCCACACCAAGTGTTCAGTAATTCACCTTCAAGAGCTCACTCTCTCAATTACGGTCCCAACACACAACTCAAACACAGATTTGGTGTTCACCTCCACTAGCCAGTAACAACACCGCCAGTCAACCAGTCAGTAACAATACTGCTAGTACACCGAGTATACAAACATACTCAACCGAGTACACAACGCACTCCAAGTAGATCTCCCATGAACTTGCAACAACCTGCAACTCAAATGATCTTACTTTGGAAGGAACTACCTTGCCTTCCTCTTTGCTCTCCAACTGAGTACACACCGTACTCCAAGTAGATCCCACCTGATCTTGCTCCATGTTGTGTTGCTGTCACCTTGATCCTGCTGCCACCTGCAGATCAACCTGGTTCTGCACACCTGCAAACCTAGACCTCGCACACATATACACCTACAGATCAATGATCTTACTTACCATGTAGATCTCCAAACGTGGCCTTGCACACCTGTTGACCAAGATCCTACATACATGAATAATCCTTTTGATTCTCCAAACTAGCACCCATACTTGGCACTGTGGCACTAGGAGGAACACACCTTGCTCTCTTCACTCTGAAAGAGATAATTTTTGCTCTCTTACTCTCTAGCACAAATTACAATACAGCCCATGAGTCTAATAAATAGATCTCATGCAAACAATAATTAGACACATAATTACAATAATTAGATCCATAGCTTCAAGTCTAAAATTGGCCTTCTCCATGCAAACAACCGGTTCGTTAACTAACTGTTCGTGCAACCGACAGTTTCGAAACCACACAGGAGATCGACGTCGGTCCCTGTCTGCCTGGAGGAGACCGACGCTGGCCGATCTCTGACTGACGTCGGTTGCTCTTCTCACTATATATGACCGACGTCGGTTGATCAGACTGACGTCGGTTGCTCTACAACTCAGCAACCTCCTTCCTTGTTTGCATCAGTGAAGCTTTTAGTTCCACAACCTAACAAAAAATACAATATGAAATTCAATTAGACCACACTAGCATTAGACAACAAACAATACTTCAAATCACTTTTTGTTGAATATAACACAAATATGCCCTTCATGCAAAAAATAAATAAATAAAACCAAAAATACCTAAATCTTGATAAGTGGTAAGACCTCATTAAAGCTTTGGAAACTAATTACACACTCAAGCATTGTGTTGAGTTTGCAATTTATTGGCATTTTTTTTAATACAGCCAAACAAATAAGATAAATTTAGATTGTAAAGATGTAAATATTAACAACAAAAATACAATTATGGTGCAACATTACAAAACAACAAACACAAAGAACTCAAAAACAAAACAAAAAAATAATTTACACACCCAAGTAAGGTCTTTTTGACTTCCTTAGATTTGAACAACATGTAATAGTCCAAAGCATAATTTTAAGCACATAAAATAAATATGCCCTTCATGCAAAAAATAAATTAGTATGGATATCTTAAATACATCCATCTGAAAAACATCAAGAGATATCAACTTGAGACACCTAGCTTGGATATATTACATACCATGATTAATAATGATGCCATCACCTTCCCACTAATTGGTGACAAATTCCCTCAATGTAGCCATACCATTGTTTTGAACTCTAAAAATTATTACCTGTCCAAAAAGTAAGCTCCAAACTCTATGATATGCCTAGGATATTACAATTTTTCAATTGAATTCTCCAGGTAGACACAGAAAAAATCAATATGATAGTCACATGGATGTCAAATTTAAGGTTGAAATTATCACATGATGATAAAATGAATGACAAACTTCAATTTGCCATTGTTCTATGAATATAAAATGAATGTCATATTAAGGTCAACATTGTCCTATGATGATAAAATGAACATCAAATTTAAGGTCCACTTTGTTAACATCTCAAAAATTGTATTCACACCCTCACCCCACCAACTACCATTATAGGTTACACCTATTGACACGAAACAATAAATAAATATAACTTTAAATCTAAATCTTGATAGTTACAAGACATCTCTAACACTTTGTAAACTAGTTACAAAATCAAACAATGTCAAATATGTGATGATTTTGCGATTTGTTACAGAAAAAAATCATTTTAGTAGTCTTCAGAGGTTAATAGATTAGTTTATCATGTTCTTAAGAGTAAACCTTGATTTTCTCATAAATTTTATCACATTGAATCCAAATTTTCAAATAAATAAACCTATAAACATCTACAATGATACAAAGCCATGATGAAGATAAATCTAGTAAGTATGCAATAGAATTTTCATCTTCAAACTCTTGAAGCTAATATTACACAATCTAATAATCATTCAAAAATAAGAATAAAATCTTCACTTCAATTCTTTCTAACCTATATCCCATTGTAATATTATTTATAGGGTGGTTTTAAAGGTTATGGCTCTTAGGTTAAAATATTGCCTGGAATTGATAGTTTTAAAAGATCAAGGCAAATTTGTAGTAGGTCGTCAGATTTTGGATGGCATAATTAAGGATCATGAAATGCTTCATTCACTCCATCATTCTAAAAGGATATGTATGTGTATTAAACTAGACATGGTCAAAGCGTATGATAGTATAAATTGGAGGTTTTTGGACAAGACATTGGGTAACTTTGGCTTCTGTGAAGATTAGAGATAATGGGTCTTAAACTATATCTCTTTTGCATCCTTTCAGTGCTGGTCAATGGGATTGTATTTGTGTTATTTAATTCATCAAGGGGTATTAAGCAAGGAGACCCAAACACCCCCTACTTGTTTATCATCATGGCAGAAGTGGTTGGGAGGGCTCTGTCGAAGGCTAGACCAGATGGAAGGTTGAAAGGACTGATTCTAAGTGTGAATTTGGAGAGAATTCATCATCTCCAATTTGTAAATGATACATTCCTATTGAATGACCCTTCAGAGGCTAAATCATGGGAGCTAAAAAATATATTGGATCTCTATGAAGTGGCGGCTGGCCAAAAGGTAAGTATTGACAAATCTAAAATCTTTTTCATTAATGTGCATAAGAATATAAAAACTAAGATCATTAGTATCTTTGAATTTGGAGAAATTATGCTTCCATGATCATATCTTGGAATGTCCATGTTTTTAGAGAGAAATAATGATGCTTTATGGCACCTTATGATAGTCCAAGTCTAGAAGAATCAGAAGGGTGGAAAGGAAAGTGGTTGTTAGTAGCAAGAACAATTCAATTGATTCAATCAAATTTACAAGCAATGTCAGTTTACTTAACGTTTATTTTCAAAATGCCAAGAAATATTAGAGAAGGCATTACTAAAATACAAAGATACTTGTTGTGGAATGGAGTGGAAGGCACAAAAAAAATTGCTTTGGTCTCTTGGGATAAAATATGCACTCCCAAAGCCTGGGACAGGTTAGAATTAATAAGGTTACAAAGAATGAATAAAGCTAGGGTTTTAAACTATTTTAGAGAATATAAGAAAATAGGAATAAATATGGAGTAGAGTCTTACAACATAAATATATAAATTTTCAAGAAGTTATAAGATTGTTCTCCCAAGATCAACTCTTCCAAGGATCAACAATCTGGAACTTTGTGAAATCTTGTTGGGGTTTTATCCTCCCAAGAATCAAATGGAAACTTGGGAATGGCCACAAAATTTGATTTTGGAGGGATGCATGGATCCACTTAGAGACTCTAGTGGTTTGTGATAGGTTGGCACAACAGGCTCCCTTTACGAAGAATCAGTGGAGATCAATGGTAGAAAACTATGTAGAACTTGTGAGTGATAGTAGAAGATGGAGGAACCTTATGTTGTCGATGGAGGATCAACAAGAAGCAATGAAGGAATTAATAATAGAACTAGAGAATTTATTGATCCTAGTGAAGGAAGATGAGGATGTTTTGATCTGGGTTGGATGTCCTTATAGGAGTGTGTCTGTGAAAGAAGCCCATGAGGTAATTTTGAAGATAGAAGGTGTGATGAATGGTAAGTTCCCATCAAATATGGTTTGGATTCATAAAGGCCTCCACAAGGCTAATTTTTTCCTTTGGAAAGCTACCCTTGGTAAGATTTTAACTTTTAATCGTCTGAAAAGAAAAAGTTTTGAGGACCCATCAAGATGTCATTTGTGTTGTGTTGAAGAGGAATCGAGTGATCACTTGGTTTTGCATTGTCCCATTGCAATCAGAGTTTGGGATTGGTTTTAAGAGAGTTTCAACCTCCAATTATGTTTCCCTAAGACCCTCAAGTTATTTCTATACTAATGGAAGAATATCCTCTCCCCAAGTTTATGTATAATCTAGAAAGCAGTCCCAAACATGATTAGTTGGAATTTATGGATTGAAATAAATAGATGAATTTTTCAAGAGATCCTTAACTCGGAGGCTTGGCTATGGCAATGTGTTAAAAAAATACTAACTAAAATTATAACAGCTAGGGGAGAAAAAGCTATATCAAAAGGAAGAAGAATGGATGTAGAATTGGTTTAAGGAATGGAAGCCAGATAATGGGCATGAGATGTTAAAAGGAAATAAGAAGGATAAGTAGCAACACTAGAGGCCACCTAATAGAGGTGAATTAAAAATGAACTTTGATGGGGCTTCGAAAGGTAGTCCTGGTCTAACAGATTCAAGTGGAATATCTTGAGATTGTGAAGGACAACCCTTGCTAGTATTTGTTCAAATAATAGGTATAGAGTCAAATAATGTGTTAGAAGCAAGCGCTAACCATTTAGGATAGAAAATCACATAAAAATATGGGTGGAAGAAGCTTAGTGTTGAAGGAGATTCATAAGTTATGATTAATGTGCTCAATTCAGGGAAAGTTAAGCCTTGAAAAATTAGAACTATCATTAAAAATATTCAATCATTCACGAATAAGATGGGGTCAGTGAGGTTTAAGCATGTTAAGAGAGATGGTAATGCAGTGGCAAATTGGGCAACTAACGAATTTATGCAACTCATGGAGAAAGGAAGAGGTGGATATAAGGAATGGTCAAATAATTTTCCAAAAGAGGATTACACCTTGATTAATGAAGGTTTGAGAAGCTATCTAGAATCTCTTATAGAGGAAAAATATGAAGGAAATGAGAGATCAAAGATGGGAGGTAAGTGATCAATATATGTTCCAATGGTGGTTTTTATTTTTGTAAGTGGAGCTTAGATAGATGCATGGTTATTATGATGATATGAGTGTGGTGCCTCGATGGCTTCACATTAAATTAACCAAGTAGGGGTTCATTGAATCATCCTTGAAGATGATGGCATTCATTAAAATGCAATCATTAGAATGTGTGAGAGGATGGAAGACATATGCAGGAGTCATGATGTGAGCTCTTTGAGAGTGGGGAGCGATCTTTTAAGGGTGGTGGATGGTTACATAAAAGGAAGCCAAGGCCACATTTCATAGGGTGAATAATCTCTTGAGTAGAATATTTTAAGAGTGGACACTTGAGAATTACAATCATGGAAAGAGCTAAGAGGGTGCGACAAGAGGAAAGCTATTAGAGTAGGATGAAAGTAGGAGAGAGAATGGACTCATCCGAATGGATAACAAGGGAGTCAACCTTGTCTAACTTCTCTAAGAACTTGATTAAGGAGATAAAGAATCCCTTCATGAGAATTTGATTAAAGAAGATGTGGGAAGTAGCCGCAAGAATGGAAGAGGTAGAGGAAAATTATATAGCTAGTCTTATGAAGACATTTATGCAAGATCCTAAGAAATCACTCGAGCAAAGGAATGTCTTTGATGTTTCTCAAACCATAAGCAAGGTCAACTTGCTCTCCAAAGTAGCTAGCTCATTAACTCTGAATAAGGAGCACCTAGACACTGAGGAAGATATTCATACAATGGGATTGGAAACAACTGAACACAATCATGAAATCTTAGATGGGATTGTGAAATTGCAAAAAACTTTGATGCTTATGGAAAAGAGCCTCCCAACGGACTTCATTTTCATTCCCCCAAACTGTTGTGACATAGAGGAAGTGGATGTAGAACTAGGGTTGGAAAGTGAAGCAAGAGTGAAAACAGATGGTAAACCCAAACACGAAAAAACCATCCCAAAAATAGCGGAGGTAATTTTTATTGACTAAGATGTTGTGAACTCTATTAAACCTTTTGTAAAAAGTGCTCATATAGTATAGGTTTTAGGATGAAATTCCTTTTTGGTTTCGTGATAATTCCCCTCTAGGATGATGTAAGTACGTTGATCAAAGTTTAATATAAGCATGAAGTTTTTGATTTAATGGTGGTTTTGTGGATCATACTCCCCCTTCAAATGATAGCACCTCTCTATCCTCTTGGAGGGGTTTTGATCGATCATTGTCAATAAGGTTTTACCCCAAACTACTTTTCATTTACTTTTTGCTCTTGGGATGTAACCATGTTTCATTAACCAATATATATATAATGCAATTTAATAACAAAATACCATAAATGCATCCATTGGAATTGCCTTTTAGATGACAATAATGGACAAAATTAGATTTTTTAAATAGTGCTTTACTTGCTACTCGAAATAAGGCTTATGCCACTTTAAGAGCAATTTGTTGCAAGAAAAAAAACATTTTGGTAATCCTTAGAGGTTAATAGATTAGTTTATCATGTTCATAAGAGTAAACCTTGTTTTTCTCATAACTTATATCACCTTGAGTCCAAATTTGCAAACAAATACATCTACAATGATACAGGGCCATGATGAAGATAAATCTGGTAAGTATGCAATAGAATTTTCATCTTTAAACTCTAGAAGCTAATATTATGCAATCTAATAACAAAATACCATAAACATATATATTCATTGGAATTGCCCTTGAGATTACAATAATCAACAAAAACAGATTTTTAAAATAATGCTTTGTTGGATACTCAGAATAAGGCTTATGCCACTTGAATAAGCTCCCCACTTTTTGGAATCAATTTGGGTACCCCCACTTCACTGTGACCTTATATGTTATTCTTTTGCATTAATATTCATGAGAATCTCCATACACAATAACTCGCCCAACAACTGAAGGCTTGACTTGCCTTGAGACTCTGAAAAAACTTTAAAAGATTACATTACAAAGAAAGGACAAGTAAACTAACACCAAAAGGACCAAAGATGCCAAGATTTAAACAAGGTATAAGTACCCAAATAATTACACAATAAAATAAGAATGATTATCCTTTATTCTATGATCATATAATTTGAGATATTTGATCCCTTTACCAACACATCTACTACCAAACTTTAGTCACTGTTATAAAAGGCCAACATGGGAAAAGCCTACATTTGAAACGGTTTCCCAAGGATGCCAAATATCAACTCCTCATGTGACTAAAGTCAAATGTTTACACTATCACCAACTCAATGAAACTATTGTGTCATCAATGCAATTCTCAACTAGTGCACTGCCACATCATGCAGTAGCCTGATTACACACTCGATGCTCAAGATGCTCACAAAGCACCCTAATGTCATTTTCCATCCAACACAAAAAAAGATATCTACAAATTGCATTTAAAATATGATGTCAAAGACATCCCAAAACTTAACTTTCCATAAAGAGATGTTACAATTAAGTCCAAAATGTTCATGAAGAATACATGCTATACAACATACCTACCCAAAAAACACAACTTTTGTGGACGATGTTCAGAAGTTTTCTGGAAACAGATACTAATGAAACTTCTGATAAAACTTACTTATATGAGGGTGTTCTACCAAAGAATACATGCTATAAAACATACCTACCCAAAAAACACAATTTTTGTGGACGGTATTCTAAAATTTTCTAGCAATAAATACCAATGAAACTTCCCATAAAGTCACTTATATGAGGGTGTTCTACCAAAGAATACATGCTATAAAAAATACCTACACAAAAAAACACAAATTTTGTGGACGGTGTTCTGAAATTTTCTGAAAACAAATACCAGTGAAACTTTCCATAAAACTTAGTTGAGGGTGTGGTAACACCATGCCAAAATCTAGATCTTTGATGGGTGATTACACGGTTCATCTTGATGTTTGGTATTTGTTTGTGAACTCTTTGTTTCTAACATTAAAACAAGACCCAATGTCACTAGTAATCAAAGCACTCAGTAAATCAAATATCAATGAGCCATATCAAACATGCAACTAGTTAATGTATATTACTTACATACGCATTAATGGATCTTATATAAAGGCCATGTACAAGGTAACCAAAAGCATGTGTATATTATATATAATAGTTTGGCAGCTTTTAAGCTTCTACATTATTTGGAATGGTGCTTTCAAAAAAATAAATTGCTTAGTGTTGAAACTCTGTGAGGGAAGGTGTAATGTCCCCTTCTAGCTCTTGAGCAGTGGAGTTTTCCCATTAGCGTATTTCAGAGTTCCCGTAGGCTAGTTGGAGGTGGTTAGGGGACTCAGTGCCAGCGTTGGGGCTCAGTGTTAGTTTTTGGTAGGTCTTTCTATTTATAGCAGTGGCCAGTTCGCAGTGTTTACTATTTATAGTAAACCACAGGTCATCTCAGTGATCTTCAGTTTTGCGTCAGTTGGTGTTTGGAGAGTGCTTACTATTTTTAGCAGTATTATTTGTAGTAAGTCTATTTCAGGTAACTGGTCCCAGGCCCATTTGGTTCCAACAGTGTTATTCCTAAGGTGGTGTTGGAAAAAAAGTCTAAGGTTGGATTATTTAATATTTGCCTTTTTCAATCACTTAAGTTGTTTTTATAAAATAACTTTATAACTTAAGTGAAGAGGTTGGTGGCCATCGTAAAGTACCATGTAGCCTAATGTGATAATTTAAAGTTTTTTTAGAAGGCAAACAAAGCAAAATAGTTTCCTTATGAGCATGGACACCCAAGGGAGGTATAAGGTGTTCAATTTATTAAATTTTATAAGGCTCATAAAGGGGGCGGTAGATTTTGGGAGGAAAAAAGCATTTCAACCCCTAATGTTGCTCTAATTTCCCTCTCACTCTCTATAAAGCTTCAATTTGGCTCTCATTTTGATTATCTTGGAATTGGCAAATTAGCAGGATGTTGCAATGACTCCAGAGTGCTTTGGCTACATGTGATGATAAAAACCCTCATCATATTGAGTTGGTTTCGATGGCGAAGAACCACCCTAGCTAGATCTGAGTGGTTCCACCCAAGGATCACACAGCGCTTCAACAGAAGTTTGATTTTCTGAATTTTGGATGGTGAAAGATGAAGATTTTTGTGGTATTTGATTTGGGTTTGTTGGTGTGTTTGGAGTTTGGAGTTTGGATCATTTTGGTGGTGTTTGGTAGGCATTTTGGTGTATTTTCTAAGGCCTAAAATGCTTTATCAAAAGTTCTGGAAACTCTAATTTTTTTAGTGGCTGAAGGACAAATCTATTCATAGCTTCGATCGTGTTTGGCACATCATTCTGGGTATTGGTGCATTGGTTCCCTTACTCCAAGGTGCCCCTTTTTAGGTATTAGTTTGTATTTATTGGTTGAAAAGTAATTTTTATAGGGCAGATCACCCTACCTATGGTGCCAACCTATTTCGGGGTGATCTTTTGTTTTTCTGGCCCTGTTGTTGTATAGCCCTCTTTTATGCCTTGTTGCAGTTCGTGCAGCTAGGTATTGGCCCTAGTATTCAAAGGGGATTCGTTGGCTATCTCATTTGTGTTGAATGATGCAAGTTTGAAGTGGATATATTGTTGTTAAAAGCTCTTATCAAGTTTGGACTGATCAATATCAGGGATGATAAATGTTTGTTATTAACCTGATTTTGAGTTGCATATCATATGTAGTTCTTATGAGATAATTTTCTAATATTTAAAGAAAGTTCATTTCCAGTTTTCTATCTTTATGTTATCTATATCATACATGCAATGAAACCCACGAAAGATACATGAAACAAACACAAAACCATCAGCAAAACACTTCATTTCTGCAAACAGTAAACCAAAAAAAAATCAAGTGCCCATTTCAATGGTATCAGAGCGCAAATCTCCCTACGAGCGAGTGGGTGATGCAAACCTATGAGCCGTAGTGATAGAGAAAGAAGGTACCGTGAGAGACTAAGGAAAAAAGAAGACAAGTTGTGGGAAAGTTGGCCTTCTATGGAAGAAGAACAGCACTTAGAATCACATCCAGTAGGATCAGCGAGCTCAGAAAATATGGGTAATAGAGGTCATGAAGAAGCAGAACGGTCGATACTTCTTTTGGATGTTGTGGTTAGGGGACAAGAAATGGTAGCCCAACTTGCTCAAGGAACCAATCAGTAGCTTGTGCAGTTGGTTGCAAGGTTGAACCAATTAGGAGTCAACAACGGAGGCAATAATGGGTAAGGAAATGATTTGGGTCATTGTGGAGCAGCCAATCAGCACAATAGGGCAGCGATGGCTAGACATCTCATAAAGAGTGGAAACACAACCCATCAAGAGCTCACTTTGGTTGAGATGCAGGATCAGTTTAGATAGGATTGGATTGATGTAGGGCTTGGATTTCAACATGATATATCTCTATGTGATTATATAGATCTCAGGATGAGGCATATGCCCAACAAAGGCAATAGATTGCAACATAATGACTTGCGAAGGAAAGTTGGAAAACTTAGTCTCCCTTACTTTGATGGGTCTGGTAAAACTTCAACGAGAGCTTGGGTCCAAAAGGTGGACATATACTTTAATCTTAATCATATCCTTGAAGAAGAGTCCATTAAATATGCTTCTATTCACTTAGACAGAGTTGCACATGAGTGGTGGCATCATGGGATGGTTACAATGGGTCATGCATAGATTACTTCTTACGCAGAGTTTACCGAGAGACTCATAGAGAGATTTGACAAAAAAGACCATGAACTTCATTTTAAGGAGTTGGCACAACTGAAACAGTGGGGTTTCGTGGATGCTTATGTTGCTAATTTTTAAAGGTTGACGGTTTAGGTGACAAATCTATCCGAGAGGAGGCTCATTGTGTTCTTTATAGATGGGTTAACCGATCCTCTAAAGGGGTGGATTAAAGCTTTCAACCCACCTTCCCTACAAGAGGCAATCAAGAAGGCTAGAGGCATGGAATCTTCCACCTCCAAGAGCAGATTTCAGTCCATGGGATTTTTGCATAAGGACCAAGATAAAAAGCAATTCCCAAAGGACTCCAAACATCGAAAGAAATCAGTCACAAGGATTGATAGTGAGACATTTAATGACTTGAGGAAGAATTTGTGTTTCACACGTAAAGAACCTTGGGCTCCAAGACATAAGTGTGCTACAAAGGGGAAAGTGCATCAAATAGAGTACTATTCAGTGGAGGAAAGTACATCAGAAAAATCAGACCAGCAGTCTGATTCAGAGGAAGATGAAGAGGAAGAGACCCCTAAAGAGGTTGGAAAGGAAGAGGAGAAAGATGGGAAGCTTGCTCAATTACATAGTTTTCAAAAAATGAGTCTCTACGCATTAGAGGGGTAATTAATGGGCAGCGGTTAGTGGCATTGATTGACACAGGAGCCACACATAATTACATTGATGAGGGGATAGTTGCACATAGAGGACTTCAAACTCAAGAGGTAGATGGATTTTAGGGGATGGTTACTAATGGGTTTACAATCAATTGCACTAAGATGGTTCCACAACAGAATTTGCAGCTAGGAAATTATGAAGTCAAGGATGACTTCTATGTGGTGAGTATTGGTGACCTAGATGTAGTGATGGGAATATAGTGGCTTCGATCACTTGGAAAGATCACAATGTGGTCTTCAGAGGTATGTCGGCTAGAGAAATCCAAGTGGTTTCTTTCAAACATATGGAGAACTATTTAGACATGATCAAATTGGGTGGGCAGCAAAGTGTGTGGTTATGCCTACAGTTACAGAGGAGGTGAAGAGGTTCTATCCACTACATATTCAAGGTTTGCTTTCCAAACGAAGCAAACTATTCAGTAGCATACCCCCAGGTAGGCCTCCTAATAAAGGATTGAGCACATGATCGAGCTAGAGGAGGGATCCAAACCCGTGATCACCACTCCTTATAAGCATCCTAAGCAACATAAAGATGAGATAGAGAAAGCTATTAATGAGCTTTTGGAGATGGGACACATTAGACCAAGAGTCCATTTGCTTCTTCAGTAGTGTTGGTGAAGAAGGATGGGACTATGCGTATATGTGTTGACTACCGAGCGTTGAATAAGAAGACAACAAAAAATCGGTACCCCATTCCACGTATAGATGAGCTACTTTGATGAGCTGCATGGAGCGGTCTATTCTCCAAAATAGACTTGAGACCGGGTTATCATCACATTAGGGTCAGAGAGGACATAGAAAACACTGCATTTAGATGTCACTTTGAGTTCCTTGTCATGCCTTTTGAATTGACAAATGCACTAGCTACTTTCCATTCTTGCATGAATAGAGTGTTCAGTAAACGGTTGCGTATGTGTTGATTTTCTTTGATGACATCCTCATTTTCAGCAGATCATAGGAAGAGGACTTGAAGCATTTGGATGAGGTGTTGAAAATTCTTGAGTGAGTCTGTTTTTGCTAAGGAGTCCAAGTGTGAGTTTGGGATGACTGAATTATTATACCTTGGGCACATAATCAACGCTAATGGACTTCGTGTTGATCCAAAATAAATTAAATCAATAATAGATTAGCCTCCACCCACTAATCTTACTCAGTTGAAGGGTTTTTTTGGTTTGTGTGGGTTCTACAAGAGGTTTGTCAATGGTTTTTCATAGGGCGCTGCCCCACTTATGGATTTGACTAAAAATGGAGCTTTCGCTTGGTCTGAATCAACACAAAAATCTTTTGATTAGTTCAAACAAGTGATGAGTTCATGCCTTGTAGTGGCTATTCATGACTTCTCTAAACCATTTGAGCTTGAATGTGATGCTTCAGGGGATGGTATTGGGGCTATCCTCATGCAAAATAAGCACCCAATTGCAAATGAGAGCAGAAAATTGAGAGTGAAAAAAGTTATATTTATGATAAAGAGATGTTAGCCATAATGCATGTTTTGACTAAATACAGACAGTATCTTGTTGGGGGTAGATTTATTGTCAAAATTGATCATAACAGTCTGAAATATTTCTTAAATTAGAGGGATCTAAGTGAAAGACAGCGGAAGTGGGTTAGCAAACTCCAAGCTTATGATTTTGACATTGAATATGTCAAAAGGAAATGGAAGGAGATCTTATTTGTGCTCTTTTTATGAGATCGCCGCAGATTGGAAAGAAGGGATACAAGTTGATTATGCTAAAAATGCCCTTGCCAACAATATTCTAGATGGTGTTTTGCAAGATGACAAGTACAAGGTGAGAGATGGTTTGATCTTCTATAAGGAGAGGATAATGTTGGTCCCTGAATCCAAGATGAAAGCACAGATTTTAAAGACATTCCATGACACTCATATCGCTGGGCATCATGTAAACTATGGTTGGGCATCATGGTTTTTACAAGACATACAGGCAGATCCATGAGAGATTCTCATGGAAGGGGATGAAGGAAGACATTACTAAGTATGTTCATGAATATCAAATGTGCCAACAGAATAAAAATGAACATACTTACCTTGTTAATCTGCGACAACCTTTACCCATTTCTACTCAGAAGTGGAAAAGCATTTCAATAGACTTCATCACAGGGCTTCCCAAGGTGCAAAGGAAGGATTGTATCTATGTTGTGGTAGACCGTTTGATCAAATTTGCTCACTTTTTTGCTATACCAAAAAGTTATACAACATTACAGGGCGCAGATTTGTTCTTTAGGGACATGTTTAGACTTCATGGGGCACCTAAGAATATTGTCAGTGACAGAGACAACAAGTTTATGAGCTTGTTTTGACAGGGGTTGTTCAAATTATGTGGTACCGAGTTAACTCCTAGCATTAGTTTCCACCCCCAAACAGATGGACAGAGTGAGATAGTAAACAAATGGGTGGAAAGTTACCTACGAAATTATATTTCAAGGCAGGAGAAAGCTTAGGTAAAATGGTTGCATTAGGGAGAGTTTTGCTACAACTCCACATTCCACGTCTATCAGGTTGTCACCTTTCATGAACTTGTATGGTTATGAAGCTCTTAGCTTCATTGATTTGTTGTTTGGTGATTATAGGGTGCCTAGAGCGAAGGACTACTTGCAAGAGAGCCATGGCATTATGAGGTCTTGCAATGGCATTATGAGGTCGTTGAGAGATAACATTCAACATGCTCAGAATCAGTAGAAATTGTACGTTGATCAGCGCCGTATTGAGCAAAAATTTGAAGTAGGAGACATGGTGTACATGAGATTGCAACCATATAGACAGTGCACTCTCAAGAAGAGTGGGGCCGAATAGTTGAAGCCTCGTTTCTATGGTCCGTTTAGAATCCCAATGAGAGTTGGGGAGGTGGCTTATGAGCTTGAGTTCCCTAAGGAGAGTAAGGTGCATAATGTTTTTCATGTGTCACGCCTCAAGAAGGCCCCTGGGCATAATGTGACTCCTTCAGTAATGTCGCCTCCATTGGATGAGGAGAAATTGATACTTGTTCCAAAAGCAATGATTGATTTTAAAAAGCGAATTGTCATGAGGAGAGTTATTACAGAGTACTTGGTGAAATGGTGGGACTTCCCAGTTGAAGATGCTACTTGAAATAGCGCAGATTTTACATCCTACATTGTGATGGTTTGAAAACAAGCAATCTTGGACAGGGAGGACTAATGTCCATTTCTAGCTCGAGCAGTGGAGTTTTTTCATTAACTTATTCCAGAGTTCCCATAGGCTAGTTGAAAGTGGGTAGAAGACTCGATCCCAATTTTGGGGCCCAGTATTGGTTTTTGGCAAGGCTTTTTATTTATAACAGTGGCCAATTCGCAGTGTTTACTATTTATAGTAAACCACAGGGCATCTCGGTGATAATCAATTTTACGTCAATTAGTGTTTGAAGAGTGCTTACTATTTTTAACAATGCTATTTATAGTAAGTCTATTTCAAGTAACTGATCCCAAGCCCATTTGGTTCCAACAATTTTATTCCTAAGGTGGCGTTGGAAAAAAAAATTTAAAGTTGGATTATTTAATATTTACCATTTTCAATCACTTGAGTTGTTTTTATAAAATAACTTCATAACTTAAGTGAAAGGGTTGGTGGTCATCATAAAGTACCATGGAACCTAATGTGATAACTTAAAGTTGTTGTAGAAGGCAAACAAAGCCAAATAGTTTCCTTATGGACATGGACGCCCAAGGGAAGTATAAGGTGTTTAATTTATTAAATTTTATAAGGCTCATAAAAGGGGCTTTGGAATTTTGGAAACAAAAAGCTTTACAACCCCTAAAATTGCTCTAATTTCCCTCTCTCTATAAAGCTTAAATTTGGCTCTCATTTTGATTATCTTGAAATTGGCAAATTAACAAGATGCTGCTGGAACGACCCCGGAGTGCTTTCGCTGCATATGAAGATGAAAACCCTCGCCGTTTTGCATTGGTTTCGGTGGTGAAGAACCCCACCCTAGCTAAATTTGAATGGTCCCACCCAAGGATCACACAATCCTTCAACAAAAGTCTGATTTTCTGAATTTTGGATGGTGAAAAATGAAAATTTTTGTGGTATTTGATTTAGGTTTGTTGGTATGTTTGTAGTCTAGAGTTTGGATCATTTAGATGGTGTTTGATAAGCGTTTTGGTGTGTTTTTTGAAACCCAAAATGCTTTATCCGAAGCTCTAGAAACTCTATTTTTTTCAATCGCTGAAAGACAAATCTATTTGTAGCTCCGACCGTGTTTGGCACATCATTCTAAGTATTGGTGCATTGGTCCCCTCACTCCAAGATGCCCCTTTTTCGTTATTAGTTTGTATTTATTGATTAAACACTGATTTTTTTAGGGCAGATCGCCCTACCTATGCTGCCACCCTGTTTGGGAGTGATTTTCTGTTTTTCTGAACCTGCTGGTGTATAGGCCTCTTTTTCACCTTGTTGCAATTCGCGCAGCTGGATATTGGCCCTCGTATTCAAAGGGGATTCATTGGCTATCTCATTTGTGTTGAATGATGCAAGTTTGAAGTGGATATACTGTTGTTAGATGCTCTTATCAGGGCTGGACTGATCCATATCAGGGCTGATATATGTTGTTATTAATCTGATTTTGAGTTGAATGTCATATGTAGTTCTTATGAGATAATTTTTCAATATTATAAGAAAGTTCATTTCCAATTTTCTATCTTTATGTTATCTATATCATGCATGCAATGAAACCCATGAAAGATACATGAAACAAACACAAAACCATCAGCAAAACACTTCATATCTGCAAACAGTAAACAAAAAAAGAATCAAGGGTGCCCATTTCAGAAGGTTGTAACAATGCTCTCAAAATCAACTCAACACAATCTACGGATCACATAAGAATCAAATAAAACTTCAATCATTAAGGAAAAAGCAGCACTGTCAGAGGATTGCTGAAGTGAAAACTGTATGCACAGCCGCATTATAAACCAAAATAAAAAGATACACAAACAGAAAAGGAAAATCCATCTGCAATATGGAGAAGAATTGGGTCTAGTTGCTACGAGGTATCAGGAAAACATCATAGAATTCCTTTGTTAAAAAACATTCTTTTTCAGTGACAAATGAAATACAACTCACAAAAGGACCCTTTCTGACATTTGTATATTTATCAAAGAATATAGTGCCTGAAGCTTCCTTTTCCATTCTTTGTAAACCCAACTTTGATGAAGCTGGACGGTCTAGAAATACAAATATCAAATATATGTAAATTTGCAATACATACAATAAGATTAAACTTGGAATTCCATAGACCAAATTATGAAATTCCACATAAAAGTTATTCACTAGTGGAACTTTGTGGCCTAATAGAATGCAACCTATATTTTCCGAGAACTTCATGGCCTAATAGAATGCAACCTATATTTTCCGAGAAAAGGTAGAACCAGGGAAAATTTTCTATACACGCCGGGACTTCGTGTGGCCACCTTGCACATTATTAATGAAACAATATTTTTGAGCATTGCTGCAAGTAGCACCCAGTTCTAAAGCAAACCAGCAATCTTGAGAACTAATCTTACATATGTTACAACAAGTAATATTACACAACCTGCAGAAACACTGCCTACATGACTTTTCCCATCACATCTTTGATACTTTATTTTGAAGAAACCATACACTGATAACTGAAGTTATTTCCTCAGACCCTGAATACGAGAAGGCAGCATGACAAATTTGTTAAAATTGAAAAGCAAAATCTGCATTATAAAGAACTAACACAAGTAAAATATAGCCACTCACCTTCAAGCAATATTTCCCTTACTTCTGCTCAGCAGTATTCCAACACTGCAATTTTGCCATCTTAGGGAGCATTTTTATCTTTTTAGTGTAGACCGTTTCGCAATAGCTATCCTTCCTCCCACCACCATTCTGCATTTTGATGTCCTGCTGTCCCACAATGGCAATGTTTGATCAGAAGCATTGAATACCAAGAAAGGTCACTTTACATTGCAAGTATTGATTAAAATTAGGCAGAGTTTCCAAAAAAAGGGTTTGATCATAATCAGGATAAATTTTGAAACACTCAAATCTGCAGTTCCAACAAAATATTATGCAATTCAATTTATTTCCTTTAAAAATCATCAATAGTGCATCATAATGACATTTTTTTTGGCAACTAAAAGACTTTTTATAGGTGCTCTCTCCCTCCTCCACTGCCCCTCCCCTGGTCCACCTACCAGGAGCCAAAACTATTACAGCAGGGGCAGGCATTCTGAATTATTATAGGACTTGTAGTTCTAGCTGTCTAACTAAATATTATCCCAGACAATAAAAGTAATAGTAATTTGTTCCTCTCAAGTTCAGAGTGCTTCATAAGGATCTCTTCACGCAAGCAATAGAAACATTCTCCTGATGATGTCCTCATACAAGCATTAAAACAGAGAATGAGATACCTGTCTCGCACATAATCCAATAGTAGTTACCCATGACCCCAGGGGTGCAAGTTCCATCTCCTTCCAACACAGGCTTTGAACAAATGCACACAACCTTTGTCCTTATAACAGTATCCTTATACTTCTATCCATGATGCAAAACAACATGCCAAAAGTATTCATCACATTTTAATAACTTCCACATCCACAAGTGATAGGGATAGTTACGGCATCTACATGAATGATTGCATAGATCAACAGTCTGCAACATGCAAGATCTATAAAACAGAGCCCATTTAAACCAGGTATGAATCATGCATTGCAGCCATACCACAACTTTACTTCAAATGCAGGATCCTAATGTAGAACAAAGCCTTCAATCTCAGAAGCGACAAAAAGAAATGGAGAAATTGTGGATAGCGATGGCACAGGAATCAAGGAGAAAAGGAGGGTATCAGAACAATATCTTCCATGTATTCTTTGCTAACATAGTAAGATCTCTTTGTAAACAGAATTAGCATGCAATACTCTAAATTCTAGTGGCATACTGCCTTGAGTGAGGTTCAAATCACAGCAAGGAAGCATTGCAAAGCAAGTGTGGTGCGCCAATACCAACATTTTCAGTTGTCACAATATATCAACTACACTGAACCTTTGACCTCGTAAAGCAATATCAATTGCAGTTGTGAGTGCATTTTGTACTGTGCTTGTTCATTATAAATGGAACATATGAAATTGAATGTTTACAGGGTGTTCTGTTTCAAACTATGTATGTTTGTCGTATTCATAACTGTTTATGCTTGATAATATGCACATGAGAAAAATACATAAATAGCTGATTGCCCTTCAAATTATCAAAAAATAGCAACAGTATTGAAGGGCAAGAGAGGCTCCCTAGGGCCTTTCTCTGCTCACCTTTTATTGCTTTCCACACTAGGTTTCCCACTTACATTTCTCACTAATAGCCAAGTTGGGCTCATTTCTCATGTTTAACTTGGCTACTGGTTCATGCCTGTCAGCCTTTCTCAGTTTCCTCATTTCACTTCTCACTCTTTACTGAGAAGGTTCTCTACACCGTTCTTTGGTGTTTTTTTTAATATCCTTCAGATTCTGGAACAGCTACCGGGAATAAAAGGGCTTTTAGATCTCCCAGCACATTATTTCCATTTAGCTCGATTAATTTTGCTGGGTGAAGTCTTCAGCCACTAACTGCTTCATCTCCCATTTGATACTATTTCCTTTGTTTTTGATGTTAACTAATTTGATGCTACATTATTAAGGAGAGTATTACGTGATCCTGAGACCAAAACCAAGAAAATAGCTGCTAGTTGTGCTGCACCATCTCAATGCAAATTAAATCAACTGGGATACACTCTAGCCATTGCTGTTTGCCATCACCAGATCTAACTCGCTACCTTCCCGTCAAGACTCTATTTCTTAGAAGAACAGCTACCTGGGAGTGGACAAGGCTCCAACCTCTCTTCATCTGTTTTCTACCAGATTCTATCTCTTAAATATCATGCCAATTTGCTTTCTCCTTGAGAGTGTTTTCCTTGCAGATTTGTCAAGGACCTACGAAGATTCAGGTTTTTTAGGCTTATGTCTTATCATATTTTTACAAATTTGGCTTTTTGTCAAGAGGTTTTTTCTGAAATTTTTGTTTTATCTTTGGCGTTCATTACCTCCTGCATGGGAAAAAGAAGGCCTTTGAAAGATATCACAGTGCTGCTGCTACATTCTACTTGTGCAGGGCACATCTCTTCGAGAGCACATGGCAGTCACTACTTCAGCTTTGTTATGGAAGACCCTGTTTTGAACTTGTGCGAAATACCTCAACATATTCAGCCGATGTTATTGATTTTGAAATCCTCCCCATGATGCATAAGCAGGCTTCCTCAGACCTTCACTTAGCATCCTCTTTGCACTCCTCAACTCCAGTCTGTAAAAATTAGCTTCAGGACTTCTTCAGGCCTGTTGGATTGTAATTCTTCTCTTGAAATATAGGAAACCTTGCAAGGAAAAACCCACCGTTCAAGATTTGAATTTCATATGTTTTGTTCCAAGTACTTGGTTGATGTTGAGCTCTCCAGTAGACGTCAGCAACTTCTTCTACATTAAAATTGGATCAAGGAATGTTCTGCTTCTTGCAGCTATTGTCAGCCCAATCACCTTTTGTAATTAGAAATTTATCCCTAAACAGAAAGATGCTGATCTGTTGAGGGCAGTTTAGAGTTAAACTTCTTGTTTCAACATCTTCCCATATATTTACTTGTTTTAACATCTTCCCATATATTTACTTGTTTTCTCAATTCGTGCACCTTGCATCTTCAGCTACAGCCTTCTCTCTGGGACTCAATTACCCCAACAGAATCAAAGAACTCTCTATGTAATGCAGCACTAATAAAACCCTTTGCATAGAAAGATTGATGCCCTTCAATAACACATCCAAGATGTAATTGTGAAAAATTACACATTTCCACATAATGCCATGTATATATATGTTCAAATGGTGTATTCAACTGTTTTTGCACGAGCCAGAAACAATCAAAGGGAAAGACGTCAACTGAAAAAGAGTCAAGGTCAAGGAAGAGGCCATAACATTTGGTGCATCCTCCATCAAATGTCACCTCTGCTGCAAGTCAACCTGATTGTTCATCCCATAGATAATGTCCATACCTGTTTCCATGGCAACAAGTTCTATTGATAAGTAATATAATATTTAGTACTGCAAAAAAAATTACCATAAACCCCGATATCAACTCCAGCCTCTTACCTAAACTACATTCTACAAATGATATGAAAAAAACCAGTGGAGTCAAATTTAAGAAAGAGAAAAGCATACCAGTGCAGTGCAAAGTCATGACGGTTTCAAAACCATAGATGCCTCGGTCAAAATAAGTACAAAAGGGCACCCCTTCCCAGGACAAATTATCATGGGAGCAATCATGTATGATTTTGAAGCTAGTTCCAGGAGGTGGAGAACATCTTTACCAGGGAAAGGAACAGGTTCCTCATTTTAAGATCATAAAGGTTCCAAAACGACAGATGCCTTTGTGAAAACAGAAAGTACAAAAGGAGCTTCCTCCCCTGGATGGATTGTTGTTGGCACTATCGTGTAGCCCTTTGGATCTGGTTCCAGATCACACTCCCAAGCGATTTCACGTGAGTTTACATAATCTGTTGAACCAACTACATCATTCAGATAGATGTTGTAAGCCCGTTTTCCACGTGTCTTGAGGATGCGCATACCAATATGGAACATTGAAGTGTCATGACTAGACTGATAGTTCCCAAAACCAGCCTTCTTTCTGGATGAGAAGTTTACACCCTGCATGAGCACCGACAACAAAGTAAGCATTAGCATTTTATATACAAAGAAAGCTACCTAAAGCCTGATTGACAAAAGAGTTCTTCACTCACTTGTGTTAGTGTAACAAAGACATGTATGTCAGAATTGGCATCAGGTCCTACAGCCTTCAATCGGAATTGTGGATTTTGATGCCATGTATCATACCACTGGCAACCACCAGCACTGCATCCTCGCCATTGACCATGAACAGAATATCGCATTTCAGGAGGATAGACACGGCAAACATATATAGATCGAAAGTGCAGCTGGAAATCTTGCCAGGACATCCAGAAAATCCCATCTTGTGCCTGGCAAAGAAAAAAGATTCTTCAATTATTTGCCAACTACATGACAAATCAGAGCATCGTTTATTAAAATGAGAATAAAATTTTTATAATAGAAAAAGTTCAATAACAAGAACAAACAGATGAAGAATAGCCCTGTTCTGTGTATGCTTTTACCTTCTACAAGTTACAAACAAAGACAGATTCTAATTTAAGACTGTCCTAGAAAACTCAAGGCAAAAGTAAAGGCCAAAGAGAAGAACTAAAACGTGTCCATAAACTGAAGAAAGGAAGACAGAGGTCAGTGGCAGCACCAAGGATAAGCAATTGAAAACTCAAAGCAAGGGAGTGTATAGATCATCTTTAATCATATTTGAGAATAAAGCTTAGATAAAATATAACCAAAACATACAAGGAATTCAAACTTCAAGTAGATTGAAAAATATTTTCATTAGCTTTCTCCTGCAATATCATGTCCTCACTAAAGCCAAACAATACCTGAGCAGTAAATTTCAATTTGTGCTTTATCCTATCTGTCCACTCAGGTGAAGAGTCTGACCATGGACCATTCCACTCCACTTCATTTGCCCAAGGATTTCGTATTTGGACCAGCTTGTGACCATCCACCTCACGTACCTGAAACACTAGTTTTCATAAGCATTTGCAGTACACACATCCACAAACAGTCCATATTAAGAATTTTGTAACAGACAACAATGGTGTATTTTATCATACAGTTTATTTCTAGAAAATTACTAAATTCACAAAACTATGTTGCAAGAAACGAAAGGAGAAACGTGATGGCAACGGAAACGTGATGAGAAAATGCGAATTAAAAACGTTGCGGATAAGAAATGGATTACAATATATACATATAATTTTATTTTTATTTTTTTTTAAACATAAATTCAATCATATTTAAATTTTTATTATATAAATTTAAGCTTTTTATTACTGATATTTTTAATTTAATGTTTTTTATTAAATATTTAAACTTATGTAATATAACAATAAATTCTTTCAAAGTTTAAGAAGTTAGTGGGAAAAAAATTTAAAATAATGCACTGAAACGACTGGATGGTGTTTCCCTTCAGGTTGTCGTTATTACGCGCAACGGCAGCCTGCCGATGCTTTTCTTGCAACAGGGTTTCAAAATACGTCAAATAACATGAACCAAATATTGCCACATAAAAATTGAGACAAATACCTGCAATAAAGAGTAAGCATGTCCCTGAACAATGCCACTAGAAGAAACATGAACATCAGAGCCTGATGGGCTCCCTGCTCCGAGAAGAAACCCTTCTTGCTTGAAATGCAATAACTGAGACCAGAGCTTTCCGCTAGCAAGCTCTATTTGTGCTTGAGCACTTCTCATGTCTATCTCCTCACCAGCACCTCCAGTGAGGTCAACAAGAGCATCTTGAACAAAACCCCCTTCCAGTGCTTCATAAGACCCGTGCAATTTGGCATAAGCCTTTTCCAATATTGAGACCCACAACTCATTAACTTTTCTACTAGTAGCAAATGCTGGCTTTCCGCGAGATTCGCAAGGTATCCAATCATCAACCACCACTGGAACCCATTCTCCCTACAAAATGATTTACAAAAAGGAGACATTAGGATTTTACAATTTCAAACCATCTCTGAGATTTCTTCATTTTTTGTGTTAATTAAGAATAGTTTTGTTTGGCATTAAGTTTCACAAGAACTACACTACTAATTTTCCACTAACAAGTATTCAGTCCATTCATAAGATGGTTAAGCTCTCAAAAAGTTAGAATCTGTTCCCAAACGATCACACATTTTTGCTTTGCAAATTTATACCCATTGAAACACCCATTGATATGAAATGAATGCAGACAATTAACCTATAATGATAACTATGCAAGAAAGCCACACATTTCTAGCGATTAATAATGCATAACAGAATCATCTATTTCTAGAAACTTCTGCACTTCTATGTAATTCTGGCCAATTAATTCCAAGACTACTAGCAAAAAGTTTTTAAAATCATGCAGTTTTAGAAATTTGGCTCCTTCAATCCTTGTCACATTAAAGAACATCAGCAAATTATCTTATTTATCAGCATTCAGTATAAGCACTAACATGACTAAATCAAAGTCTGCAGCCTGATAGAAACTGTAGAAATTTGGAATGACGCATTCACAAGGCAGAACTAAAACATGTCGATTAGCTGTCTCATAGCAATCTCCTTGTAAATAGCACAGCTCACTGGAGCCCTTTACTTTGCATGTGAAGTCATTTAAACTAACTAGGGGCAGCATATATGTGCTTGGCCTTATCCAGCCAGCTCTCAGCATCACCTTTGTAAAACCTATTTACCCTACCTAATGAAGAGTGTTTAGACATCAGATTTTGACAGCTAATTCTTAAGCTGTCATCTAATCTTGTGATTTTCCACTGTTCTGACTTTCTGCTATTCATGAGAGGATATATCAATTGGTAACAAAGCCTGAGGATCAGGCCTCTCTCACACTCGGCTATACTTTCAGGGTTGACCTTCAATTTTCTGCCCGGTGCTCAACTTTCTTTATACCTGTACAATCAGACCCTTTCCATGTCTGAAATTTTCTTCTGATTTCAAATTTTCAGATTTTTCAATAGCAGTATCATCTGAGGCCACCAGCCTTTAATATATTTAGTCTTTGGTACCCCGGCACTCTCAACACCCCTGATTATGTTAAGCTCGGGAGCTTTTCCCACTGCACATAGAAATGATCGTGATGGATTTTGTTTGCTGCCAGGTTTTTCTTCCTACATCCCCTGGTCAATTTTTGCATGTCATTTGCTGAGAATTCATGATATATGTTTATGGCCTGCACTGTAACGTTTCTGATTCTGCAGACAACATTTTTGGGAGGCTCTGCTAACAGATTTGTTCTTGATGATTTGCTGGAGAATTTGCTCAGGGTTGACCTTCAATTTTCTGCCCAGTGTTCAACTTTCTATATGTCTGTACAATCAGACCCCTTCCATGTCTGAAATTTTCTTCTGATTTCCAATTTTCAGATTTTTCAATATCAGTCTCATCTGAGGCCTCCAGCCTTTAATATATTTAGCCTTCGGCACCCCAGCTCTCTCAACACCCTGATTCTGTTAAGCTCGGGAGCTTTTTACACTGCACATAGAAATGATCATGATGAGTTTTGTTTGCTGCCAGGTTTTTCTTCCTACATCCCCTGGTCAATTTTTGCAGGTCATTTGCTGAGAATTCGTGATATATGTTTATGGCCTGCACTGTAACGTTTCTGACCATGCAGACAACATTTTTGGGAGGCTCTGCTAACATATCTGTTCTTGCTGGGTTGCTGGAGAATTTGACAAGTGGTCAATATTTTTTTGGACATCTTTCCCCCTCACAGCTTCTAGAATCTCTCAGAGACTCCATACAAGGGTTCCAACTTTCAACACTGATTCAAGCAAATACTTTTGAGAATTGCTTCCTTTTGGGTTCCATTTCAGTACTGATTAGCTGCTGAAATACCTCTCATTCGAGGTTGGATTTGCCTCCTCTATCCTGATTAGTGATTTATCCCTGAAATACTGTCTATCAAGACGCTGTTTCTCTTGGTAAATTCTAGATCACCACATGGCTTCTCACTTCCACAAAGATTCTACATTTTCCATCAAAAAGCGATACGATATCAATAATATCCATGCAAATTTCTTACATTTTTTTTACTAGAGATGTGTGATGATTGCAACATGACCCCGTCCCTTTCCAGTAAAAGGACTGTCACACAATGTAACAGGTTTTTAAAACCCAACATGACCAGTCGTTAGCGAGTAAAGATTATCGTTTAACACGTAGATCTTAAATTTTGTAGTTAGGGCCAACCATAGACTTCCCTTAAACTACAATATACCATTCTTCATGACAAACTTAGATATAACTATATACATCCCTTAAACCACATATCAGTCTTCACAACAAAATTAGAATACTTCTGGGTTCATTGATTTATTTTTTCTATCATCGTGATGTATTCCACCTAGACAATTGGAAGCTATACCTTGCCAAGTACACTATTTTCTTCATCCTTATGAGATAGTGTGTCTGCAGTAGGGTTGTCTACCTACTTTTATCCAAAAATTCAGAGTTCAAAGTTTGAATTTTCACTAATAAAAGCAATGTCTTTCTTAACCTTGATTGGCTTCTTATGCCAAAGCTTCACAATATCTTTTGCACACAAAGATTGATAGTTCCCAAAGTTTCTAACCAAGGGCATACCATCTAAACCCTCCATAGCCATAGCATGTAAATGAGAATGCAAAACAATTTTTTTTCTCTAGTGTGTTTCAAATCCACATATACCATATCCTTATTTCCATAGATATGTGTTTCCTTGATGTTCTTTTCCTGAACCTATAGTGATGGCTTGGTCAAGGGTCAAATGAGCAACCATCAACCATTTTGCGATAGTTACCTAAGTCTTGGGGATGAGGGGACAGGGTTTCCAGAACGGCAAAAAAATTGCCAGATTTTTGGAACAGCAGGGGGATGCCTATTAAAATTATATATATTAAATTTTTTCAATGAAATTTAAGGTGGGAAGTTCTGTTTCAAAGTGAAAGCATCAGAAATTTAAAAAATAAA
Organism: Torreya grandis; assembly: GCA_037957365.1. Lineage (NCBI taxonomy): Eukaryota > Viridiplantae > Streptophyta > Pinopsida > Cupressales > Taxaceae > Torreya > Torreya grandis. The sequence continues at coordinate 483,220 of JARHVA010005986.1, read as the reverse complement.
TATAAAAAAGTTAAAATTAAAAAATAAAAAATAAGAACCTCCCCTCAAGTCCCCAAGTCCCTGAAACGTTTGGGACATCCAGGTTGTCACCAAAATCTAGGGGACACGTCCCTGCAGAAAATGCATTCAGCCCATCAAGGTGCCCAAACACAATATTGAACTGAAAAACATGAACACATTTGAAATCAAAAATATGATACTCTTCTTTAATTTCTCATAAGGACTCATAACATCAAGTACTTGGGAGAAATGCATAAACACGCCACTCATCTGCATTATACTCTCAAGCTGGAACTACATACATACATTAGACACCTATCTTGACTCTTGGACTTTTTGGCAATCTCTCTTGCAAGTTGCCCTCACTTCCTTGCAAGCTTGCCTTGTGTTGCCAGCTTCACTCTTCCCAATTCAAAAAATCCATCTCTTTAAACTCAAACTGAATATTTATTTTCAAGGTTCTTGTCTATCACTAGAGGAAAGAATAACGGTGGGGAAGACGAAACTATTAAAATTCTGTCCACTGCCAAAACAAGTCCTTCCCATGGAAAGGAGGAAAGGTTAATTTTCAAAGCATTGAAAAGTTGCATGACAATTCAACTTCTATCCATTACCAAAAACAAGCCCTTCTAATGGAAAAGAGAAACAATTCATTTCTCAAATACAATATGGAACTGAAAAACATGAACACATTTGAAATTGAAAAATATGATATTCTTCATTAATTTCTCATAAGGATTCAATACATCAAGTATTTGGGAGAATTGCATAAAACACACCACTCTCCTACATTGTACTCCCAAGTTGGAATTACAAACATACACCACACACATATGTTGATTTTTGGACATTTTGGCAATCTCTCTTACAAGTTGCCCTCACTCACATCCTTGCAAGCTTCCCTTGTGTTGCCATCTTCACCCTTCCCAATTCCAAAAGCCCATCTCTCTAAGTCAAAATGAATATTAACCTCCTTGGTTCTTGTCTGTAACTGGAGGAAAGAATTACCGGTTGGGAAGATGAAACAATTCAACTTCCATCCGTTACCAAAAAAGGTTTTTTCAATAGTAAGGAGAAAGAATTCATTTCCTAAGCATTGAAAAAATGCATGACAATTCAACTTTCATCCATTACCAAAAAAATAAGCCCTTCTGATGGAAAGAAGAAACAATTCATTTTCCAAACAAAATATTGAACTGAAAAACATGAGCACATTCAAAATGAAAATATATGATGTTCTTCGTTAATTTCTCATAAGGATTGAATACATCAAGTATTTGGGAGAAATACATAAACACACCTAACTTCTACATTCTACTCTCAAGCTGGAATTACAAACATATACACTACACACCTATATCTCGACTATTGGACTTTTTGGCGATCTCTCTTGCAAGTTGCTCTCACTAACTTCTTTGCAGGCTTCCCTCATGTTGCCAGCTTCACTCTTCCCAATTCCAAAAGCCCATCTCTCCAAGTCAAACTGAATATTTATCTTCATGGTATTTGTCTATCACTGGAGAAAAGAATAACAGTTGGGGAAGATGAAACGATTCAACTTCCATCCATTACCAAATGAATCTTTCCAATGGAAAGGTAAAATGATTCACTTCCTAAGCATTGAAAAGTTGCATATCCTTGGTTTTCTTCATAATGTTCTAGATGTCAACTAATATATATTGACAAGTGTACTGTGCAATAATTTCTATGTTTTGACACATGGTTAGCAGGGTAAAGACACGTGTCCAAAATTCTCTCTAACATGGTCATTCCCCTGGGTGACCCACAAAGAACCCCAAAATGCCATTCTGCATAGTCAGCCCAAAATGTTCTCTAGCATGGTCACTTGCTCGAGTAAACATAAGCAACCGCCCAAAAATGCTCTTCAACATGGTCGTTTGCCCTCGCAACCCCAAGGAACCCAAAAATACAATGTGGTCACTAATCCAAGTGACCACGAGGAACCTCCAAAAAATTTGTTCAACATGGTTGCTTGCCCAAATAACCACAAGGACCCCAAAAATTGTCTGACCTGGTCACTCATTCAGGTCACCACAAGGAACCCAAATTTTATCATCAACGTGGTCAGTCACCTGGTTGGCCACAAGGGGCTCCGAATATTTCTCTTCACATGAACACTCACCCAGGAGACCACAAGGAAACCAGAATTTCTCTTAAACATGGTCACTTCTCTTCACATGGTCATTCACCCGGGTGACCACAAGGAACCCAGAATTTCTCTTAAACATGGTCACTCACTCTAAGTGACCACATCGAACCCAAATTTTCTCTTCAACACAGTCACTTGTTTGGGCTACAACAACCCAAAATATCTCTTCATCATGTTCGCTCACTTTTGTCACCAAAAGGGACTCCCAAAATTACTTTTCAACAACTAAGATTAACTTCTCTTTCCGAGGAAGCTTTTGCATAATGCTCCCCATTAAATTTTCATTTTCAGCATGATGCTCACAATTTTGAATTTAAGGAAATAGAAAATAGCCAACCATCTTTTGCCATGCCCAGCTTTTGACACCCAATTGATTTCTACTGACCCTTTATCTTCCCATCATCGAGTTTTCATTCCAAGCCAACTATCCAATGTATTTTTCATTGTCTCACACTGCTTTTCTAGGCTTCTTTTCCAAATTTCTTGTTGCTCAACGTCAACCTTGGAAACTTCATCTTTACAAAGGCAAACCTTACAATAGTTTTTTATTCACCCTAGAAAGAAACTTGTCCCTTTTCTGACCAACCAATTCTTGATCTTCAATAGCAATTGCCTTCACTCTTCTACGTTCAATTATTCTCAATTCATCATTATTTCTCTCATGCAAATGTTCCTTCACCTACTCATGCATCTCTGGCATATTCTTCACTAATATTTCACCTTCCACATTTCTCCTATTCTTGATTCACCTAAATACTATTAGTTATTTCACTAAGTGCACTACTGCAACACTCTTCTAGTCAAGCCATTCCAAGATGATGCTGATCCTTTTGGCTTTTTGGATTCTACAACAATCCTTCAAAAAACCTCTTCAAAAGAACAACTTACCACTCTTGTTCCTTCTTAGTCATGTCTCTATATAGAAATTCTTGCACTTACCTATCTACACCCTTTGCTGCACTTCATCCCATAAAGGTAGTATCACTCAACTGGAGAAATTTAGCTCCAGCACCATATAACAGCATGGTCAAGAGTCGAATGGACAACCATCAACCACTCAACTGATCAGAGTGCACAAACACAATATTAAGTAAGAAAAATTAACACACTGAAAAAATAAATTGTAATATTCTTCACTAATTTCCCATAAGGATTCAACACATCAAGTATTTGGCAATAAAGATTGTATCACTCGACTGGAGAAATTTAGCTCCAGCACCATATAACAGCATGGTCAAGAGTCGAATGGACAACCATCAACCACTCAACTGATCAGAGTGCACAAACAAAATATTGAAGTGAGAAACATGAACACATTCAAAAAGTAAAACATGATAATCTTCACAAATTTCTCACAAGGTTTCAATACAACAAGTACTTGGCAAAAATTCTACCCACCACTCTTCTAGATTCTACTTTCAAGTTGGAATTACAGACATACACTTCACCTATCTTGACTTTTGAACTTTCTGAAAGCTTTCTTGCATGTTTCCATTACTAACTTCATTGCAAGCTTCCCTCACTCTCCCAGCTTCACTTTTCCTAGACTGAATTACCAGAGAAAAAATTACTATTGATGCATCATGATTCCTCTGTTGTGACTCTATGACACATGGTTAGCAGCTAAGTCACAAGGTTCGAGTTCAAGTTTGACAAGGATAAAATTCAATTCAAGTTTGCCAATGGATAAAGTTCGAAAAAAAATTGCCATTAAATTCGAACAATACTTTTTTTTTAAATAATAAATATAATTTTATAAATAAATATAAAATAGTTTTTAATTAAAACCAAACTTTAAAATTAAAAAAACACATCAAAAATAAAAATATATAAATAAATAACAAAAACTTTAAAACATTTATAAAAATTAAAAACCAAATATAAAATACATATAAATAAATTGTTAAAACAATTAAATATAAAGATTAAAAACAGTAAGAAAGATAAAATTAAAAAAAATTAAATTTTAAAAAAATAACACCCGTTAAAAATCAAATGTTAAAAATCAAAACATCAAAAAAACAAATGTATATCGATGCTCCTTGTCGGCTCCTCCACACACCAGCCTTGTCAGCTGCTCTGAGCACCAGCATAATGTCAACAACCCCTGCACACTGCACAGAAAAAACTCGTTTCGTCCAGCACACCACACAGCGGCCACATGTTCAACACTCAGGTACAGGCCAAGTCGCATCAAAAAACACACAGCGAGGGCAGACTCCATCATGCACAATGAACACCAGGGCATGCTATGCACAGCATAGCAGTTGCTCTCAACAGTGAACACTAGGGCACACTCCACACAGCACAGCTGAAAAGCCTCATCACGCAGTGCAAAAACCTCTTTTCACACAGCATTTTACTGTTCATTTGATGGCCCATTTTTGGGTTTATTTTTGTTGCATTTTTTTGGCCGAATTTCAGAAAATTTACCCAAACTTTTTTAGGGTTTTATAAAAACGGTGCTTTTTGAATTTTTAGGTTAAAAAATGCCGTATCTTGTGACACAGGTTAGCAGGTTAATGATAGGCATCCAAAATGTTCTCCACATAGTCCCTCACTCAGCTGGCCACAAAGGACCCCAAAATACCATTCCACATGTGCAACCCTGAATTTTCTCCAACATGGTCGCTTACCCAGGTGACCATAACTATAAGCAATCCACTTGAAAATGCTCATCTTATGGGCATATGATTTTGCGCATTTACACTTGTTAAAATATTTTTAAAAAGGGGTAACCTCATCAATGCAAGGAATTTATATACATCACACCACCCCACCCCAACACCCAAAAAAAATTATTGGTGTACCCAAATCTGCACACATGTACCCTGGCCATCATTTTGACAGGTAAACAACTTAAATTGCAAAATTAGTTTCTACTTCTGATAAAATGTTTAATTACTAAACATTGCATGTAACGACATCATATGTATAATAAAGTCCACAAAATAGGCAAACAATCTTTTGATAGAGTTCATTAACTGTAAATTGATCAAAATAAATAACCAAACACAAAAATGTTACAACATTTCTTTCAAAAGAAAGCCCTCTTACCTGAATGCAGAATCGGACTGTATATACTCCTTCTTCATTGTAACGAGGAGTAATAATAAGGTTAGCCATGCGAGACGCCTCTGTTAACACGGCCACAGCACTTAAAAACCAACAGTCACCTAGTCGACCCTGTCAAGACAAAAGCCCCCCAAACAGAGGACCAGATGGAACAAAGCTCAGAACATAGAATTCAGATTTCAATGTTCAAGTCTCATATGGGCTTAAAGAGCTTACCTGACAAACATCAGAAGCATTGGGTGCTCCCATAAACAGGCATGGATATAAATCCCTGCTGTTTTCTTTTACCAATTCGCTTGGTTGCATCCACTCACTCACAACCTGAAAAAAATAATAGTTGCATTAACTACTACATTTAGTTTGAAGACTTCGAACCTGCAAACACAATGCCCCAGTGTGCTTGCAGCAGGCCGGGCCAGGAGCTCCAACACAATAAATTTCAGCTGCAGTTCACAAAGAAACAAGAAAATAGGACAGAGATGGACATTTAGAAGACATCCTTGCCTGTAGCTTGGCTGTGGGATTTTCTGGATCTACGAACAAAGATTGACTACTTGGAGGAAAATCCTGATCTGTGAAGTGTGTTTCACCTCTCGCAGCAAGATCTTCCTTCACAGCTGACTCAACTGAACGCATGCGTTGATTTATTTCCTCTTGCGTCTCCATCTTAGGTTTCCTCAACCTCCTTGCAATGTAATCCATATCTAAGGCTATTCCCTCTCTTTCAGCTCTTCGTTTTCTGCCACTTGAAAACTGCCCATCCCACTCAACATCATCCCGCTCATACAAATCCACATCTGCAGGTTCACTGTCCCATTCCTCCACCTTAACCATATACAAAATAATTAAGTTCATAAATCAGATAAGTCATACGAGATATTGTTTAGAAAAAAATAGTAATATGCTATAGTAGTCAAAATAATTACTGATCCAGGGACTATACGATGTTGTTCATAAGAAAATAGTAATATGATATACCAGTCAAAATAGTTACCACATAAGGGACTATTCAAAACATTATATCATTGAAAGTTGAATATCATGAACAATGTAAAACCAGTGGCTGCCTCAAAATGGCAAAAAGTTCCCTGTTCTCTTGGGGAATATACAACAGAATAACAGCACCAAATCATGAAAACACGCGTCCAGAAAGAAAACCTGCACTGATAAGAGTCCCCCAGCTTTGCATACAAATATAAAGATACACAATGGTATATACATACAAATTGATTAAAAAAAAACATAAATAATTGCATAGCACGTACCCTAGGTGATTCACCCCATCGCCAATAATCATCTGGAAGATCAACCATGTTGTATTCATCAGCATTGGTAGCTGCATAAACAGCATTTATCTCATCCTCTGTGAGACACCTTCCCCAGAGAAAAACATCCATGATGTGCATTTTTGATTCAGCTCCTTCACTGTCAGACCTCCCAAAAGCATCCAAATCAAGAGGAGGTTTCATGCCTACCCAAACCTCAGCTCCTTCCTGCAAGATTCCACCATCTGCCCGCAAGGGCAACCTACTTTGATAGCTATCAAATCCGCCATCCAAATATGTCGTAGCTTCTCCGGTTTCAGCATCAATGGTCACAGTTACAGTATGCCACCTGCATTTCCCCAATTTGACATAATTTTAAGTCCATTTGCTTGTAAACATTTATCTAATAAGTAATGTATACAGAGAGCGTACTAAAGTTGCATGTATCTGACACTGCTGTATAAGAAAAAAGATTGCATCAAAGCAATATGGTTAAAATATTTCTAGGAATACATCTACAGTTAGGTAAAATGGTAACATGAATTGAACCTCAAAACTTTATATAGAAATAAATTATGAAAATGACTGAGAAACTTTTATTAGTCCTAACCTTCCATCTGCAATGCTTGAAGCACCAATATTCCACCCTTTCGCCACAGTGGTTTGTCTTTCCCCTTTTGTTACCAGTCTTAATCCAACTTGTCCAGCTTCAATACCCTGCTCAGAACCAGCAACCAAAATTTCCCAACAAACCTTCTGCTGTGACTCAGTTCCAAGAAGACAGACTGGTCCGGAATCAGGCTGAATCATGACAGATGCAGAAAAAGTGATTTTCTGACTTCGACAAACATTGGGATCAACAGAACCACAATGCCTCCCTCCTGTCCTGGGTTCATCCCCAAGAATACACACAGCACCATGCACCCCCGTCTGTAAAGAAAATAGTATTTCATCTCAAAACTAACCATTTGGAATATAAATGTGTTAAGTAACATAAATCACCAAATGCACATGTGAAAATGTTGTCCTCAGACATGAAATGCACTGTCACTATTGTGAAACGTTAGATTGGATAGCTTTACAACTTATTTAGTGACTAGTCTGAAGATAGATCATAGAATTACTAAAAAGGCACAGAACTAACATATATAGAAAAACAATTGCTAAAAAATAAGACTAGGTTAAAGAAATCAAGATTAATACTGTGCTAAACTCACATTGCAGGGTTTTAACACTTTCCCTATGTTTTACAATGTTCCCAAGACAAAGTCTCCCAAACTACTAAAATATATAAAATATCAATTTTCAGGCTTTTGACAGCTTCTCTATGTTTTTCAATGTTTATAAAAGACAAAATTATGACTGAGATTTATAAAAAGCTTGCATCTACACGACGACTCACAAGAAAGACTGAAGCCAACTGTCTAACTTATCAGCTACAAGAACAAGGTCACTACAGTTCATTTACTAAACATTAGATGGTATCTCCCTTTACAAACTTGGAATTGTCACTTATGTTCATAAAATTATCTCGTAGATGCCCCATCTGTTCCTGTTGCCTGAATGCCAAGAAAAGTTTCATTCATCCAGATGGAACTCATTTCATTTTCTCCTCCAGAGCGATGTTTGATAATGTGTTGAGTTAAGACTGATCACAAAGGAAAATCGTGTAATGCGTAATCCCATTTAGTAGTGTCAGCAATGTGTGAATGCCCCTAATAAAATGGGACATGCAAGAGATTCAAAGACTCCAAACTAAAGTCCCAACGTCTTGAATGTCTTAGCCCTTTAGTTTTTCACTTTCAAAAAACAGGACCCATCAATGTTACTCCATTGAAATCATTAACCACAGAAACAAATAATCTACATGACCAGATTTGTGTTTCTAAGGAGATCTCCATTAGAGGAACATTATTAGTAGCATTCTCAGAGCCTCTTAGAATGCTTCATATTTCTCAAATTAAACATATTTCCTTTTTTCAAACTGAAGTTTTGAAACAAAAACGTTTTGTAAAATCCAATTTGACCTTGTTTTCAACAAACAAACATCTAGAACGTTAACAAAATTAGAAACTTATTAAAGTAATATCAAGGAAGAACCCCAGCTATGATAAGTGTTCACAGGTAACAACTACCTATTTGAAACTGACATATCAAACAAACTACTATGAAAGATCATGGACGTCAGTTGCATAGATATACTCAGGCTTGACAGTTGCACATGGCATGCTTTTCATTATTTTCACCCATTGTCAAGCTGCACATTTATGATATGCCTCGAGGAAAAGGTCATGAAAATGTCATCTTTATACTTGTGGAAGAAAACTTGCCAAGCATTGTACATATTATCATATGTTTTGGGGTTGCCGATGGCCAAATGTTACAGTAATTAGAAATTGGTGGATTTTATTTCCTGTTATCCCTACAATTCCTTGAAAGACAAATTTGTTAGGGGCAGCATGCAGGACCGTTGTCCCTCCTGTATTAGGATGGGAGGTTTGCCTTCATTTGTTTTGAAATAAGACTTCAAACAATCCCAAAGCTGATATTCAAAAATAACCCTCTTTGAAATGCTGGAAAACTATAGGAAAGACAGTCCTTGCCACTGGCGAACCATGAAACAATTATTTTATTCATGAAACTATGTTTCTTGCAACTTGTTGCTGAGGTAACTTTGTGGTGCATGATCTTCTTGATGCTAATGCAAACAAGCCTGTCAAGCCACCCTAGAGGGGTTTTCAACTTGACATGTCACTAGGCCGATGTTGCTGGTTTTCAACCGTGTTGCAGGAACCCCCACCTCCGCCGGCCCCCCCCCCGAAACACTTCCGGTATGGAAACGCTCTGGGTACATACTCGTAACAACTGAAAACTTACGGGGCATTTCCGAGCATTTCCAAGGGATTCAGGCAGAAAAAAATTGTCGAAGTCAACAAAAAAAAAAATTAATGTAAAACCAGCTCAAACCAGACAGTATATAAATAAAATAAACATTTAAGCATAAGAATTTCTTATACTTTAAGTTATATTTTATTTATATACTTTCAGTTTAGGACCTCTAGGAGCTATAATGCAAATTCTAGGTTTTGGAGGATCCTATCATATTTCAGACGTAGTCAGATTCCAGGGTTTCAAAGTTTCAGACTAAGCCATATTTCAGGGTTTCAAGACTTCAGGGAGACATCATAGGAGGTATGAAGGCTGCATGAAGGGATGTAGGAATGATAAAATAGTATGAGAACATCTCTCACAAAGTGCCACAAGCCAATCCCACCCCATTCCCTGTGCACCCCTCAAGGCATACACTTTGGGAGAAATGCAATGGCGAGCCCCTGTGAGAGAAAGCGTCAATAAATGATAAAGTTGAAAAAATAGTGGGAGTGGCATTCATGATTTTGAGGGCAATCTAGATGATTTATTCTAGATTTGAATGTACATTTTGCCTTTGAAGTAATGAATGAATGAATACTGCATATTTTTAAGTGTTTTATCTTTTATAGACAAATATTTTCATACTATGTATTTTCAAGTGTTTTACTAAAAAAAAATGAGTAATGCGCATTGTTTTACTAAAAAAATGAGTAATAAACAACACGTATTACTCATTTTTTAAGTAAAACACTTGAAAATACTTAGTATGAAAGTATTTGTCTATAAAAGATAAACACTTAAAAATATGCAGTATTCATTCATTACTTCATTACTTCAAAAGGCAAAATGTACATTCAAATCTAGAATAAATCATACTATATATATATATATATATATATATATATATGCATTGTTTTACTAAAAAAATGAGTAATAAACAACGCGTATTACTCATTTTTTTAGTAAAACACTTGAAAATACTTAGTATGAAAGTATTTGTCTATAAAAGATAAACACTTAAAAATATGCAGTATTCATTCATTCATTCATTACTTCAAAAGGCAAAATGTACATTCAAATCTAGAATAAATCATACTATATATATATATATATATATAATGTACAGACGTACCCATGGCGTTTCCAAGTCAATATATATATATATATATATATATATATATATATATATATATATATATATGTGCATTGTTTTACTAAAAAAATGAGTAATAAACAACGCGTATTACTCATTTTTTTAGTAAAACACTTGAAAATACTTGGTATGAAAGTATTTGTCTATAAAAGATAAACACTTAAAAATATGCAGTATTCATTCATTCATTCATTACTTCAAAAGGCAAAATGTACATTCAAATCTAGAATAAATCATACTATATATATATATATATATATATATATATATATATATAATGTACAGACGTTCCCATGGCGTTTCCAAGTCAAGGTTTTTGAAAAATGGCGTTTCCGCGTACGCGTACCCATACCAAAACAACATAGGTTTTCAACCTAGCAAAAACTCCTCTAAATTGTCATTTCATATTTTCAACTCAGGGGATCCAACAGAAACCACTGTTGCCAGTTTTTTATTTGCAGTGGCAAGCATCATCTTCCATCTGTGAAAGAATTACTAACCAAGGATCGACAAGGGAAGACTTATGGATGGGCAATGCTTGTGACTCATAGTGCCACTCGAAAATGTCCCAAATATTTGTCTGTGATGTAGAATAGGTCTTTAAAATTTTGGGTTAACAGCAGCTCTGATTGTGGATGGCACGCCCCTGTATATGCCAAAGAACTTAGACAAAAATAGTGACTCAGAAGACCAATGCCTTATCCATTAGACAATAGTAAAATACTACGATTTGTCAGTCGGATGACTTATAAGACTCAAAAGTATGATTAGGGCTTAGAGATCACAAAATTGCAAGGTTGGACCAATCAGACTAAACAAACAACTAAACAAGACGAACTAAAATTTTCCTACGCTATATATGTACATAGGCAGAGTGTAGTTGTAGCTACTCATGACAGAGTTTCTGATGTTTCCTGTGTTAAGACAGTGTCCTGTACAGTTATGAAAGCTACAATGTATTGTCTCCACAAGTTATCTTGACTATGAAACGGCCAAGCCACAGCAAATCAAACTTGCCTTAGCTTTCTTTTGACTCCATCTGTTTGTCCCATAGGAGAACAAGGCCATCAAATTTGAAGTTTCTCAGGACCATTTTTTTGTTGGAAGTTCTTGACTTAATCTTGATGTTTGGTGATTTGATCAACCACCATTACTCTTTCTTCTTCCATCGCACACAGGAGTCAGTGAATCATGCATAGCTCTTCTTTGCACATTACAAATACTAGGGTGCCCCAGTAGATTCTCTCTCGGCATCATGGATCTGCTCCTCCTCTGCACCATGGATCTACACTTCAACAACTTCACAACCAAGGGACAAGCACACAATACAAGTTTCTTTGCTGCTGATGGATTTTCTTCAGCCTTGAATATTAGGAGAAGTAATAGGGGCAGTGCTTTGCTTCTTCCCGGGACTATCCAGCCTGGTCTCCCCTCAGTCCTCGACACTCCCTGATGAGCATTATTAGATCCTAAATTGACCCTTTCACAATGATAGACTATGGCACAAATGATTGCTCTAGATGAGGCCTTGACAGAGACTTATTATGGAACTAAATTTACAATATTTCCAACTTTCATCGAACCATGCTCTTTGGGGGGTCATGCTCCCACCAAATAGTTAGTTGTATTGTCACCTAAACCATATGGGTTTGGGTTTTACTGCTTTGGGTTTACCCCCTCCTTAATTTTTAGTACTTCGGTTTTTTTTTCACTTAGTTTTTTTTACCTAAAGTACTTTTACCCTAGTGCTTACTATTGTAATTGGATATATTCTCGAGTTCCATTGACCTCCTTTTGGTCATTCATTAAAATTAATATAATTTATTTCTTCTTTCTTTCTCTGGAGGATCCCAGAAATCAATTTCTTTCATGGCTTGGGCCAACTGCAAAGCAGGATCTTAAAGAGTGATTGGTAACGTTACTTCAAAACCATATAGTAATTGGAATGAGGGCATTTTGATGCCTTCTTCGGTCTGATCATGTCTGCCTAAAGTGCATCATAAAGTTTCTTATGTCACGTTTGTTGATTATCGTTAGCAAATTTCTTCATGACCCTTGTAAGATTATAGTTGGAAGACTGACTTGACCATCACTTTGCAAGTAATAGCCAGATGAGGGTGACAATATTATGCCGTGTTCATGACAAAAAATTATTAGCTCAATAGAGAAGAAGTCGGAAGCATTGTCATTAAGCAGCTTTTTTGCGGGTGTGACTTGTACAAACAATCTATCATTCTTTGATGAAGTCGCACAATACCTCATGTCATCAGCTTGGTATGAATTGTCTCTACCCATTTGGTAAATACTTCATCATTGTAAAAACATGAGTATGTCCTTTGCTCAAATGCGGGTTGCGGGACCAATAAATTCCAAACTCCATTGTTGAAACAGCACATATATTACTACCAATTTCAGTGGCAAAGCTGCAAGCTTTTGTCACCCAACAACTTGCTGACATGGAGAACATTTCAGGACCCACTTGTACAAATTTGTACCATTTGTTTGCACCTTGTAAGAAAGGAACCAAAGGGAGCTAATGATCTTGTGTGGATGGAGCTTTGTTTATGGCGATCCGCTGTGAGAGGCCCCTGCCTCTTACGAGCTTTGTCGATTTGATCTCCAAACCAAACTCCTACAACTTGCCAACCCAAGTTCCCCTTTTTAAACCTAGTTCAGTTTGTCTAGATTGATTTCACTCCTAGATTCAGGACTTCCACCACTGTATGTGAACTAGTACAGATACTCAAATACATCTATCTGACAAATGCCAAGAGATATCAATCTCGAGGCTCCTATCTCAAATTTGTCACATAACACATTGATTAACGACTCCATTACCTTCTATGCAAACTTCCCGTTGACTGGTGATAGATGGCCTCAATCTAGCTGCACCACTTTGTCGGGCTCAAAAAAGTCTTTCCTGGATAGTACAAACGGGCTCCAAACTCCACTATATGCCCAAATTTTTGATCAACTTCTCCTAGAAAAACAAAAAACTTCCATATGGCGGTCAAATGGACATAAAATTTCAAGTTGAAACTGCCCTGTGGCAGTGAAATGGACATCAAAATTAAGGTCAGCCGTTAATTACATCTCACAGACATTATAGTCCACCACCCCACCCTCATATGCCATTGTAGAAAGCCTGTCTGCGTAATTAATGATGTAGAAGCAAAGCTACTCCATCGCTTTGACAATAGCATAGTCGTGATTCTCAAACAAGGAATACTTCAATTCATTGTTTTGCAACTCATGAAGTCGAATTATTTTGCATCAAACTAGCTGAAAGAGAGTGTTCTGATGCGTAGCTATGGAATATGAAATATTTCTTGAAATTGGGACACACTAGAACAAGAGTAGAGGAAACCGCATCTTTGATCATCTGAAAGGAATCCTTACCTTCAAAGTTGCCTTCCCTTTCATCAACAATGAGATAGGTCTCATTATTTCAACAAAGTCAAGAACAACCTTTTTAAGAAATTAATCTTTCCAAGATACATTGTGCTCCTGGCTTACTTGTTGATAAAGAGATCTCTTGAATAGCAAGTCAAGAACAAACCTTCGTAAGAAATTAATCTTTCCAAGATAGACTGTGCTCCTAGCTTACTTGTATAAAGAGAGCTCTCGAATAGCTTTAACTCTATCAAGACCATTCTTGATGATTTTTTTGAGATGATATGTACCAAAAGCTTTCCTTTTGTGACTGCAAAAAAAGAAAGTTTTTGGGATTTAGAGACAAGTGTGTTCTGCATCGCTTGAAAATCTGGTAAAAGTGATGTAGATAGATTACGATGATCTTGTCCTTCAGGTTTTGGAATAAATACAATGTCACTCTGTAAAAATTAGCTCTCACATTAATGACACCAAAAGACATTTACTTTTGTGTGAAGCCAAGGGATTGTGAACGCAGTCTTAGGCTGGCCTTCTACAACTTCCATCTGATTGTACCCTGAGAATCCATCAAGCATGGACATCATTTGAACCAGTGACAACTTGCAAAATCTGATCCATCATGGGCAAAGAATAATTGTCTTTGTTGACATCTCATTCACCTTCCGGAAGTCTACGCATAACTAGATTTCCCCATCTTTCATGCACATTGGCACAATATGTTCCTGATGGCAACCCCACTGAATGGCTCTTTCTTGTTTTTGACTCTGGGGATCCGACTACAAACTGCCATTGCAGGTTTTCGGTTTGCAGTGACAAGCAACATCTTGTATCTGTGAAAGAATTTCTGACAAAGACCCAACAAGCGATAACTTGACAAGAATGGACAACGGCTGTGATGCACTCTGAATCGGAAAATGTCCCAAATTTCTATAGATGATGCAGATAAAAAATTTAAAAATTGGGGGTAATATAGTTTGTATTCCAACTAATTTTGTTGTCTTCCAACCCAGGAGGAGTACATAACCAAACTGGCAGTTTCTGAATGAGAATGCTATGCAAACTTGATTGACTGATTTTTATTCCATAGTTTAATATTGGAATGATTTAAGGTCGTCTTTGAAATATGGCAAATTTATCTTGAATTGTACTTGATTTGAGAACTCTAAATTGTTATTGGTTGTATCATTTTGCACAAGATCCATGTTTCGTGCTCTAATCTTGTTATGTGTTTTTAAGAAACCAGTCAACGCAAGTGAAAATATAAGAGGACACAAGTGATATTGAAATGCACTTGCAGAGATAATTGAATAATTGAATATGTCAAATGAAAACTACTCCCAAATTCATCTATATTGTGCTGAACATAGTATCTAAGACATGGTGGTTGCTAATTTTCCAATTGCTGTCACTACAAGCAATGTTAGCCATAATTTTCCACTTGTGAAAAAGTAAATGCTTTAAGGAAAGGAAAATACACAACTATTGTACACGTGCCATGCCTGATACAATACCTCGAAGTACAGTTAAAATATGAAGACTGTTAATTACAAAATAAAATTTTCAAAATTTAGAAATCTCAAATGTTGAACCAGTTGCTCAGCTTGAACATATATTGCACACATTGATGTCACTCTTTCCAGACAAAAAACAGTTTATGTTTCCCAGAATGTTCAATAATATTATTGCTCAAAATAAAATACATAGAGACTAATAATCAAACAGAATGGAAGATACCGCATATACATAAAAAAAACCCAGCATCATTTATAAGTGTATTCTCATTACAAAAAGAACCTACAGAACACCCAATCTAGCATGGGATTTACAGTATAAACAAACCTGTTCAGCTCGATGAGCCATCTGTGCTGTGAGAATACGTCGTGCAATGCTAGAAACCTGCTCTCGGGCTCCTGCATCATCCAAAAGTGCATCCCCACCAACTGCCCGTACAGCTGCTGCCATTGCTGCTGCCTCTTTGCTTCCTGCATTTGGAATAGAGGATATAAAAGAGGCTTCAATCTCTTTCCATTTTCGTTCTTCTTTTTCCAATAAAGCTTTTCGCCTTTCCTTTCCTTTCCCTTCCTCTTCTCGCCTTTGCATCAACAGTTCTTCCTCCATCTCTTTTTCCCGAATGTAACTGATGGAAATTGAAATTTTAGTTCAAACAATAGCACAAACTTTTTTTAATAACATTCAAATCAGTTACTCTTTGGGGCTGCATCAAAAGTAACATAAAAATTTACCTCTCCTGAATTATTTCAAAGCGCCTGTGATCTTCAGGCAACCATTTCTTGATTTTCTTGGCACTCAGATCCGAAAATCCAATGCTGTCCAGGAATAGCCGCAGACGGACTTCATCCTGCCAAAATATATATAGAGAGAAGATTGGGACCCTTGTCCAGAGTGACAATGTATAGAGTAATTAAAAGTATAGGTTCTTGCAAGATGCAAAATCACCTGTACTCTTTCAGCTTTTGCTGCTAAACCAAGCAACAGAAGCAAATAACCACCAAACTTATCCCACATGTATACCCACTCAGTATCAATGGCTTCTTCCAATGCCAAAATTCGAGCATGTGCACACATTTTTCTCCTGTACCCAACTTCAGAAGATGATTCATGTCGATAAGTTAAGCTTAATCTTGGCCTGCAAAATAATGCCCCTGCAGCAGCTTCCTCATTCCTTAAGCGCTCGCGCAGCTTCATGACATCTGCCCTCGGAAGTACAAAATTGCCAGCCCTGTCCCTACTAGCAGCTGGATCTCCGACTAAAAGGGCAGCAGAACTTGCAGACCTTTGTGGTGCTGAATACGTCCCTGACAAAGCATTTCTGGCCTGTGTTTCCATTGACAGATTGAAGAGCATTTATCAGAAATTTGGGCTACCAAGAATTGCAGAGAATCTCAATCTTTCACTTGAAAGCTGAAAATCATAAATAATTTAATAGTGATGAAGGCCAGTTTTTTAAATAAATAAAAAATAATAGTTAGAAAAACTACAGCTGAAGCAGCATATAAAATTCCTCCTTGATGGCATCCCACGTTTGAAAAGCACTATTCCTATATAAGATGTGAAAATATAATCTGCAATGTGTCTTACAGCCCCAGAAGACTAAATTAGAAGTCAATATATTGAAATGATTTTTCCATACCATTAATTTAATCAAAAATGATGTGAATTGAGAGAGACAAAAAGTATTACATTAGAAGACCAAAAACATTTGAATTTTAAAAATGTTAAATCTTCATTTTCTAGGCATATATAAAAAGATAGCCAATTAAGATTGAATACAGTTTATACTAAGTACAATGCCTAATCTTAATTTTTATTTTTTTAAGAAAGAGAATTCTACTCCACAAACTAAATTGACAAGAAAACTAAATTTTAGGCTAAGACACCCATATTGACTCTACAGCAACAAAAATAAAAATTTTAATGGTTCAATCGAGTGTATTAATGAGCTCTAGGGAGGCAACCAATTCCTCAAAATGGAAAATCAAAACAGCTAGCAACCAGAACACGAGAACGAAAAATCCAGGGTACTAATGAGCTCTAAAGAGGAAGCCAATTCCTCAATATGGGAAATCAAAACAGCTAGCAACTAGAACACAACCACCAAAAACCAAGAATAAGAAGACTCTGCAAGCGATGCAAGTGTTGATATTGAAAATTATAAAAACAAATTGTAGTATTTAGCAACTTATTAGAAAGAACAGTCAACAAAATATTTCATCACCGTTGAATAGTTAAACAAATTTTTGTTGTCTACTATATAAAGAAAATGGTTGAAATCCTACAGAACTTTGCAAATCCTATGTCATGAGAGAAAATTAAATTTGATCCGTCCCAAAATCATCTCTTCAAGAAGTTTCAAATTGGCTTGGACACAATTCAATTTACTAGCTCTTAAAAAAATTATTTTACTTTTAATAAAATTAAGGTTCTTATCAATTACATCGAACCTACCTTTGTAGAAGATCGAGCAACAGCCTGAACAACTGTTTCTTTACTGAGAAAATCTACAGCATCCTCCATCATCTATAAGCACACACGTACACATTTAATTCTATGAGGAAAAAAGGGCAACACCATCAACATTTCGGACATATTCACAGAATGATCTATCATGAAATAAATGTTGATTTTTATACATAATCCCCAAGGATTTTGAATGTTTCCTGATCAGAAAGGGGAAAAAGAAGTATGATCCCACCAAATATCATTTTCACATAGTATGATTATTAAGATCACCTTCATTGTTAAACACGGACGGGAAACAGCAAACCCATATGCCACAACAAGTGTTATGGCAGAAACAGCAGCTCCTGCAAATGGTGGGTATATTTCCAGGCTTGCAACAACACCCCAACCCATCGTTGCCAATGCAATCCCGAAAAGTACTAGTAAAGCAGCACTGAAATACAACAACAATTAAGTACAATACTACCTGAATTTTCTGAAATCAGACTTTGCAACATATAGATTGAATAAAACTGTAAAATGCATAAAAGGTTAAAAGATCCTTAATACATAGCAAAGGCTATCCATCAAACCAACCTGACATTCTTCGCAGAATCTGCATGTGCGTCATAAACATATACAGGTAACACCCTAGGTGAATAGACCACCACGGGAGGAGAAAGCAGAACCTACATTCAGATCAATAATCAAATAAATGATAAATAGCTGTAAGCCAAAGATTGTGGTAGATTCAGAACCTGGTTTTGCTGATAAAAAAACCAAAGCAAAGCACATCAAAGCAGCAATGTCCGGTATTATCAGCTAGTCATCAGATAATGTGATGGATAATAAAGTTAGCTAAACTGTCAAATGAAACTCACAGTCAATGCACGGCCAGCAAGAAGAAACAGAACTGAAAAATAGCCGACAGACGCACCAACAAATGGCTCATCTGCATGACAGAGACCATAATCAGATTTAAAACCAGTGGGATATATTGTATTACATCTCAATAAAATCCAATGTGTGACTTGAAATCCAATTCCCCGCGAAAGTAAGATAAACATCCGCATATATATGCTTGTGTGAGAACATTAGGACATCTTCCATAACTCTACATGCACAAAAACACACACCCTCGGGAAATATTTTCCACAGTTCCATCCACTTCTTAACATGATCCCCAAATTAAAAGGTTGAATGGTTGATAGGGAGCACAGATGCTCAACTGTTTCAATACATTACCCTAGGTCGATATTTATGAAATATACTTTAGTTTTAGCCAGATATCTATTACCAGATTTACTTATTAGTGACAAGACCACAAAGGATTTCTAAAAAGGGCAATCTATAACATACATTTCAGTTCTTTACACTTGCTACCAGAAGTATTTTAAAGGCCTAAAATATAGAATAAGTTTTGTACCCATACTATGTTCTCCGATAACATTTTTAAAACCAACCGATACTTGGAATCTAAAAAAATGAATTCACCAAGGGGAATGCAAGCCTGTAAAATTGATCACACTTTTAAAATTATATAGCATGTGTGAAACAATCCCCTTGTGGACTTCTACAAGGGGTGTCTCATACACCAAATCGATGTCTTGCTTGGCAGTGACCTAATAAACTACCTTTAACTTTTAGATCTAAATAAATGCACATTTGTATATGCATGTGTACACTGTACGCACGGCATTTAAGCCAAAGGGATTAGAGGCACTTATATTGAACAATATATGTATGTTGTATTATCCCTAGATTATCTACAACAGCATATTCTTCAGGTACCAATTGCCCCACAAACAAATATATTTACAGTTTAAAAAAAGTACCAAAAAATAAACACTTTTAGAAATAAAAAACAATCTAGGTGTGTTAGATAAAAGATATAAATTTCTAAACAAAAACTAATACCAAGGATTTTATGCTTTCACAGTCCATAAAAATGAATAAAAACACTTTTGGAATAACTGTGTATCCGGTTTTTTGCTCAACATTTCGGATCACCACCCATGATGATCATGGGTGGTGATCTGCAACGTAAAGCCAAAAAACATATACACAAAATAATACATTTTTCAGCAAAAAAATCAAGGGTGGTGATCCAAAACATAGAGCAAAAAACCAGATACACAAAAGATAATACATTTTTCAGCAAAAAAATACTTGGTGAAATATCACACTTAACCTGCTAGTAATCCGACGAGAAAAGCTGCTATTGCAAGTACAAATAGTGCCATGCAAACTAGCAACATCTTTGTACGTGTCAGATAGAAATTGTTTGAAGCCCAGTGATGGATAACACTAATGGCAAGAACTAGGAGTAGTAGTAGTAGTAGAAATGTAACTCCAACCTGAATCATTCCCGAGCAACAAAAGATTAAAACAAAGACATAATATAGCAAAACTTCCAGGTTCAAGTAGACAATATATAGCATATCCAATTCAAAATTTAAAAATATATTGACTCACCATCCATGGGGTAATGGTAGCTATTACTGCAGATATTGCACCTAGCAAAAGGAACACGCCCATACTGACAAACATGTAGACCCCACGAGAAAGATGCCAACTATCGTCCTTCCTGCAAAGATTGACCGGCTTCTGTTTACAGTTAACAACATAAAGAGAACTGGGGAAAAAGTAGTCATATATTTGAAGATAAAAAGCAAATCAGGATGATTGACCTACCACTTATACATGCCACAGCACAACAAGAGTACGGCAGGAATGCACACCAATGGCAACAGGGCCGCAAGAAAATCTTCCTTCATTGGGACTTGCCCCTCCCGAGATTGTACAACTCCCAGGTAAGACACTCCACAGAAGGTAACGAGAACAACTACATGAGCAGAAACAAATTTGTAAGAATGAAAATGTGCCCAGATACTGAGTGCACAAAAAATTGTACGCTACATTTACTGGAAAAAAATGCTTCCCTAATATGCTGCACTAACACTACATCCATCAAAAAGACACTTTCATAACTTACTTATGAAAATTCCGACACAAATAGCTGATGATAGAGAAAAGCGGTAAGTTGCAAACCACGAAACTGCCGGCAAAACACCAGTAATCACTAAAGCAAAAGCTGATGCAATTGCCCAACCTAGGTAAAATGAAGATGTATATGGAGAAGTAAAGTTCTCCTGCTTGCCATTCCAACCACGGTGGCCCAGATCATCTAAAGGTTTAACAGAGATTAAAGCACCCAATGCTATAACAGCAGTTATGAATATAGTTACAGAGATAGCCATTGCAACAACCTGCAATAAAAACAAGAATACATGGAAATTTTAGATTAAAAAAAGTGCGTGCTTAAATGTAAATATTGTTTACGTCAAAACAACATGCTATGTTATGCATCATGAAGAAATCCCAAAATATAACAAGGTAAGATTTCACATGTGCATTTATGGACTGTCTTCACGGCACAAGCAAACAACACCTTTTGAAAAGTTAGCTATCTCATTTATGAAGATTTTCAAGAACACTTCCTTCGACTTAATAAGCTACTTAATTCTGATCTACCAAATAGAATTACGTTCATTATTCTAACTGAGTTCTTAAGGGCATTCTGATTCCAACAGTCACCAGGAGGTTTGTGAGGCCTGCCGTCTAATAAAGCCTGTCATTCTATTATCGTTACTGGAGATGCTTCGAGATTACCTATAATTGTGAAAGGAGAGCCAATTATGTCAAATCGAGTTGCGTTATCCAATGCAGGTCAAATCGACTTGTTTTGGCCAATGCATATCAATTTGACTTGCTTTGGCAGAAGGCAATTCTCTATAAGTACCTATCAGATTAATTAATCCCTGTCCTCCTCAGTAATTCAGTCTGCGTGATAGTTTTGGAATGCTTTTCCTAGGAAATGCTCAAGGAGCAGGAAGAATTTGCATGGTTCCCTTCCCATCCTTCTAATGGAGACTGTCCTCAAGAATATCTTAAAGAAAAATTCTACCTTTATAGGGAAGTTTACCTTTGGAAACATTGTCCTGAGAAGAATCTACATCTTGGACAAGCCAGCTGTGTAAAAGAGTTTGCTCAGTGGGAGGGAATAAATGGCCACTCTGTTAGTCAAATACACGACTGGAGGTGTCTTCACCTTCTACAGGGAACTCCAAAATCAAGCTGATGAGTGGAAGGTGAAGCATAGGAGAACCTTGAAGGACATGGGCAACACTGTCCGACGCCCTATAGAAAGAACAGTCTGAGACTTTGGGAACAAGTACTTACTACTAACAGATTTTCATCTCTTAAAAGTGGCTGACCTCAACCCCGGCAAAGTTCTGGCATGGTTTGGTAATCTCAAATGCCTTGTTTTGCCTCCTCTGTAATGAAATCGATTTACTATAGGCCCTGCATGCCCAGCTTTGTATTGACTGTTTATAATATCTTATAAAGTTACTCGGAAGCTCCGTTGTTGTTTATCAGAGGGGTGTCTTACACTCTTAGGCAGTCTAAAGTTTAGGAACACTGTTAACTATGTTTAAGGATAAGCATTCTGCATTTCTGTAGCTGCCTTCAATGGTCCTGTTACAAAGGCTTAAACACAAGTTTTATACTATTTTCAGCTGTTTGTACCATGAGAGAGCAGAGGGTTCCACTTGTTTCAACTCAACATATATTTACTCCATACAAGATTAAAAAAAACAAAATATACAGCTCGTTAACTTTCAAAAGCTTTTCCCATTGCCTAAAATTACTTCGGCCCAAACCGTTCCTAATTAAAAAAGGGAGTTTCAATAGAAGCCTCATCTACAATTTACTTGTAAACATGCAAATACTTTCAGGCTAGAAGCTATGACTGATCTATATAAGGCCAGGGGCTCCCATCACAAGGTTCATTTCTGGGAAAAATAGTGTGTTTCTTCCAAGAGAGAGATGACCTGAATCGTTACTCACCACTTAAGCAGCCCTTTGGATCCCATTCCTCCAATGGTGCATCCGATACATGAGCCTATCAATAAAATGTCACATTATAAACTGCTAATTTGTTTCTTGGGGAGAAATGGCACCTGCCATAAACCTCACTGCATCTAAGGAAATAGAAGATAAAGGTGCCAATTCATCACGACCTCAAATGAGCAAAAATGAAAATTCAGATGCAAATATTATAGGTGCAGTCTGTTCCCTGGCAGATCAAGTTGAAAAAGGCCTTAAACTTATCAATGAAGAATGGATAAACATGTAACATATCTAAAATGCAATTCCAATGAGAGGCAAATGCCATAAAATACATAAGCGTGAGATGTAACGCAGAAAAAAGTACAATTGAAGAAAATTTAAAGGACCTAAATAAATTGGGAATAAGACTTTAGGGGTACCTCTACAAATAAAGTCATCCGCAACAAGATATTGCAATCAATTCTATGCGAACATTCAGTTGGCTCTAGTTTGATACTGTATAATTTGGGGAAGTGGAAGGCAAAGAGTGGTGTTTCCAAAAAACAAAAAAGAATTGGCCAAAACTGAAAAAAAAGGAGCATTAAAATCAAAATGTACCTGTGGAAGATCATTGGCGGCAACACAAATGATAGAATCAATCAGTGCCAGATGATCTTGTTAGCAGATAAGGCCATCAAAAATATGTCTTTATAACTTTCAAATGTACCTATCGTAGTACAACTTCCTAGATGCACATAATAACAGTTGTTTCCATTAATATATCTAGTATACCGAAGAGATAGGCTTGCAACCCATAGAAAGCTCAAGACTACCTCTTTAACCTATGAAATTCAAATCAACCATCAACCTCAAAATTGGTTGATGATACCCTAAACAAATGATACACCATGATGCATACCACTTGTAACTCCTGGCTATAGCTTACCAGTTGTTACAGTTTTAAATAGATTACATTAATAATTTAATACTAACTGGTGTTTATCACATTAATGCAATACATTCACATATTGTCATATTAAATTATATATACAGTTCCTTGGTTCATAAAATCGTGCATTATCAATTGCATTAGTAAAAACTCCACTAAAAACTTGGGTCAAATCCAAGTAACAAATGCTACAGTGACAGAATGAATATAAGACAACAATTTCTCTCTAAAGTATGCATGTGGATATGAGTTCATAAGCATGTATGTATGTATGTATGTATGTATGTATGTTTCCATTTCCCTTGAGATCTTAGATTTTCAGTTGATCCATTAAAAGTAGTATATTGTTGATCCATAGTTACAATAAAGAATTGTCAAAAGAGCAATAACCAGAGTGATATTTGAGAATTATTAGTATACAAAATCCAGAATAAAGCTTAGAACTAAATAAAAATGTAAATATGTGCAATTGATAAAATGATCAAAAACATAATTCTAGACGTTATGGAATAAAACTAGAAGTAATTAAAAATAAAAATGTTTTACACAGAAATGGACAAAAAATTAATTTAAAAATGGAAATGAAAATACTTTTAAGACTAAACCTACTATAGTTATGGTTACTCTGATTCACTCTCTTTTTCAACGTTTAACATATTTGCTCCAACTAAACATTTTTATACCCCTAAGGAGCATCACTGAGAAACAGATCAACACAATTTTTTTTTTCTTTTATTGAAAAAAGATCAACACAATTAATGCACTACCCTGGGATATACACTATGAGACAGGCAGATTTAATCAATATGCAGTGATTGAATACATGCATTACCATTGCTTGATTAAAATATTTTATAGGCATCATCCAAATAAATTCTCCTCTCTTTAAAAAACACATTGAAACTTAATAATTGTGAATATAACAAGTACAGCTCCTTTTGTAAATGCTCAAATGACAGCTAACCAGGTTTTTGGCAAACATATAAAGAGCACTGGTCATCACATGATACAAGTGGCATCATCTAGACTCTAGAGTATGGTTGTGAGAATACATGTTCAATGCCCAAATTACATCCCATAAAAACTAGGACAGAGTAATAAAGTATTTGATATTGTAAGGCATAGAAAACCTTCAAGGAAGTGGATAATAGAGGAAAAGTCATTAGACCATATCCACCTTGTTAGAACATCAAAGCGCTAAAAGTTAAAATAAGTAAAAATTAAAAAATTGTTTCCCATAATTCCCATGTATAGTTAGTGACATGAGTAACCCTTGTTTACTGCAAGCTTGTTTTTTTCTATTTCTATAATGCAGTACCAGACAAATACATCCAAGTTGCCTTATGCTCTCCACCCTAAACATCTCTCAATCACAATATACAAAAAATGAAAATAAAAGATTTTGGAAAACCTTAACCTCGAAAAATATTAAATCACGGTACGAAAAAAGCATTTGGAAAAATCGAAGCAGACGGCCAAGGGAACCTTAAGCAGCAAGCAGGCGCAAGTGTCTGCAGCAACGGTTGGGTCTGCAGCAGACCTACGGTTTTCTTCCACCCACTCGGTTGTGGTATGGAGCCAGGACAGTATGCAGCTGGTGGTTCGATGAATCAAGGCCCTGGTTTTTCTTACAAGGATGTTACTCACCCCAAGACCCCATCAACTTCACCTTCAACTTCTCCCACTCCGTACATTGTGGAAAAATCAGATAAAGTGCCTGCAGTGAAGATTTCTTTTTCTGAGGTAACTGGATTTATTTTTGAATTTACAGATTACGCAGTTATTTGTAGGTTTAATGGATTTTGGCCTCGGTCAAAAGATTTGACTCAATGGGTTGAGGCTACCTAGACCAAAGACTGTGTAATACAACTTTGCTCTAAAGGGTTTTTCGTAGTCCAATTTTTTTAACCCAAGGATTATGAGAGAGTTTTAAAGGAGGGACCTTGGTTTTGGGGAAGAGCTAGGCTCTTTGTTTCCCCCTGGTTCTTCGATTTTGATCCCTCAACCATGGTGTTGTCTAGAATGCCGGTTTGGGTTCGGCTCCTGATTCTCCCTCTTCCCTTCTGGCACCGCTCGGTATGTGAATCTATTGGTAACACACTTGGGAGATTCATCAAAATAGATTTCGAATGGGTTAAACAAAGATTGTATACCTATGTCTGTATTTGTGTGGAGGTGGACCTTAGCAAAGGTCTCCCAGATAGAATCCAACTGAAACGTGATAATTCCCTTTGGTTCCAAACCTTGGATTATGAAAACATTGCCTTTAGATGCCGTTTATGCTACCAAACTACCCATCTATAGTGGGTTTGTCCTCATGCAAGTAAGCCAAAAAAGAAAAAGTACCAATCTTCTCACCCTAAAGGCTAGCAACCATATGAACACTCTAATCCAACCAAGGTCACGTAAAAATCTAAAGATGGCACAGGGAAGAAAGGAGGTTCCGAGTTTTTTGGAGAACTAACAATGGCAGATTCTTCTTGCCAAACGACATCTGCAGATGATGCTACAAGGGGTAGTATCAAGAGATCACACGAATCCGAAACTTCTAGCTCTAATAAGCATCAGCCCTTATTTGAACCCCAACACAATCATGTGCTTCCGATGGTTATTGTTAGCCCAATGGATATTGGTTGTCCAAAGAGTTGGACTGAGATTCGAAAGAAAACGAGCCAAAAAGGTCATCTTGTGGATATGGGATGTGGCCATTTCTGATCTTTTATTTCTTTCTTTTTTCTCTCTTAATGGCCTTTTGTTATATTGTCCTGTTTCGCCTGGTGTGGCTTAGATTTTGGGGTGTGACTTTTCCACCCGTCTTTTTTTATATGACTAGCGTTGTATTATAGTTTGTTATATCAATAAAGGTACGCTTTTCAATCCAAAAAATAAAAAGATTTGAACGTCTATGAAATGAATGGAGTTTTCTTCTCCCAATTATTCAGCACAGGTAAAACAAATACAAGCATATAATAATAATGGCCTTTATTGTCATTACTAATATTTACCACACACAAGATAAGCAAGCACCTCTGGCTTGCATGAAAACAATGGATTCAACATTTCCATCCAAAATGAATTATTAATAAACACTAAATTTTAATTATTTATGAACTAGCCAAATTTTTCATCTCATAATCATTCATAATTGATCAATACATGCATATAATCATGGGCCTTTATTATCATTTCCAGTGCTTACAACACTCAAGACAACCAAGAGACTGCAACCTGCATGAATACATTTGATTCAACACTCGTAAAGATCAACTTTTTTCAGCCTAAATATTTCAAACAAGAAGGTTGGGGTCAATTATTAATAGAATGTCGTAAGCTAACTACAACTTTATCTTACGCAACTGGAGCAAAAAACTTTGCAAGGTCAATTCCAAAAAAAATCTACAATGATACAACACTGTAAACAAAACCTCAAAATTTATTACTACTCATGTTTGTCTGAAAGTACATAGCTTTTTAGCCAAGGTACACTACTTCAGGTAATAGTTATATCTCAATGTATTTCACTAGAATTTTGTACTTTATCTGTGTTGATTGAACTCTATTATACGCACAGGGAATTACTTATCGTGCATGCTCATGTGAGTCAACTAGCATGTGGTGCAATTTCACATACAAGAATTTCGAGAATGGCAAAGCTAACTACAACTCGATCCCATGAAACCGCTAATGTTGGCCTAAAAAGCTTATATTCTTAGTCAAGGTAAACTCTAGTTGAGGTTATATTTATATGTTGATATATTTCACTTGAAGAGAGGTAATCTTCGAGCGGGGGAGGCACGTTGCTTCAAAGGAGAATACCAGACTATAGACCATATCTTTATACTCTAGGCTATTATAGAGGAGAATTGTCATTGGTCTTCCAAAGTCTTGTTGTTTTGTATAAATCCAGAAGGCCTTTGACTTGGTTCCAAGACATTTACTTTTCCAGAAGTTGCATGTTCACATTCTAGATTCTCTCATTACTGCCACTCGGAGGATCTATGAGACAAATGTTGGGCAATTTCATAATTCTCATTGTAGGGACGCCCTCCCTCGCCAACCCTCTTCAGCATTTACATCAATGAGCTAGAGGATTATCATCAACAACATACCCATGCAAATGATGGTTGTATTTTACATCATGTGGTGATAGCCATACTTCTTTTTGGCAAAGACGTTCTCCTCTCTTATTCCACCGATGGTTTATAGAGACAACTTGATGCCCTTGCCCTTTGTTTGTGAGCTTTTTTCAGTTAGTGTTCAACCTTAGAAAAACTAAGGTCATGGCATTCAACGCCTCCAAACATTCTCTTTCTTGGTTCCAATTCCTCTAAAAAGGGGAACCTTTGGATATCCCTTCGACCTACACTTACAAGGGAGTCCAGTTTTCCAAACTGTCTTTTATTATGCAGTTTGTCCCTCGGCCATGCCTTTGGAATGGATATGACTTCCTTTTTGTCTTAGAGCGCCAATGTTTTCAAATCCAATTCCAGGATATCCCTTCGAAGATGCACCTCTTCAATCCAATCATCAAGCCTACGGTTTTGTATGGGTCTAAGATTTGGGGTCCTAGTTTAGTGTCCATTGATTGGGCTCGTATTGAAAGGGTAAAAACTCTCCTAGTTCATAGTATGATCCGTTGCAAACAAATTGTTCCTCGATGCATCGCCCAAGTTGAGTTTGTCGCCCAGTCTTTGCGCCTTAAGACTGTCTCCAGGCTTACTTTCTACATTCACAAACTCAAAACTATTGGAAATTCAACTTTATGACATGAGAGGTATCAATACTTAGCCCTTTATTCTCTGAAGAGAATTGCAACACTAGGCCCCAATAGACGTCAGTGTTGTTTGTATTCTAAAAAAAATTGTTTCTCCAGTCTATCGACATCTCTATTGATAGGTTACCTCATTACAACTACTCCTTGGCTTCTTCCCTTCCAAGAGTTCATCATTAGAACCATTAGAGAGAATATCTACAAACAATACATCCAAGTCACTTGGACCTCTCCTCCTCAACCACTTGGCCCCAAGCTTGGCTTATATGCTAAGCATTTGTTATATGTGGTGGATGGTGTCATTAGCTATCCTAACTATCTTCAGTGTCATTGGTCTTGTGGCTTAAGGTTTCCCCTTGCCCAGTTGAGGGTATGCTCGCACCAATTGTGAGTTCAAACTAATCATCATACTCCACATGCAAACCGGGTTTGTTGTTTTTGCTCCCTCCAAGAGGGGGGAACTAAAGATGATTTCATTTTCAAATGCACCATTCATCATGAGATCTGGCAAAGATACCAACATCTTTACAAAGAATCAAGCGACTGTCCAATTTCTTCTGCTACCAATACCAACAATATATGGCCATTTTTCTGACTAGCATAGATATCTTAAATACATCTCTATCTAAAAGACACCGAAAAGATATCCATTTGAAGCAACTTTCTAACCTATGTGACAAATCTAATATAGACTCCTCGAGATTGATATCTATCTGCATCTTTTAACAGAGATGTATTTAAGATATCTATGCAAGTCATAGATTTTTCTCTAATTTTATTCCTTATCTCTATTTATTAAATAGATTTTATGTGGGCCAACTCCACCTGCCCTTCTTTTAATACAAATCCCTTCCCCTAGAAACTTATTTATAAACATTATATTCATTCATTACCAAGTATTGGCTTCAATCTTTACTTCCATGAAGAAGGATCCAATAGTGAGATCTGAAATGTCAGACAAAAACAGTTTTACACACTTGACTCCATACAAACCTTGCTCAATTTTATAGTGTGAAGAGACTAATCTCAAAATTAAAATATTAATTATATTTAATGGGAATCAAGTATGTTGGTTTGTATTGGTCCGTGCTCTGTACAACTAAGCCTAAATGATGCTGGTGCAATTAAACGTTATCTGTTAACATAATATTTATTTAAATAATATAATATATGCATAAGTGATGTGTTTGTTACTGTTTAGCCAATAAACCAAGGTGCCCATCGGCCTTCATGTGCACCAATGGGTGAACTTACTACTTTTAATTTTTAATCTTTTATATTCATGCCCAAGCCCAATAAAAGGACAAAGTTCTGCAAGCAAGAACATTATTAGTTCTGTATACATCGATGACTGCTTTTTTTAATGATAATTATTAATAATAAATAAGTTGATACTCATATCATTTGAAAACAAAATAAAATTGTCCGTAACTTTTAACATTATGCCATTGCATTTTCTTGGTCTCTTGCTTTCTGTGCTTGAGCTTTAATACAAAGAAAAACAATGAAATCCGAATTATAGTGAAATACCAAAGACAAAGTTCCTTTACACTAACACACAACACAACATGTCATGCACTTAAAAATTCAATAAAGTTGTTGAAACATAGATCTGAGTATTTTTATTTCTTACACCTTAAAAACGGCCTTAACAGAAAGAAGCAGCAAGTCATGGAATAGGAAAAACACATATTATGCACAGATAAATCCTGAAGGAACTTGTTTCCCAAAAGTAAATAGAAGATTGAGAGCAATGGGAATGGTGATGTTGAGGCCCACTATATTCGCCTTCACTGCAGTGCACAGACATGTGGCAACATCCCACCTGTATGAGGCCTGCCACTATTTTGCAACACTTGTGCTATTTTCAAGCACCCACCTCCACATGGACCAATTTCAACATGTCCACACAAGCTCCTAGTTGGAGTGCATCTTTAGGACAAAGAACAGGCCCACTTTCACTCCCAATTCCAGCTGGAACTGGGCAGCCCTTTGCATTATATGTTGCATTTGTTGATGCTGTCATTGTTGTAATTATCAGGATGAGGATAACTAAAACATAAGCATTCTTTATGCACTCCATCTTTATTTTTCCAGGGCTTACATTGTTATCTACCTAAGCAGTGGAAGGAGGTTTTATGTAAGGCCAAAGTCGTCCAAGGGAATAAAATGCAATAAATGGGTGTTGAATATAAGTGAATGTGGTCCTCGATGTACACAATGTGATTCCTTCCATGTGCTCATGGGAATTTTTTAACAAGAAAAGCATGCATCCATACTTCGTTATATTCTAAACATATAGAATTGCCATCCAGCTAATCTTTATGCAAAGTACTGAAGTTCATGGGATAATATTGGAGGCTTGACCAAAAGATTACAGAAGCTTTTTATGAGTTAATTGCTTAACAAATATAAAGACTTGAGGTGCTTTTTAATGCTATCTTTGACTGGATGGGCTGCAGTACCTAGGTTATAAAATAAATGCACCTGCAGGTTCGATGATTTAGATTTCATCTCAAGAAAAATCATTTTTTTTTTGGGGGTTTCTTATTAATATATTTCATTTTGATTGTCAAACATCACGTGGGATGCCCAATATCTAATATATAGGTTCAATGATTTAGATTTCATCTCAAGAAAAGTCTTTTTTTTTTTTTTTTTTTGGTGGGGTGGGGGGGGGGGGGGGGGGGGGGGCAGGGCGTGTTTCTTATTAATATATTTCATTTTGATTGTCAAACATCGCGTGGGATGCCCAATATCTATTATATATAATAGATATTGGGCATCCCATGCGATGTTTGACAATCAAAATGAAATATATTAATAAGAAACCCAAAAATATATATATTGAAGTTTCTTATTAATATATTTCATTTTGATTGTTAGACATATTAATAAGAAACCCCAAAATATATATATATATATATATATATATATATTTTATTATATATATTAATAAGAAACCCCAAAATATATTAATATATATTTTTTGGGGTTTCTTATTTATATTATTTTGGGGTTTCTTATTAATATATATAATCGGGGTTTCTTATTAATATTATTTTGGGGTGTCTTATTAATATATATAATCAAAATATATATATATATATATATATTGGGGTTTCTTATTAATATGTTTGACAATCAAAATGAAATATTATTATAATATATAGAATCAAAATATATATATTTTGGGGTTTCTTATTAATATATATAATCAATATATATATATTGGGGTTTCTTATTAATATGTTTGACAATCATAATGAAATATATTAATAAGAAACCCCAATATATATATTTTTGGGTTTCTTATTAATATATTTCATTTTGATTGTCAAACATCACATGGGATGCCCAATATCTAATATATATATTTTGGGGTTTCTTATTAATTTATTTCATTTTGATTGTCAAACATCGCGTGGGATGCCCAATATCTTAATAAGAAACCCCAAAATATATATAATCTAATATATATATTAGATATTGGGCATCCCACGCGATGTTTGACGATCAAAATGAAATATATTAATAAGAAACCCCTAAAAAAAAAAGATTTTTGTTTAGATGAAATCTAAATCATCGAACCTATATATTAGATATTGGGCATCCCACGCAATGTTTGACAATCAAAATGAAATATATTAATAAGAAACCCCAAAATATATATAAATATATATATATTGGGCACCCACGCGATGTTTGACAATCAAAATGAAATATATTAATAAGAAACCCCCCAAAAAAAATGATTTTTCTTGAGATGAAATCTATATCATCAAACCTATATATTAGATATTGGGCATCCCACACGATGTTTGACAATCAAAATGAAATATATTAATAACCAATAAAAATAAAATAAAAAATCTTGAGATATTGTCATGTCAGCAGCCAAAACTTTTTGTGAACAACTCGTGCCATTACACTCCCTTGCTGCCATTGTAGGTTACGCCTCCCGGTGTAACAAGCTGTCACCTTTGACACAAGTCCATGGAGGGAGCCCCTAGGCTGATCGCTCTTTCTTTCAGCCCATCACAAAGGTTGTCGACATTAAATGCCCTTTGGATACCATTGCTTCACACACTGAGGGGGATGGGTCAGTGAGACGTCGCTCATCTTTGCACAACACTCCTGCTAAGGTGCCCCAACACACAATCTCTAGGTGATGTGGATCTACTCCTTCATAGCGCCATGGATCTGCTCCTTGGCATCGTGGATCTACTCCGCCTCGACTCCTTAGACCACAGGGACAGGAACATATTTTGAGTTTGTTTGCTGCTAGGAATTTCTTCAGCCTTGGATGTTAGGAGGGATTCTAGTAGCACTTTTCTTCTTCCTAGGATTGCCTAATCTAGCCCCTTGGCCGTAGACACTCCCCAATGAGTATTATCATATCCACAACTGGCCCTTTCACAATGATATACAATGACACAAATGCTTCCCTGTCTCGAGCATGGTCAAAGATGTTTGATGGGAGTTGGGACTATCATCCAGTCTTTGTGACTTTCATCAGCCCATGCTCTTTGGGGGTTCTTGCGCCCCCCATAATGGTATATGTATTGTTACCTTAGCCACTTGGCTTGGGGCTTTATTGCTTTGGGTTTACCACTCATTTATTTTCAGTGCTTTAGTTCTTTTTTATTTAGTCTTTGATCCTAGTGTCCTTTTAGCCTGGCACTTTCTATTGTGATTTGGATGTATTCTCGAGTCCCATGGACCTACTTTTGGTCATTCGGGGGCATTGATATAATTTCAGTCTTTTTCCTTTATTTTCTTTCTTTTGACAAATTTTGTGACGTTTCTATGTTGATTGAATTGTATAGTATATGCACAGGGAATTATTTGTCATAAATGTTCGTGTGAATCACATAGCACAATATTTGAACAAGAAATGCATCTTTAGTAAGTAGTCAAATGCCAATTACTACTCAAGTCCAAGTTCAAAATCATAGAGATGTTTATGAGGTTTGTAGGTATGGACATAGAGGCTATCCACAATTTCAAACAAGGACCTCCATGATTTATTCATGAACTTTGATTCCTCAACCAACATCCCAACAAGTTGATAAAAACATCATTAGCATAAAACATAACCTCAACGAAAGGCTAAACCTGTAGGACTTGAATTTTGCTAAATATATGACTCATAAATGGGACATATCCATAAGAGTAGAACAGTTTTTTACATGACACTACAAGAATAACTAAATTTTTGTCTGTTAAATACGCCATGGCCCATAGGGTATCATTTTCTTTTTGTCCAAAAGAATAGAATAAATTGTCTATTTTAAAGCTTTTCCGCCTGTGCTTTTGAGATAATAACATCGAGGTTTGGTTTTTCAAGGTAAAATAAAGGGGGTTTTCACCAAATCCCTACCCTCTGAATTGAAAATATTAGAATCATGAAATTACTAATTCAAATGAAACATCATGGTTTGTTACTTAAACTAGATTTCAGATTTTTTCTATACACCTCCCCAGGCCCAAGAGCATGGGGGAAATGCTCTCGGATACGGAAGCATGGGAGAGACGCCCAGAGAGCGTCCCTAACGTTAAAAACGTTAAAAACATTTTTTTTTAAAATGTTGCCCAATGAAAAGTCAAACATGGACTTAAATATACAATTAAAAACAAACTAAAGTGGATTCCCAACCCTAAACAGCCCCCCTACAACCCCCCTCATGCCAGATGGCTTGTTGTACCACAAATAATATTGCCATGGGGATTACAAGACATCACACCATTACAAAATACATTGCAGGTCTGGATATTCACTTCACCTCCTAACACATTGCACATGTGTTCACTCTTGTTCACTCTTGGACTTCAAAATACAGCTATGGACGTCATATGGAAGTTTTTATTTAACTTATTTTGTTTCCTCTATGCATATTATTGTGGTTAATTTTTTTCATAGATGGCTATATTTCTATATTTTTTATATATTTTTTTGTACGGCCGTATCCAAACCCCGAAAAAAATCCCCATATCCGATTCTCGTACCCGTATCTGTATCGGCAACCTGGTATAAAACAGTAAACTTGAAGATGATGACTGTAAAAACAATATAGTGATCAAAGCATCCTGCAAGACTAATACAGACCTTAGGAAAGACATCCTTTGTTGTTCAGTTCTGAATAATGCATGCTCTTCAGCATAGTAAGAAGGTTCGGCAATTTTTATTGATTAAATGCGAAAATCGCCGAACTTTATCAGAGCACTAAAAAATCAGCGAACTTTGATGCAGTACAGGCGCTAGGGTAGAGATTGCGAGTTTTTATTGTATCGCGCACATGGACGAGGGTAGAAGGCAAGTCTGGAGCAGTTTCACCTCTGTAAGCTTCTGCTTTTGCTTCTATGGCGTATCTGCATCTTTGTTCTGCAATAACTTATCTTGTATCTCCGTTCTACTATTTCTACTTATGTTGTAATGGAAAGCGTGGAGTTTACCGTGTTGGCGCTGGTGGAGGGAATTTATTGTGTTGGCGCTGGTGAAGGAATCGTAGATCTGCAGGGTGAGTAGTCATGTGGACTGAATGGCTTCATTCGCTAAGATAATTTCATTACATTTAGGTTTTAACAAATGTTTTTTTATTTTTCATTTTTATTTTTTTATCAACTTTCATTTAGATTTTACATTAATTTATTTTTTAAATATCTTTTGAGATTTGTTTATACGATTTGCTTCATGTTGTTTTGTTTATATTTTTTATATTTAAAGTCTTATTTAATCTTTTTTATTTATGTTTTTTTATATTTTTCAATCTTATTCTATATATTTTAATATTTATGGTTTTTTTCTCTTTCTTCTTTTTTCTTTTTTTTTAATTTTATATTTATTTTAATCTACATTTTTATATTTTTTATTTTGTAATTTTATATTCTTTTTTCGTATTGTTTTTAAATATTTTGAACCCTTTATTAAAGTTTAGGTATTTTTGACACGCTCTTGTATTAATTTTAAAATTATTTATAAAAAATTATTGTTCGGATTTCATGGCAATTTTTTTTTGGAACTTCCTCCATTGGCGAACTTGAATCGAACTTTATCCTCGTCGAATTCGAACTCGAACTTGAACCTTGGGACTATGCTCTTCAAGAAACTAGCATCATCCTAGAACATAGCTTGAAGGACCATATACATTCCAACTATAGAAAAATATTTGATTTACATACCATTTGGCCACAGATTGTAAATGGATGTCACCATTTTTGGGTTGTGCATCATCCCTTTAAATCCACTCAAGCATATAATAAATTTTAAAATAAGGAAAAATAATATTCTTCTCACCTTGAGCATGGCAGCCTATTAGGCATTTGGCAAGCATAAGTCACAACGAAAAAAAATTACTCGGGTAAATGCATATTAGCCATAATGTGATAAAACAGGAATCAAAAGAACTTTATCACTCATTTTGCATACCTCCTTCGATCTGTTAAAGCATCCTTGACTATCGCTTGTCCGATCTATAGGTGGTGTGCAAAAACGGTAACCATTGTTTATCCAAATTGGAATGGCCACTGAGAGGCATGCCAGCATGAGTGGCACTGTCAATGCCAATCCAAGCAGAATAGATGATTTACTGCAGAAATACAAAAATGATATTAGCAACCTTAAAAGCCAAAAACAGCATTACAAGCTTTACAAGGCTGATGATTTGACAATCTGAACTAAAACAGTTGATTAAAGAATTACGTTTGGAATACATAAACAAAGCTTGAACACAAATTATTCCATTCAGACTGCTCACAAACAATTTTTTTCCTTTTTGGTTAAGGGGCAACAAACAAGCAGAATTGTTACAAACAATCTACTTGATTGAAATTGCAGAAAACAAAACTATAGCACCACTGAAACATCAGTTTGTGCAATACATATAAGGGAACATAACCTTGATTGGGAGGTATAGGTGCCAACTCAGGCCAATAAATTCTCCAAGTCCAATATGTTCTTTGTAAAATCCAGTTTATTAACCACAACATAGATTAAAAATATTCCTCCCAACCAAGGCAAAGAAAATGATATCCATGCTAATTGAATCCCACTTTTAATTGGGAAGAGGTAATGGCTGATGTAGAGCTGGTCTTCTAGCAATCCTTATGGATATCACCAAATCTTGTATTGGCCCTTTATTGCATTCAGACAGCTCACAAACAATCTTTTTTCTTTTTTGGTTAAGAGGCAACAAACATGCAAAACTGTTACAAACAATCTACTTGATTGAAATTGCAGAAAACAGAACCATATCACCGCTGAAAAATCAGTTTTTGCAATAAATATAAGGTTACATAACATTGCTTGGGAAGTATAAGTACACCAACTCAAGCCAAGAAAGCGCCCAAGTGCAGTATGTTCTCTGCAAAATCCAGTTTATTAACCACAACATAGATTTAAAAAATTCCTCCTAACAAAGGCAAAGAAAATGATATCCATGCTAACTGACTCCCGCCTTTAATTGGAAATAGGTAATGGCTGAAGCAGAGCTGGTCTTCTCACTATCTGTAAGGATATTACCAGATCTTGTATTGCCCCTTTAATGGTGGCTGATGAGGATATCGGCCCTTCTTCCTCTCCGCATTATGATATAATTTAATGCCAGCATTGGCCGCTCACTCCAATCATGGTCTCCATCAGCTTTATATCCTTCTAATTTCTTTAGCAAAGAGCCATCCTTTCACATGGCTCGTTAGTTATAATATATGTGATATATGATAGCCATTTCTGATTTGCCAGGATTTACTTGTTTGGGATTTACCGCCTTAGCCATTCTCCTAGTTAATCATTTAATTTTTGAAGCTAGTCTCCCATGGATTTCATCAGACCTCATATTGTAATTTTACTGGCAGTTGAGGAGGATGTTGTTCTTTCTCCACACCCCGATACAGAATAGAGCCAGCTTTGTCCTCCAACTCCAACCATGGTCCCAATCAGCTTATCTTCTTTCATGGCAGGTTGTTCTTTTAAAAGGTTACTACGCTGATAGGCATAACCTACAATGGCAGCCAGGGTTGACGGTGGACTATAATGTCTGTAAGATACTAAGATGTTAACAATTAATGGCTGAACTTATATCTGACATCAATTTGACTGTCACATGAGAGTTTTTTCTTCTTGCTTGACGAAGTCCAAGCAAAAATTCATAATACCTTGGTCATATGGTCAAGTTTTGAGCCCTTGTTTTTTCCCAGAAAGATTTTGTCAAGCCCAACACAGTGGTGCAGCTAGATCGAGGCCATTAGTAGCCAGTCTGCAGGAAATTCATGGAGTAGATAATCGAGTCATTAACCAATGTGGTATGTAACAAATCCAAGATAAGCACCTTGAGAATGATATCTCTCAGCATTTTTCAGATAGATGTATTTAAGATATTTGTACTAGTTTGTAATATTTACAATAAATGGCATTGTTTTTTCTGACTTGTTTAGGGTTTACCTGCTTCACACTCACTCCCCATACGATCTATTAATTTTGAGCTTTTAACTTGAAGCCTCTACTTTTTTTAATAAATTAAAGTTCAACTTTGAATCACTCTTGCTATTTCAAGAGGAGGTACTTTCGAGTCCCGTTGACCAAATTGGACCTTTCATGAACATTATCAACTTAAATCTTTTCCTTCTTTCTTATTATTTTATTCCTTTGGCAAGCCTCACACAATAAAACAAGGCCCACATCCTTTATAAGCCCCTTCCATGAGAATTAGCTCATTGTTTATTCATGTTGTAGTAAGTCCTATAGAAGCTAGAATGATTGGCAGCAGGCAAGAAATAACTTTCAGTTACAAGTCTCTTTGAACTTAGAATTGGACACAAAATATGTAGCTCTCATATAAAATTGCATCTCCTGAAAATGTGTGTTTCCTATCACCTTAATTTATCCTCTCTTAATTGAATAGCAAAGCATAGTGGCAGCCTGTTGGCCCAATACCCTCTTTCTATTGGGTATTAACCATAGTTTTAAACCTCAGACTCAGCAAAAACTCAGAAGCCCAAAATTTTGAATTGCACTCAGGACTCGGCAAAAACTTGGGAAATTAAAAAATATATAAAGTCATACAATAAACTTAAATAACATGCAAAATACTCTTAAAAAGCATAAGAAATGTATTTAGAGTATGCGTAGTATATTTTATAGTAATTTAAGACAAAAAGAAAAAAATACAATGCACACCATAATATCACAGCAGCTGAAAATTTTTCAAAAAAGTGTTCAAATACAATGATTGTCACTTCATGGCAGCTGAAAAATTGTTCAAATAGAAACAAAATATGAAAAAAATTGAAAAAAGATTTGTAAAAAAATTGAAATAAAACAAGTTCTGCTGACTGGCATGTTTTCCCCAGACTTGTAAGCATTCAAGAGTTTTTCAACTATTGATATCCTGGGCAATTCAGATAAGCAAGTTAAGGAATCAGAAACCATATAACATTTATGCCCTTTCTATACCAAACTTTAAAGTCAAAACATTGTAACTTGCTTGCCCACTTCGATTGTTGTTCAATCAAGGTCCTCTCTAATAAAAAAGAATTTAACATTTAACAGCATATCCAAGCAATGAATGCCGCCCCAACAAATAGTAGTTTAACGCTTAATATAACATGCAAGAGAGGCAAAAAAAATTCCTCGTCATATATACATAGTAACTTCTTTTCATTCAACTTCTTGCTTTTAAGAGCAAATGGCATTTTATTTTGCATGATAAATGCCCCTGTGCCATTTCATGATGCATTGAATTCCACTAGATATGGCAGCAATCAATTTAGAAGTGCAAATATATGGCAGTCAGCCACTACATTTTTCAAATTTTGAAAGGCAGCATCTGCTGCCTTTGTGCATTTACAAGTTACAACCTTCCTTATTTGCAAGATCATATAGTGCCTTGAGGCCTCCAGAACCCTTTAACAAAATTTTTATATGAACCAGTCCAGGGTATTTTTTAGGGGCTATTTTTTTCCAATTTGCTATTTTCTGACAAATTTCCCAAATTCTAGAATTGCTAATGAACAATTTTTTGAAAAAATAATCACCATATTTTCTTATAAAATGTCCATAGAGTTGTTAAAATCATCAAAATACACATGTATTAGAAGTAAACTCTATTTTTTTCTCGTTAAAATTCGCCTACCATATATATGTTTCATGGTTTTTGAAATAAAAATATACAACTACAATTAAACACTTCTAAAAACATATTCATCCCTTAAAAAATACCTTGTGAACAACATAAGCCATTAAGTCCTGCTTAACATGTTTACAATCTTAGAAATAGTCCAATCAAGGATGTCTTGAATCTTTAGCTGGATTAACCATTTCTTTTTACTAAATATGTGTTCCATGTACACATGCTTGCCCTTTGCAAAATCACATTTTGATATTTTTCTAAATGAATATTTTAGTTGCAAGATTTTCAAAACAATTTTCAACTGGTTGAAATGAGATCCTGGTATAAACAAAAACTTCATCAGAGAAACATAAAACCAACTTCCACAAATAGGGCTTGAAATTTCGATTGAGTTTACCTTGAAAGGTGGTCAGAGCATTGGTGAGTAAATACAAGGCATACTAATATCTATATGCTTATAATTTTATTGAAATTCTTATATAAACACTAAATCATGTACATAGTAAGTTTATTGTTTATAGCATATACTTCAATGAACATAGTGGAAAAAAGGGGCTAATCCAGTGTGATTATTTTATTGTTATTAGGAATTTAATGAAGGTCTTGGATATGACTCAAATAAAAGGGCTTTAGGAATGGAAAGGAGAATCAGAACTCTCACTGGGATGGAAGGTAGGAACATACAGATTATATGAAAAAATTAGAGCCTATAATAAAAAACTTCTAGCAAAACCTTTTAATGTCTTGTTGTCAGTAATTCAATGGTCAATAGTCAATACATTCAAAAATTATTCATATATGATATCAACGTTGGATGCCAAATAAAATTAAATTGCGAGATCCACAATAAGGAAGAGCACAAGAAATGGTAGAAGAAGCCATTATAGATTTTATCACCTAAAAGCAATAGATATTTAAAACAATTTATACCATACCTTAAGACGGACAGAATCAAACCCGCACATGTGCTCACGAGCCATGCAATGAAACAATACTGAGATACAATAAACAAATATGTTAGAGATCTATGATTTTCCAGGCATGTCTAAGTTAATAATAAAAAGCCAGCCAAGGCACAATTATTTGTTCCAGCACCCCAAAATGCTTACCAATCCTAGGAGGATGCATGAAAATGTCAAAACACTGTTTAATTTCTGCATAGGTATTGCTCTAACCATGTATAATAACCACTTAAGGTATTCCCACTAGTAAGAGTATGATACCATCATAATTAGAACAAGGAAATCACACAAAAACATGATCTCTGCATTTCAGAGTCCTCAACCAAGTAAACACCAAAGTTTTGGTTAAACCCAAAATATTCCCTCTAATTAATATAATACCATCTCATGCAGAATTAGAAAGTCACAAAAAGGCATGGTTTTGGCATTTCATAGTACACAACTGAAAAGAACCCAAAATAAGGCCTTAGTTCAGTGTTGACTAGGATTTGGTGGGGTATCAAAAAGCATGAATCACAACAGGAACTATTGTATACCTTCCTAGGTTTAGTAGTCATTGCCATGTCTTCAGCTTGAAGTGAGCGAATGAAAGCCATTATGGAACAAAAAACAGGAGGGAAAAGCAATGCCGCTAAGCCAAATTGAAACTGCATAACAGGCACAGAGCCAAATTGGTCATAAAATCACGTGCAATAACTTATAATATGTCATCAAGATAAGAATGTAATATGTCGGCAAAACAATCTCAAAAAATGGCATCTTAAGCAACAAATCTCAATCCTTGCCTGCTGATGAGTTCTATTTATCACATTTACAGTCTTTGGATGTAGAATACCAACAGCTGCAGTTTCAGCAATAAAAAAAACAGTGACAAGAGCCCAAGCTTTCTCTGCAGTGCCTGCTAACAGCCGCACTAAAAACCGAATAGCTTTTATCCATTTTTCAAATCCCCGTTGT
The DNA here is from genome assembly GCA_037957365.1 of Torreya grandis. Lineage (NCBI taxonomy): Eukaryota > Viridiplantae > Streptophyta > Pinopsida > Cupressales > Taxaceae > Torreya > Torreya grandis. The sequence continues at coordinate 441,675 of JARHVA010005986.1, read as the reverse complement.
CGTAGCTCTTCTGACCATGAGACTTGGTTCAATGTAATGTCTCCCATTTGATTTGATTCATTGCCCGCACCTTCTCTGTTATCTTTGTGATCCCTATCCGCATCCAAACTGCTTCTCTGCAGCAATGCCAATATTGTTGGATCAAGTCCCTTCTCCTTCAGCATCACAGCAAAATTTGGATCAAGCCCTTTATCTTGCAGTAGACTGGTTAATTCCTGATCTCCTTGTCTTGCTTTTAGTTTTAGCATTGAACTAATCCTTGGATCGTTGAGTCTTTCCTGAAAAACCAATGCTAAATTCAAGTCCAAGTTTTGCTGATTGACTGAACTTCCACCTGATGTACATGAGTCAGATCCTTGACTGTCTGTTTGACTACTTGGACCAACTGCTAGATGCTTGTTACGGTCTGAACAATGCCTATCTAGTTGCTGGTCCACTAAACCTATTCCACTGTCAAATTCAAGACCAGCGGAAGGACTGACACTAGTATTTTGCAGAGCCAAGCTTGGCCTTCCACTGTCCAAGCTTTTAGCACTATGTTCAGCCTCTTGAACATATTCAGCTCCAGGATGTGTCATGCTATTCCAGGTCGCTCCACCATCACCTTCACCTTGCACCTTACTTCTACAGTAAGCTTCAATAGTAGTTCCTATTTGCGCAGCTTCAACACTACTGCTGCGTTTAGCACTCGATTCACACCCTTCAGAGAAACTTGATGAGCTGCAAGTTCCTTTCCTTCTAAATCCCTCCCTGAGACGAATCACTGTGCTCTCCAGAGCATCTCTCCTTGCAGCCAATGGGCTCACAACTGAAAAACGGCGTGTGACAGCAGCCCCTGACAATGCTGATGCCACAACTGCATAACTAATACAATGGCCAAGATACCTGCAGCATAACAAATCAGCCCCTCAGCCACTAAACAGTGAGGGAAGCAACCAAAATGACAACCAGGATCAAAGTCATACATTAAGTGCACATCAAGCCCATTAAGAACATACCAATAATGCACTCCAAAGCATATGAAGAAAGATCTGTATGTTCCAGCTACAAACAAAGCAGTGACTCGACTTTTGAGAAGTTCAAAACCAAACAAGCATGCTCCCACATATATATCTGGAAAGGAATGAAACATATCAAACAAAAAATTCTTTTAAATATGAGTAAAAAGACATCACAACTTACCATACCTATCAATCATTCACTCTTTAAACTCCCATTCAAAATAAATTTGATGTATAAAATACTAAAAGCAGTTTGCAATCCAATAAACTGCACTGATCTTACCCAGAACAACAATAGTAATAGATGTCACTCCTCCCAACCAGCACACCTCTTTCGCCGTCAAACCATATAAAATGGAGTACACAAGAAGTACAACCAAAGACCCAAAATATAGACAACCACTGTGGAAAGTCCTGTAAATGACCATATTAAGTTAGAACACTGCACCAAACAACATAATCCAAACAATTCAAGCAGACATATGGCTTAAGAAAACTGATTTAATCAAATTTAACACTCAAAATGTACTCTAATTCTGAAAATCTACTAATACCAAACGATGATATTTATGTCAAAAACTCTCATTGTCCAAATTGTAAACAAAAATGTTATTACCTGTTTGGTTTTCGTATTGAAGAATTATGAGGGTCTGGAGGCTCCGGTAAACAAGCCACTGGACCAACTTCAATACCATCTGCATAAGCAAATTTATAGGACCCGCGCACATACTCATCTATGTCTAGGCCCGCTCCTGTAAGCGAATATTAAAAAATAGCTAATGCTTCGTCAATTTATTTCCACCAATTCAACAGCAGGAAAAACAATTAATTAATAAAATTAAAAATTAAGAGATATATCTTAACAGCATGAGCCTCATTAATGCTAAAGCTTACCATGAAAAACCATTCTGCATATAAATAGCATGTTAATTGCAAGAGCTTGCGCGGAAACACCAAAGAAAAAGCCAGATGCTGAATATGAATTGCCGCCTGCTGTAACATAAACAGCCGACAGTTCATATGCACAAAGCAAAGCAACAGCCAAGTATAGAAGAACTTCAACAGCTCCTGCGACAATGAAAACAGTTACCTTTGAAGCACACTTTAGGACATGCTTCAGCCTTCAACTAATTACGCAAAAGACCCATTTGAAACATAACAAAAGGAGAAGATGAGAAAGCTTGCATAAAATAACAGAGTAAATATTTATATTTATAGCAATTGCATAGCTGTAAGAAGAAACTGAGAATTAAACTTGCTGCTTAAACTGGATGTAAATAAATGACTACTTGTCACTCCACCCCCAAAATTAATCCTAAATAAAAACTAAAATTTTGAAAGAGATAAAGACCGAAATTTTGAAAGAGCTGCCATCATTTTAATGTAATTTCTTTCCATTGTAGTATTTAGAAGGGTAAAGGCAATGGCTGGAAAGATTACATGTAGCATCAAATTGAAATTTCTAGAAGGACAACAAACTGAAAAAGCACCTCAAAACAAATGTCACATCAGTTTCAATGTTAAACGTCAACCATTTGTAGGATTGCAAAGGAATTTCACTATGATGACCACCATATAAAAATAACGTGTTCATGTTTGAATAAGATCTTACATACACACATTAACCAAATCATTCAGCCCATCTAAATCATTTCTATCAATTCCAAAATAAAATAAATAAATCAAAACTCAAACACCTAAAACATGCAGTCGGAATTTAATTCAAGTGGTGAAGGATTGAACTGAATATGCATACGTGAACTCTGCCACTGAGTTCTCCACCAAAGCATTATGGCATAAAATGACAAGAGAAGAGCTGTCCCAGCCATGATAATTGCCAGCCCAATAATATCACGATCAAGAATAGCCATCAGCCAGCTTCCCCACACAATTACAACCACTATTGGTGAAATTACAACAGCCCATGCTAATAGTGATAACAACCCTGAAATGGTACATAACTGGGGACCCTGAAGAAACATTGGCCATTTTCTAGCAAAAACCCAGCTGCAAACAAAGCAAGAAAAACCCTTAGTATATAACAATAGCAACAGACTGTTCAGGTAAAACCATAGAAATCAGAACTTCCATTACATGTTTGCAAGATGAATGCAACTATGAAATGCCCCTAAAGCATTTTGGAATTAATTACTTGGGAGCATATTTTTCAACAGATTAAAGAAGGACAAAAGTACTAAATCGAACAATATTTTCAAGATATGACTGGCCTCAAAATAGCAAAGGCAATTTCCATATAAAAGATTACTTGATAATTATTATAATCATATGAAAAACAGTTATAAACAAGCAACCAGAAAACATAAAACTTGTGGGAAATGTAGTTTAGCATACTTAAACACATAGTTACCAAAATCATGAAAAAATCGAGATTAATCACGATTAAACTTGAATCGCCCCAAAAAATGCTTTTTTAGTCGAATAAACCACAGTTAATTCCCAGTCAACCCTTGCAGGTGTCAAAATAGTTGACCTTGCAATTAAAACGTAGAAATTTTGATTTAAATGCGAAAAAACTGCGATTTTTAAAAATCATGATTTATTTGTGATTTAAACTTGGAGCGGACCTAGGGTTAAGTACAGTTAGGGTTAGCGTTTTAAGTTTTCTGTTTTTTTCCAGATTAATCACGATTTTTTGAAAAACAACTACACTTTTGAAAAAATGATTTTTTCCTCAGACAATTAATGCTACTATGCTTAAACAGAGAAACAATTCAGAAAGTCGCAGACCAATATGCATGCACACATGCAAAGTAGATTTAATCTATGTTTTAATGAACAAAAATAATATATAATTAGACTAAAAACCTTCAACTCATTCATAATTATCCATTTGGACACTTCCATTCTGGACATGTCTGTAAAGCAGACTCTCATTACAATTTTCACAACAAAGAATGCCAGCCCCTTATTTCTCCCATTCACAATTATCCATTTAAACATTTTCAATCTCGGCTTCTTTGTAAAGCAGAGACTGTCATATCAATTTTTACATCAAAGAAGGCTGACCGCTAGTTTCTCCCATCACCATGTGGTGAGATAACCTTCATTCATCTTTTTCCATAATTCAAGGTTCTTGCCTCCTGAAATCTCTATTGAATGAGATAAAATAAAGGTTATATACACGCAGAGTTCAGGATGCCAAAGATGTCTGCAGTTTGAATAGACTAATCAGATACAGTGAAGCTTGCTATAGAAATAATTTAAACAACCCAATAGATCAGTTTTTTCAAATTTTCCTTGAACCAGTATGCAGTGCGATCAGCTGTACAAAAGTTGTGATCAAAATATCCAATGATATTTTTAATTTGAATTATATTATGATTATCGATATGCCCAGAAGCTTGTTACATAAATTATATATAAACAAGATGGTTCGAGTTGCAGTGCCATTTATTATAGCTCAAAACACAATCTAGATTCATATTTTTCATGCAGTAATATATTGTACTCCAATTGAGTGAAATGTTGTTTTTAGTATTTAACTCCAGCCTTCACTAGATAAGCAAGTAATTGGTGGCTAAAATTTGAACAAAGTGATATGACAATTTTAAGGATTACAAAATTAAACATTATAATCCAAAAGCACCAAAGGATCATACAATTTCTCCAATGACTTAAGTTTCAGAAAATATATCATGAGGTCCTATTGACAAAAGGCTGTTCATAATATCACATCAACAAGAACTTGTCACTTATACACACAATAAAGGCTCCGTCAACAATGCAATACACACAATACTTACGAAGCAAGACAAACAAGTATATTTCTACTTCAAAAAAATCCTATAATCAAATCCATTTGGCCAGTCTTTATATTGGATTGATTTGACGATAAAAATTGTCTCTACTAAATGAACTAGCATCCTTCAGTAATCTTATAGTTATCTTGCAACATATCATCATTCAATAGAAAAATTAATGTCAGACGGACAGGTAAAGTAGTTATGATGAACTAGCATGCTGAAAGAGTCTTGAGGCAACCAACATATACACTAGAGGCATTTTTTTGTTTTAAAGATAACTAATGTTAGCAACCCTAGAACCATAAAAAAAATATAGTGAAAATGCCAGTCACCAATAGCACATACTGATCAGGACCTCAGATTACAGAAGCATATTATCTCATGTTTGAATATATCAGGAGCCTCTTATTAAGTATCCATATAGCTCACAATCAGGTGTTGGTCACCCCAATCAATCTGAAGAATTCACTTCATCCTTTACTCCTTAACTGTCTCAGATCAAGCAGATCTTACACTTGCTCGGTCTATAAAGTGGAGGGGAATGTCAAATGGATTATTGGGCTCACCATCAATAGCTTCACTAAACTTCTATAGATTCTTATCCCTGGCTGATCTTCAAGGTTTTCCTCTTTCCATGGTGGAGCAACTCGTCACTTCTTGGACTCTTGCTTGCCCACTTATCTTTTCTTTCCCATTTTACAGAAAACAGAAAAATCAAATGGAATTTTATTATAGGACAGAACTCTAGCTGTTGAGGCAGGGGTCTTCTGCAGGTTTAAATCTATTAAAGGTATCAATGCGCCATATCATAATTCAATTAAAGACTGTTAAGTTTTAAAGCACAATATCAGAGTAAAATTTCAAGCCTGGTCATATAAGAAAGGCTAGATTTATTGACACAAGATAAAACTCAGTCAAAATCAAATTGAAATGAGGAAGCCATAATTTATAAAATATACACTCAACCCCTTTGCAGAACCCAAAATACAATTTAAAAGTGGATAATTAGAATAATTTCTCCATGCACTGAAAGGATTCCTTTAATAATTTTACAAGGTCGAGGAAAATTTTCTTCAATAAGAATGATAACCATAAGAGAGACAAATATTGTCATACACATTCAAACAAAATAAACAAGAAAAAAAATATATATATATACATATTATATTTTCAAGTAAATATGCTCACCCATATAAGTCAGTAAATAACATCCTTCAAGCAAAATATGATCATACCATATGAAAATGTAACCTCATGAATAACAAAGTAAACTTGGTTCTCCAACATCATGAAGAAGCTGAAATCTCAAATCAAGATCCACATTGTTGGATCTGTACAAACACAAGGCAAGTAGCAGGCAAACTGTGCACTTAAATTAATTCTGATTTAATTAACAAAGGTCCAAAATTGAAGTAAGTTAAGGTTAAATAGAGTCTGTTGGTCAAAATTTACCTGCTTTTCAAAAAAGGACATCTTATTCCTAAAGCCAAAAAAGAAGGGAAAAAAAAGGTTTTTTTTTCGACTGGAGATTTATTTCTACAATGCCTATAATTATGTTGGCTGTCTATTAGCTCATCAACATCCCATCTAAGTTTTTAAAGAAACATTGCCATCTGTGAACCCCAAACAGACTCCACTGAGATAAGCTCATTATGACCGTTGACGTGTTCTTGGTCGAACATGGTTATATACAAGTTAGTCTATGACACTGTCAGTTGCTACTGTGGTCAACAAAACTGTGCTGACCAAAAAGTTGAAGTTCCCACTTGTTGAAAATGGACCCTTTTGGGGTGAAGCTAGTCAAAAACTTCAAATGTGCTCGAGTCATGGAGATTCTCCCTTCAAAAAACAATGCACAAGTACCATCCCATTTAAATAATCACTGTTTTCTATTTTGGGGGTTTTATTCTGTAGAAAGGATGTGTGATATCATTATTGCAAAAGACAACAGTCTCCTTTACGTATGCCATGCTACTCTCCAGATTAAAATTTCTATACATCATTTTCTCGTCTTGTGTAATGCACAACCACATTTTAACCTAATTTGGATGCACCACCACATTTTACCCTACTTTAGGTTCCACAATTTTCAGTTTTTTTCATCCATGACTGCCATGCCAATTGGAAAATGAAGGATGTGTTCCTACAAAATATCTTGTAATACTGAATTCGATAATAGCATACAAAGTAGGAGAATGAGCAAATTAGACTGCCAGTACTTAGTTTATAATAACATGTTCATAGATCCAGCACTATTAATGGTATTTTCCATGATGTAGCCACCGTCCAATGCATTGTCATGGAAAATAAGTTTTATAGTGTTTGTGGTACTTTCCAATGAGCACCTTTTACTAAACTTCAACTTACTATAACTAACTAGAACATATTCAGTTTAACCTACAAGATTCAGTTGCAAAGAGCAGGTTAAGATATTGGATGGAAATAATATTGTAAATAGAACATACGATTTTGCTACAAGAACAATTGAAATGACAAGATGACGTTTTTGTAGATTCTGAGCAAAACAGGATTCCATGTTGAGACATTGGATTACAGAACAACAACAGAAAGTGACAAGGTAAATAAGCAGCAACAAACTAGTACACTAGATAATAAAACTGAAACATGAAAAATATTTAAAAAAAGCAGGAATCATAAGAAAGAAATAAAGAAGCCCGTGAGAACAATGTTGCTCAAAATTAAGACTACATTGTTCAAAAAAACAACAAATAAATTGTCATTACCGACCTGTATATTCTCCAGGGCCGCCAATTAACGCGGCAAAGTACGACAAGGCAGAGGGCACCCAGCAGCGCAAGGAGCGTGGCGCAAACTGCAGAAGCGACCACTAGATCCCCTTCCCCTTCCATCTCTTTCTCCTTCAATTCCCCTGCTTCATTACCCTACTCTATCTAACCCTATCAGGAACTAATGCGCTTCTTCCCGAACAATATTAACCCTAAACTCGAAATAAACACAATAATGAAAACCCTTACAAACCCTTCCTTCTGCAGTAATAAGGAAGCGGATGCCACACGTACTTCCTTTTGAAAGCCATTAACGCTAAAAACTAAAAATGCGTTTGACCTTACCTTAGCTCAGTGGAGGTAAAATACTCAATATGTATGTGTGGGCAAGAATCGGAATGAAATGGGCCGAAAAGAGAGGAATGTTTACTTTCGTACTCAAAATGAGTTTACTACACAAAATGAGGGTTTTCCGTGAGAAAAAAATGGGGGTTTTGCAGAGAGGCAAATACGGCACAATAGAGGATTAATGCCTCTTTTCTCGCTCTACCGGAATTGAGTGAAATAAAAAAGAGAGTAAGAGTAGTACAAGTAGTGTGATGGAAAAGCTTACTCTAGTTGGGTTGGGTTGAGCTGAGCCGAGCTGCCATCCAGGGTTTTCAACTCTATATATAATAGCAATGAATTAAGAGATAAAAAGCACCTCTTAAATTTTTCAAGGGTTGAATTCCTTTCCGCCCTGACATTTCAAAATTATATACAACATAAATTTATAAAATTAGATGAAAAGACGTTTCAAAATTATATAAAATGAAAATTGGATGAATAGACGGTATTATATTTGTTTTTGGGGAGGGTGTTGACCAATACCATTTTCTTTGTATTAGGTGTACGTAGAAAGTTTTAAATGTTTAATATCAGTCTTATATTTTACCCAAAGCAATATTGAGTGTAGAGTCTAAAAGGTTTAAGATATTTTTATAGATATTTAATTTTAGTATAAGGTATATTATTATAATTTTTTATAATAATTTTATGTATATAGATTATTAATTTAAATTATGGTTTTTTAATGTTTTTTTAATTTGTTTTTTTTTTTTTTTTTTTTCTTTTTATGTCATTTTGTGTTGTTTTATTTTTTTTATTTTTTCTTTTTTCTATATTTTTTTATGATTATAGTATTTTTTTGTTCATCTTTTATTTTTTCTATATTTAAGAGAGAATCAGTGGTCCATCGATTTTGTTAGTTTTTGTCTTGTGGGCCCTTCTATCCCTCTCCTCTTTTTTTCGTTGTGCAAATCTATGATTATTGGTTTTCCCTTTTTTTTAATATGTTTACACGTAAATAATTTCTTAATTCAAACTTAAGAAATCTATAGATACAAAGCCTCCTAGAGGTATTTCAGTAACAAATAAGAAGAGAAATTAAGTTTTAGGCACATTATAAATTATATATTTCCTCTCTTCAAAAAAATTCAAGAAAGTTTAAGGGTCAATTAGCTACATGTTTGTGTTAAAAGAATAACTAAGTGAATGCTCATGTTGTTGCACTTAAATATCTAGGGGGAGAAGGTGAATTCATATCTCTTACATGGATTGGGATTACACTCGCACACACTAAAACTACATTGCTTTTGATTCCAACTATGTCAGATATGTAGCTACAACTCCTCGAGAAGTTGTCTGAGCTAACTAAAATTGTATTCTATCATTTCTCTTGCAACACTTTTTGGCAAATTAGGTCAAAAAGAATAAATTTAATCAAGCCAATTTGACCACCAATTCAACGAAGCGAAGACACAACCATGTGTCATTATGTTGCATACCTACCCAAAAAGCTACAAAATTGGAAAATCAGTAGAGTACAAAATCAATGGTTAGGTGCTCAATTGGAAATGACAGAGGTACACAATCAATGACTTGTCGATCGCATCCAATACATAATCGATGACCTGTTGTAAGCACCTAAATTTGGTATTAGACACGTTGACAACATTAGCTTTGGCATGCTTGCACATTGCACATATATTTGAATATTGTGCACACTTTCCCTATATTTATCTACCCATATATTGTCTTGGCCAACTCTATTCTCCATATACACCTATTCAAGATTGAACTAGTCTATACATGAACATCTCAAAATCCTAAATAAACCTTCTTCATATCCCATATCACTGATTTATACTCCTAAGACAATACCAATAATGGTTGAATAGTTGTGGTTATTGTAGGCGTCTACCTTTATCAACAATGTCCAAGAGTATTCAATAGCTATTTTTCAAAGTATGAAGTATCCATTAGGTTAGCCTAGACATTTTTTATGAGTTGATCATGGCGAAAAACAACGAAGAGTCAACTATAAATACAAATCATTCCTAAGGTTATACTTACTTAGCCATCACCTAGATAAACACTTAAAAACTTGAGGATTCAATTAGCACTCCCGTGAAACATTATCGCAAAAGGGATGTACATCTCAAAACCCATCGAAGAAGTAGAATTGGAGCGAAGTCTAAATACATGAAAGTCAAAGTTGCATGGTGACAATTGTCGAGGATCAAAACATTGCATTACATTCTAGATTGTTCAAGATGTTACAAACACACACATAAGTGAGAGAAATACATGTAGTTTAATCCCTTCTTGGAGTATTAGAATGAAGGCAATGCTCATCCATTCAATGAGGAGTGGTTGGGGCTATCTAATCCAAAATTTTAACCATTTTTCAAGGACAATCTTGTTGTTGAAAGCATAATTAGTGTTTAGATGGAAGGAGAAGGAAAATAAATAGTAGTGCACAGGAATGAAGATAAACACAAACACATGCATCATTTACATATGTAGGTGCAAGGGTCTCAAGAGTTATAAATCTACATAGTACACAAGGCACTACCGGTAACCATCAAATAATGCCAGCTACTACAGGGGTCATAGTTTGTCAGTAACTTCTAGTGAGGTTTAAGCATTTGTTTCAGGAATGAGAAGTTGATGACATAGTTATAGATCATTTCTAGGTATAAAGTCACATTCTATGATCAATGCATAACCAGGATCATCTAAGTACACTTCTACACGCTTTTTTTATCAATTCTAAATTGAAACAATGTAATATCTAAAATATAAATTTCATAATAGTTTATTGCCATATTTTACATAATATGATGTCGCATAGTTTTCCATTATTTTAGGACACCCAAACCTAAAATAAATAAAACATATTGGTGAACCCCATCATTGAGTGAGCACGAAAAACCTTAGGTATCCTCTTGCATTAGGGTTTCAGATTTATCCTCTATTGGGGTTTGATGGGTGTTGCCACTGATAACCACATGACTGTGACTAGTTTATGACTCTTTATCCCTGTCTCAATCTTGACCCATTCATTCTTGGAGGCATGGCATACTTAAAGGCATTTTTGAAGGCATGGTGGATTCAAACAGATCATGTTTTTGACATTTAAATATAATTTTTTATTTCCCCTTGTTTACACAAGCTAAACTCTAGCATAACTACCATGGATGCAATAGTTTATATTTTGTAGTCCAAGCTATGACTGTCATGGTTGCATGTTTCTTCAAGTATACAACATTTTTATAATTCATGCAACAAAATGGGTTGAAAACAGATACAATAAAACTAAGGATGATATTATACATGAGGAAAACTTAGCTCCCCTCAGTAACGCATATTGCATGAGATGCTTCTGGTAACTACTTTTAAGGAAAGGACTTGTATAACTCTTTCCATTCCTTTCCCTCAAGACATTGCAGTTGAGATAGCCAATACCCTCCCCTATTATTCACCCTAGAATTTATTATAAATGGAAGTCAATGTTGTCACAATACAAAGATGTAGGATACATAATCCTATAGGGAAATACAAAGGTAATCAAAATATCGTTCCTAATCTCCCTCCACCACCAAAGCATTGACTAATCCAAACATAAATTATGACGTCAGAAATCAACTCAAGAGAACTCCAACAAAAATCTTTATGTTAGATTTATTCAAGAGGTCCATTGTTTATAAGTTCATTCTCCATACAACACTATATGATACAACCTTGCTAAACAATAAAAAACCAACTTATTTTGCATCCATTATTAATACCTTTTTTTAGGTAATGAGGGTTAGAGGACCCCTTGCTTATTTCATTAAACAAAAGAAATGATAATACAACATCTGTTACCAACCAAACCCTAATTAAAACCAAAACACCAAATAATGAAACAAGTCCATGCAAGCCCAACAAGCTCAAAAACCCAAAATAGGCCCTCAGATATCCTAGGCCTCAAACCAAACCAAGGGCTCACCTAAACCCTCAAAGAACCATTATGTCCCTCCCTCACCATTCCCATTGCAAGAACAGAGAGTCCTAGAGGACGTTTCAAGGAGTATTTTCCCTTTCTTCTTCTCCCTTACCACTATCCAATATTCACTTTCATGTGTGTTCCCTAACTCACCCCCACAAAATATTAGTGGGCCACCATAGGTCACTTCACAATTGTCTAATACCATTTTTGATCCAACTTCTTCAGTTTCCTTCATGGCCTTCTCCTATGCTCTTCACAAAGGAACATAAACCACTTCTTTAAACACAACCTTGTACATAAACTTGATGGATTTTTACATTTTTCTCACATGTGAATTTGAATTACTAGTTGCAAATACCGTAAGATGAGTGGGAAGGGTGTCCTTCCACCAAGAGGGTTCCATTTTTCGCTTGGAGCTATAAAAATTTATAGCTAAATACCCATTCTCAAAACACCTCTAACATCTGAAAAGTAACCCTTCATTATCAAGGGTTTGAATCCAATACCTATCTTTGACTTTTAACTTAATCATGACTGGAAGATCTTGAGAAGTATCTAGGCAGACCAGGATACGTGCAAAAGTAGTATTATGGAAATTTGAAGTAAAGGCATCTACAACCATCAACTCAACCAAGGTGTTACCAATGGTTGAGAGGCAAGAAACAACCCAAAACTATAATGGTTGATGCAACAAACGGATCAAAATGGGTCTGGTGGTGAGGGTTTTCAAGAGATGATTGAAAGCCATAAACCAGGGCTTCATGAAGAGAAGATGGTGGTCCCAACTCCAGGTTTTATTTTGGAATACCTTGTTTCAATCCTCAAGATAATGAAAACCATAATAAATAAACCCCTAGCACATGGGTGTCGACATTAAAACTAAATATTATAGCATCTCAGTCTTGTACATTTGAAAAATATCAATCAAGGCTATACGTTTTGGTTATAGACCTCTCTGCTATCGAAAGGCTCACAGTTATGATCTCAATATTCCTAAATGCTTATATCTTAGTCTAATCCATATCATTTTGATGACTTATATTTCTTGTAGTGCACAAAAATCTAAAATTTTGATAAACATCTTTCATTATCAGTTTCATATCAGTACCTATTTTCTAGTCCTCTAGACACTATTAGCCACAGAGGGACACTACCACTGATGGTAGTGTTCAGATCTTTATCTAGTGTCCAGTAGCCAAAAGTCATCCAAATTGTAAATGATTTGAAACCTATGGGTCAACCTATTTATCTCATTGAACCCTACCATGAGATATTTTCAAATATAAATACAAGTCTAAGCCTTCTCATTCCTCATCTAACAAATACCAAACAAACACCTACCAAAGCTAAATCAATCAACTACACAATCATTCAATTCATCCCTATATCAAACATAGGAACAATCATATTATAGGTTCGAAGCATTTAAAGAGTAGCCCATGAGTGATATTTTTCAAATTACAAGCTACATCACTGCATGCATCTTCATATCATATATTTCACCCTTATGCACACACTTTCCCACACGTAGGAGAGAACTACATAAGTTTAAGGGGCCCCTTGGAGTATTGGCTATGTAGGTAGCACCCATTGATAGGAGGGTTCTTTGGACAACTGAACACCGTGAGTCCACTAACCTATTTTTTAGCAAACTCATTCCAATGGTGAATAAGGGTGAAGAGTTAGGGTTAGATCAATCATCAAAGAACAACAACTTGTATCCCATATATGAATACATCAACAGGAAGGTGACATTCACATTTGATTCATATAGAAAAAATATTCCATTATTTGATCGTGATTTTTTCGCCAAATGCATAATGACATCGTGGTTGACTTACAAGCTAATAAAAAGGGGAATGTTCCTTCAAATACATTGATTCAAACTCTGATTATTCCAACATTTCCAAGTAATATCCCCCTTATCAAGGGTGATGAATCACTCATTCTTTCATTTGATATTGGTTTTTTTTTAAGTGAATAAAGATATCATGGAATCTTTATTAAAACCAATCAAGGTACTAAGAAAAAAGGTGCATTACAAACTAAAAGTTACAAAAGTTCCTCATGTACCAAAAGATGTACCTTTACCAAAACTAATAAGGTTTCCAATTACTATATCATTACCAAAGGTAGACGGACCTTCAAGTGGTATACAAATATCACAAGTTCCAAATTTCAAAGATCTAGTACCATAACAAAGTATCCTAAATTTAGTGATTCCAAACTTGTGCCTATTGTTCACGAGGATGATAATACCAATATAACTAAATTCAAAATAGGTGGTGGATTAGAACCAATGATCATACCTTTCCCAAACACCACCATTTTTTATGATTATCTCATGTCTATGATGAGTATTACTAGAGAGCTTCAAATGCAAATGGCTTACCATAATGTTAATGATAATGTTACCTCATTCAATAATCAACCTCTTACATTGTGTATACTTGAATGTCCACAAGATTTTGAACAACCACATTTACCTCTCTTTGATCATAATAAAATCCCTTTGATCACATGATTAAATGTGTACATTGTTTTGGTCAATGGGCTAAAAATGACAAAATGTTACTAAAAACCTTTCATATGAGTATTACTGACGAAGCTCGTAATTGGTTCTATAGCTTATCAAAGGGTTCCTTAACAACTCTTTCACAATTGGAATATGTTTTCTTTTTGGATTTTAATGTATACAAGGTGCCTAGACTTGCATTAGAACATTTGTACAATTTTAAACAACACAATGTTGAATCCCTTTGAGACCATGGTATTCGATTTAAAATTACATCATATGCCTTAGCACTTAGACATTTGGATTTGGAAATACAATTCATATTTAGTAGAGGTCTTCTTTCCCCATTAAGGGAAAGAACATTACATAAATAATATGAATCATTTACCTATTTATGCTCAGATGTTCATAAATATGTTTCATTCTTACTCAAGTATCCAAACAAGCTTAACATCTCTCCTTCCAAATACAAAAGTTTTATTCCACACATAAATGAGGGAGATAAATTACCAAATGAACACTATGAGCAAATGTGTGGTGTTCCTCACATCCATATGGGAACTTTACAAAAATTAATCAATATAGGACCAATCCACGATGCACGTCCAAAATAAATGACTCAAATTGAACAAACCAAAAAAGCATCCATGCCAACAAGATTTAACGATTACATTATTCATGGGTGGTGCTTATTTTTGGCATAAACATGTTGATCATAAACAAACAAAAAACAATTGTAATGTAATACATTTATGACAACTTGGATTTGATCTAAAGGACTTTCAAAACAAAGGAAGTTGGAAAGATTCCTTAAGCAATATCATAATACCAATTGCTTATGGTCTTAAAGTGATTCAAACAAGGGTTTGGGTTATGCCACACACATCACAATATGCATTTACATTGGGAACTCTTTGGTTATACTAGATGGAAGTAAAAATTGACCAAAATCAATAAGATATCTCCTTTTCCCATGATGCAAAATTGATCCATATATGACATGAAGGATTTTGTTCTTCTACTTCACATGTAAATCACGAAGAAGGGCATGCCATATATCGTTTTCACCCATCCAACCATAATCCAAACAATGCAAATGATCCAACCCAGAGTCGAGGGTATATAAAAATATAAAGATACAAAAAAATAATATTTAAAAAATACAAAAACATTCAAATAATTCTAAAATACAAAAATATTAAACATTCCCAGATTTTTCTATCTCTTTGGCATCTATAATGTTTGATTTATGTTAGTAGATAACATATCATTTCACTCTTATATACACATATGTTTCATGCATCTTTGAGTGTGATAGAAGCGTGCCTAAACACATGGTTTATGAATTGTCAAATGTTGGACCTTTCCTCTAATCACATCATATAGTATGTTGTGGGCATATGTTTATTTGATCATGAATCTATACATGTTACATATCATTTGTGATCATTTATACATTATCGTGTTTGAGCCTATATGCTAATGCTTACATGTTTGTATCCATACTCATATCTTTCACAATGTACTTTATATACTATGCTACATAACATTTTTTGCTAACACACATATGTGGGGACTAGTATTATATGCTTATGTTGATTATTTATACTTCATTTATTCACATTGTCACTTCCTTGAGTGTATTCCATTACTCGTTGTTGTCTTGCTTGTGGAACATTTGAATATGTTCCTTGTTGGCCCTTATGCCACTATATGTTGATTGGACATTTTAATATGCATTTTATGTTCATTGGACATTTGAATATGTCATCCTATGTGGATTGGACATTTAAATATTTCATCCCTTCAATTGTGTGACATCTAAACATGCCCCTTGTATGCAGTCTCCTTGGACCATTTTTTGCATTACATTGATTGTTTTTGTGTGCATACTTGATTGTTTATTGACCTTGTATTATTGATTTTTAGACATTACCATGATCTATATCATGGATTTTAGGACTTGATGTGATCATATACTATTAGCTTTATTGATATATCTACTTTGACATATTATCCCCATATGATACATGATTCATACACAAATTACACAATTACCTTCTATTTTTCAAGTAAGGTACCAATTTCTATTTCCATCACCTCAAAAGCGGGGGGGGGGGGCGCATTTCAATGGGGACATGTCATAGAAAGCATGACCTCCAAATTTTCATAGTGTTTGGGTTGCAATGGGGTCATGTCATAAGAACATGACCTCCACACTTACATACCTTTTCAATTTCTACATTGCAGTGGGGGTATCTCATAAGACTATGACCTCCACACTTATACACCTTCTTAGTATCTATAGATTTTATTGGGTGCATATCATAATAACATGACCTTCACACTTGCACAAACTTGAATTTATCTCCATGATTCATATATACATTTGGGTTAGAATCTTATACATTACATTGATTTTGCATATATTTGAAACATAGTTTTTCAAATTTATGACACATATAATATAGATTAGACATATTAGAGGTGTGTATTCCATGTTATTTCACCAAAAAATGTAAAAATTACAATTTATACTACTCGCTAGGATGCACCGATTACACTAGGATGTATTGTTATTGAGGCTTTTTCTAATGCAACAGTGGGGTCATTTTATAGGTTGAAGTGATTAAATCATTCAATCTCACCAAATTTATAGATTGGAGTGATTAAATCATCCAATCTCACCTAATTTATAGGATGAGTTGATTAAATCACTCAATCTCACTAGATTATATGTTAGACCCCAAATTTTGGCTAATTATTTTGGTAGCGGTACGAAATAAACATTGCACAAAAGGAGTATGACATGAAAGTTATATAAGTGTAAAAGACCATGGTGCAAGAGATCATGATGAAAGAAGACCTAGTAAGAGGGGAGGCATACCAAATGGAGAACCTGAGAGTGAAGGGCTCGAAATATCAATGAAAGACTTAGGGAGCAAGAAAACAATTAAGGGGTGATTCTCAAGGACAAAACGGAATTCAATCACACATGATTTTGGCATCGACCCAAATGAAGATAGACACTTAGAATGAGGATCCAACACCAAATAATAATGTAGGGGAACAAAGGCTTGGGTCCTTAAAAAAATAAAGTATATGGTTGCCACGACTCTCAATTCACTAGAGATCGTTCACTAGTCACTATAAGTGTCATAACTATTGTAACAACTTGGTTGGGAAGAACCAAGTATAAATACCCATATGTAGAGATATGTAAGGCTTTTATCATTATTGTATAATAATTCATTATCAACGAATGGTAGAATCATAAAAATCATTATCATCTTGATATTGCATTGTAGTTGTTATATCTCAATTTCTCACTAAGCTGATTTACCTAATTATCAATGGATAATTATGGTTGTTAAATTGTTTTGTTAATTTTTAACTAAATTATAAGTTATATTATGATATGGGACAATTGTATGTTACTTGGATTTCATGGTTTCATTATTATGAATTGGATAATTGTGAATTTTATACATAATGATTATGATACATTTGTTGTTACAACATTGTTTACACACACACACACACACACACACACACACACATATCATGATGTATCAGGTTAACTACCTTCTTTTCATGAGTTGGATGCAGGAGAGTTCATCCCTAAGAGCATGACGAATGGGAGAGCATCATTGGAGAGTGTGATGTATGTGGAGATGGTGAAGGATGACAGAGAAACTGCTAAAACCCATACATATACCACATTAGATTTTACATGTTATATGCATTGTGTGTTTGGATTGTTAGAGTTAGTATGTTTTTAAAGTCAATCGTAGTTAAATATTAGATTTTGCATGTTAGTGAATGCTAGTTTATGTTTAGTACATATATATGGAATAAATCTTGTATGTGATTTCATTGCATATTAAGTAGACTTGGTGTATAATATTGCAAAATGATAATATTAGGTTACTTTACTTATATTTATTTATGATTACAGGAATGTAAATCCATGTAGATGATATCTAGTTACTATTGTATATAGACTAACAAAGTGTCTTTACAAGGTTTTAGAATGTTAAGCTTGTTATTATTTATTTTCAAGAATATCAATATATGCTAATCTATTAAAATAATGAAAGACATAGATAGTTTATATACACTAGTAATGACACAAATGATTATCTTGTTATGATTGAAATAAATAATTGACTAATCCATCATTTTGATATAAGAAGATAATTGACGTTGTGTTAGTAATATTACCATAAAAAGATGGGAAATAATTACCTTTACTAATTATTAAAGGAGGTTGAATTATCCTAAATACTATCCTAAGATCTAAGTTAAAGTTTTGTAAACATGCATGGACTACGTTAAGATTACAATTATAGTTATCATTTTGTAAAATGATTAAAAGTGGACTTTTGAGTAGAGTAATTGGACATATAATGTACACTAACATCTACAAATTTGAAATGAGTAAAATAATGATTTAGAAATTGAGGAAAGTTGAATAAAGTTAAATTAGGGATTTTTTAAGTATTGTTAATGGAAGCTTAACTGGTTTTAGTCACTATTGAAATGGAAAAACATGGATTATGCATGGTGACTGTGAGTTGGGAGAATTTGCATGCAAGGTTCGATGGGCGAGTAGAATAGAATAAGAGGAAAACTAAGAGGAAAACATGGTATGGTGAAGAAGAGAAGGAAAATACAGAGCAAGAAGGAGAAAGAATTCAAGTGTATTTTGTCTCCGATTGGAAGCAACTTACAAGGTTGGTGAAGTAATTACTTTCATTTGCTTGTAGATTTATTGTTTATGATTTGAATTCTTAGGGTTTATAAATGTAATAAAAAATGTTTGTAGAACATAAGCTTAGCCCTGTGGATGGATCGACCATCCAAAAACTAAGCCAAATACCTTCTAAATCCCTAAGACTACAAACTGGATTATTTTTGGGTGTTGAGCCATTAGGGTAAATTAGATTTAATTTCATGGAAATACAATGCCCTAGTTTAAATCAAAACCTTAGGCAAATGATATTGCAATATGTATATATATATATATATACACACACACACACACATAACTGAGTTTTTAAATCTTTAAATATATGTATACGGGTGCAATATGTTTGAAAGAAATATATATATATTTGTGTATAGGGATATATATAGGTTTGGAATGTTATATACTAACTAGGTTTGAGTTGGTCTTCAAATGGTTTAAAAAGGAAGTTTGCATACTGTCATTACATTTTTACTCATACATAATGAAGTCGATGTATGGACTGTTGACTTGATAATGATTGCATAAAATCTGACAAATAAAACCATGAACATAATTAGTATGAAATAAGTCTTTACTATTTCGAGTCAATATATTTTTATGAATTTGGGTATTCAAAAAAAAAATAGACACAGGGTGCACACACACATATATATTCATATATGACCTATGTGTATTTGTGAACATGACATATATTAATATATGTATATATAAATATGTATATCTGCTACACAAAATATAGATCATAGATAATTATGTCGAAACCATAATTGGAAGTTTTTAACATTACAAGTGGACATATAATCAAATTGTGTAATAAGTGATAAAATGAGTATACATTTATACTTATATCGATTATGTTTTTAAGTTTAACTTTGAAAAATGAATATACATACATGTGTGTGTGTGTGTATACAAATACAGGTAATATATTTTATTGATATATCATAGATGTTTACAGAATCCACTATATAAGTATGGCAATTTTTGACTACATGGCTCTGATACCAAAATAGTAATCGCATAAGTATGTAATACAGGATCGATACATAGACACAAAGTTTAACCAAGTCTTATAAACTAATTTGACAAACTTCCTAAAAGAAAGCTTTTGATTTGAAGGATCCCAAAAGGGAAAGAAAAGAGCATACACTTCCTTAGACACAAACTAGACTCAAACTTAGATCTCTGGCAAAGATTGAATGAAATGCGAAGAACTTTCTCTATTTATAGATAGATGTAGAATAGATCAACAGTTGTCATCAAAATGCGAGATCAATGAACAAGAATAAAAGCAACAAAGTAGTGGGAGACAGGGTCCACTATGCATCACCAAACAGTACAAAGCATCAATCAACACAGTTGACAACATACTGCCTTTAGATAGTGGTGAGGTCTACAAAAGATAAAGAGGGATAACATGCCCATGTTCACGCCTATGGGAAAACCTCCTAAGTAGTCAAACCATCACATTATTCATCAACAAATTCATATTCTCTGTATGGAGAGTAATGGTTGTCATCATCAAAATCATAATAATGATTTGGATGCAGAGAGTATATCACATTTTCTACAGTATGATCATCGTCAAGATACATTGTGGATGGAACATAAAATACATGTCCTAAAGGTTTTAGAGGAAATATAACTTCATGATTAATAGTAAACCTTTTCTATAGAGTCGTTATCATTTGAGCAGGAAATAAACTACTGCATAGATTTACCTGATGATTTTAGACTGAAAATAATTCAAATTTTATTCTAAAATGAATTTTAAGAGCAATAAAGATATTCTGAAGTTGATCTGGAGCAATGTGCACATTAGGTTCTTCAGATGCCTTGAGAGAAAAAACATAATCTAAGAATTCCTTTAAATAATCTGGGATTTCATTAGATAACCAAAAGTTTTCTCTTACTAGATTATATGTTGGCCAAAAAGCAGACCACTGAATAAGAAACTCAAATCCATGCCTTAATATGAAGTTCTTAAATGGATTATTCGAACCATACAATCTAGGATTATTATTTTCATGATACAACACAATAACTAAAGACCATCTTTTACCATCAGGTTCTTGAAACTAAGATGTCCATCCTAGATGAGAATTATTAAGATTTGCAAAAGCTTCATAGGATTTTCTTACCAAAGCATTAGCTTCATTTTTTAGCTGATTGGCCACTAAAGGTACTAAGCACCAAATATGTTAATGAAATTCTTATCAAATTTATGTGACTACCATGTTGACTAAATATTCTAGATTTGTTTCCCTGGATGCAGAATCTGCTAGACAATTTTTTTTTCAATAATATGACTCATATCCTAAGGGAGTTTTCCATACATGACCTTCTTCTATTTCTTTATCCTTTGCTAAAGAACCATCCATCTAGATTATTTTTACTTTGGCCAAAAGTCTCATTATTTTCAAGCAGCTTTTCAATAGAAGAATCTATTCTAATCACGTGTACACTAGACTAGTTGGGATGATTAATGATTTGTTGACAGTCTGTGCAGAAATAAGAAAATTATGCGGATCATAAATTCTTCTGAGATGGATACATTAGGTACTAGTAGAAGGCAAACTTTGCAGATGATCCTTAAGGCCATGACTCTGAGAATCAAATCTAATGATGGCTTTATTAGGTGTGTCTTTTACAGAAGTAGTAAAGGATAGAAACTTTTTGGGTTTTTGGATAAAATCTATATCAACAATCCATTTATTTATAATTTTTAAATCAGACCAAGATATTGACTTAGTTGGGATAATTTGACTGTTTTCATTAGCATGGCACAACACACTTTTGCTTTGAGTGGGACCATGCTTGACAATAGGATGAAGAATATTGGTAAGATGATACATGATTTGATATTTGATAGCAAGAGAACAAGAACCTTCAATCATTTGCAAACCATGAGTTTGTGGGAATGATTTGAGGACTTTGTTAAGATTATCTTCTTTATGAATGGCTACTAGGTAGTTTGGATATATTGTTATGAAAATAGGGCCATCATGTAAACTTGTCTGAATAACAACGTACAAACATGTATTAAAATAAGTATGCCTATTATTTAGAGCACAGGATAAAATGCTAACATTTAAACCATGTCTAAACAAAGGAAACACACCAACTGATATAAACCCTTTATGTAAGAACTTATACTTAGTTTGAGATTTTAATTACTTAACTTTGATAATATTTTTAGAGATTTTAATATTAGTTTTTGCAATCAAATGAAAAGGGGATAATTTATTATAGACCTTTATGGCTTTTAATGTAGGTAATTTTCATTCTGGACTGGGATTCATTTCATCAAATTCTATAATAACTTCATTTACTAGAAAGAATGAATTGAGTGATACATCAATAAGAGCACAATGATTAGATGTATCTGTAGCATCAGGAGCTATCTAGTTTGTAGAATCCATCATTCTTCTTATTGTTGGTACTATATAGCTCCAAAACATGGATTTCTCATGCCTTCAACAGACCATTCCCTTCCCTATTGTTAAAAGAATAAATGGATACAAACAACCAAAATAACAATATGATAAATACAGGTAATAGATTTTATTGATATATCACAAATGTTTATAGAATCCAATGTAGAAGTATGACAAATTTTTGACTACATGGCTCTGATGCCAAAATAATAATTGCATAAGCACACATTACAAGATCGATACATAGACACAGAGTTTAACCAAATCTTATAAACTAATTTGACAATCTAGGGGACGCCTAGAAGAAGAACCAATTTCAGGATTAAAATATGCTTTTGCTTTATGAGGTTCTATTTTAGCCATGCCTATCTGAAAGATTTTATCCAAAGATTTTTTTGTGTTAGGCAAACCTTTTGCTTTAGCCATTTTAAATGATTCTCTTTGGAGCTTAAGCACATCTTGCCAAGTTTCAGTGTTTTTGCTATAATCTTCATCATGGAGAATAATTGACTCTTTAGATTGTTCAAGTTGTCTAAGATATTGCTCAAAAATTTTCAATACTTTCAAGATTTCAGGAATAGAAGAGACCTTAGGAGCTTGTTCTATTACTTTTCTAACAAGACTATATGAAGTAGAACTTAATTGACTTATACTCTGTTGAATTTGACATTGTTCATCTTCTATAGCTTCTATTTGAGGCAATATTCTATCAATCTTTGGATTTTGTTGACTCACCTCACTGCTGACATTAGTCATGTGAGTGTTTAACTGTTTTTGTTCTTTACTTATAGCTTTATTTTCAAAAGATAAAATATCAATTTTTGAATCAACTATTTGCTACCAATTTCTCAAGTCAGTAAAGGAATCATCAATCTTTTGTATTACTTGAGTATGATAAGTTGTATTAGAATCATGTAGATTACCAATAGCTTGAGTAATATTTCCCTTATGATATAATTCTATGCTTTTGAATAACTTTGAGACTTGAGACAATTTTTTTTGTATTTAAAAGACTTTATTATTTAAACATTTAGTTACTAAGTTATTCCAATTTATCAACTTGGTTTTTGTGGACTAATCAAAACTTTTATCAGTAGATCTCAAAGAATACATTTGAGCTTTATAATTTCCATCAAGAGAGTATTGATTAAAGTCAGATGTTTTAGGAAAGTCTTTTTCAGAATATCATCAATATATACAATTATTAATTTTAAATAAGGTAAAGATTTTGTTCATCATCTCCTGAAATATACTTGGAGCAGTCTTTAAACCAAAAGGAAGAACATTCTAGTCATACTGACCAAAAGGAGTGACAAAAGCTATTTTATATCTGTCTTGCTCTGCAACCTGTATCTCCCAAAATCTAGATTTTAAAACAAACTTACTATATACCTTACTCCCATTAATTCTTTGTAGAATTTCATCTTTGGAAGGAATAGGGTGTTACACTGGAACCACATACTTATTTAGAAGTACATAATTCACAACTAATATTTTCTTGCCTCTAACTCGCTCTGATCTTTTTTTAACATAAAAAGCTTCACAAGCCCAAGGACTATTAGGATCTCTAATTAATCCTTATTTCTTAAGCTGATCAATTTTTTAAAAACACTCTTCATGTAGGCTTGGAGACATACCGGAGTGATGAGCTTTGAACTTAGGTTCAACTTCTTTTCCATTCTTATCTTTGATCATCTTTAATTCTATTTTGCATTCATGAACCTTTCTATATCGAAAAGCCAAAGGATTTTCTGAACAACAATCTTTTTTTATTTTTTTAATAATGGGATCAATACTAGCATTGCAAAGATTTATCTTCTATTGAATCCATCTTGTATCTACAACTTTCCTTGACTTTTCTTTAAGAGGTATTCTACACTCATATTTAGACTTTTTGTACAGAGAATACTTATTATCCAAAATGATTTCATGAGGTTGAATAGTCATAGGATACAAAGTTGATAAATTATCAGATCCTATCATCATGTCATAAGATGGCATTTCATGGTGAACAACTTTAAACATATAAATAGAATCACCAAACTGTACTGGAACCAATGCAGACAATTCTGAAATAATAGTCTTGGTATTGAATGTTAACTTATGAAAATCTGATTGTCACATGTCAGAAGGAATAACATAAAATCTAGCTAAAGAAATATTTGCACCAATATCTAGCAAGACATCTAGATTGTAAGGCTTGAAACCTTCCCATTTAATTTGAATTTCACAAACATAATTATTTGTGAAGTGTGTATAAATCTGATGTATTTGATTATTTTGTATTTCTATTTGTAATTCATGACTAGTTTTCCTCTCCTTAAAATGAGATTCTATCTCATTAGTGGCTTGTAGAAGTTCTTGTTCAAACAATTGTTCATCTTCATCAGCTATAACTTCTTCTTTTAGAGAGTTTCTAGTTCTCATTGAGCTTTGTATAAAAAGACTCGAAGTTGATGAATTCTTTTCTTATGCCAAAATGATCTAGCATAAGTATCAGGCTGATAGGATTCTTCAATCTTAGATGGAAGATGCATTTGAGATGAATATCTATGAGAAAACATATTAGAGGATTTTTTTGCAAGAACTTCTTTCTGTCTCTTTTCATTGGCAAGTTGCATTTGATATTTTTGTTCTAATATAGAAATCTGTTGTAGTATAAACATTTTTGTAGAAATCATATATATAGGTGTATGAGCAAACTTGTCTTTTAAATGCCTAGTATGTGTATATATATATATATATATATATATATATATATATATATATATATATATAACTACATGATCATTGTATTGCTTAAGACACAAAGAGTTTACAAAGCTTTCAAAACTGATTAAGCAAATAACAAACTTAGGAAAAGTTTCTGATTCACAGATTCTCATAGAAGGGCAAGCAAAGAGCATACGCTTATTCATGACTCGCTAAGACACAACTCTAGACTTACCATTCTAGACTCAATTCTAGGCATTCAATGTTTATGACATGAAAAACTCCCCATATTTATAGGATGAAATAAGAAGATCGACGATCAAAACAAAGATGCCAAATTGACGGACACAAGGCAAGATGCCAAAAGTATGTGGGTTATGGGCCCACTACGCATTGTTTAACAAGAAAAAACAAATAAGGAATCTATCGACATGATTGATAGAATACCACCTTTTGTAAGTGGTGAGGTTTACAAGACTAAAAGAGGGTAATGTGCCCACATTCATCGCTACGAACATACCCCGTAACTAATCTTTCAATTAAATCAATCATCATCATTGAATCCATATTCTCCTTGGGGAGAATAGTGGTTGTCATCATCAGAATCTAAGTCAGTGTGATCCATGTATAACGCTGAAGGAATCCTTGACATCCGACTGCCAGGTGTATGAGGAAAAATAGCTTGATGACTTATTGTAAACATTTTCTAAAGAGCGGCTAACGGTTGAGCAAGAGCTAAGCCAACATTTAGGTTAGCTCAGAAATTCTGAACTAAGAATATTTCAAACTTAATTCTAAAAGGTATCTTTACGGCAATAAATATATTCCTTACTTGATCAAGAGGGATACAAACAACAGGATCATCAAAAGCTTTCCTAGGCATAACATAATCTAAAAATTCAAATAGATAATCTGGAATTTCAGTAGATGACTAAAAAATTTTAGTAGCAGGGTTAAAGCTTGGCCAGAAAGTAGACCATTGAATTAAGAATTCAAAACTATGCATGCAAATAAATTTTTTGAAGGGATTATTTATGCCAATAATCTTTGGATTATTAGCTTCATGGTATAACATTATAGTAGAACACTATTTTTTACCATCAAATTCTTGAAACTGTGATGTGTTATTAAGTTTAGTAGAGGCTTCATAAGATTTTCTAGTAAGAGCATTTATCTCATGAGTTAACTGATTTACAATAGATGGAGTGGATCTCCATAAATGCTGATAGAACTCTTCATGCACTTCTGTAATTATTACTGCCATGATTGATTTTTCTAAATTATCTGAATTTAATTCTCTGGATATAAAATCATCAAGATAATTCTTTTTCCCTAGAAAATTCTCAATAGAAAAATCAAAATCTAATAGAAAAGTTGTCCCCTGGTCAACCTGCTCATAGATCCTTTCTTCAGATTATCAGTAGAATGAAGAATACTCATGAAGCTATTCAAATCAGATCTAACAAAAAGATTCTCTAATCTAATAAAAAATATGAAAGCTTGAATAACTTTAATAATAGAAAAAAATTATTTATAAGTAGAGTGATAGTTTTTATGAGCCTATTTAAAATTTCTAAAAGCAGAACTACAAGACTTCTCTGAATGATATGATAATCTTTCTTTAATAATAGCACCCAAATATAAATCTGAAGCGTCTGTCTCAATGATCTTTAGATCATTACTAGGTAGAACTAGAGGTGGTAAATTCTGACAATTCTACTTTATTATTTGAACAACTTTTGTCATCTCATCAAACCAAACTGGAGGATCTTTGATAACCTTTTATTCAGAGGAATTTTATCATGTGCAATGTTGTAATAATATCCAACTGCATAGTTTACATAGTCAAGAAATTTCTGTAATGATTCTTTATCTTTCAGCTCATCAGGAAATTTTTTGATATTTTTTAAAACATGTTCTTATACTGCAATTTTCCTTAATTTTATAATAACCCTTGGAAACTCAATTTCATCTTTAAAAACTGACATTTTCTTCTTAGATAGAACCAAACCATTTTCATACACAATTTGATAGAATTGCTCCAAATGATTGAGATGTTCTTTAGGTGATCTTGAAAAAACTAATATATCATCTATATAGACAATGATAAAATTAGAGTATGTTGAGAAAATTTTGTTCACCATTTCTTAAAATATACTAGGAGAAGTTTTAAAACCAAAATGTAAAACATTCCATTCGTATTGGCCAAAAGGAGTAACAAAAGTAGTTTTATACCTATCTTATTCTACCACTTGTATCTATCAAAATCTTGATTTCAGATCAAACTTACTATAAACTTTGCTTCTATTTATTCTTTGTAATATTTCATCTTTTAAAAGAATAGGATGTTGAACAGGTAAAACATACTTATTAAGAGAGACATAATTTATAGCTAATATCTTCTTACTTTTTATCTGCTTTGATCTTTTATTTACACAGAATGCTTCACATGCCCAAGGGCTATTAGAATCCTTTATCAAACCCTAGTTTCAATTATTTTATTTTCTAAAAACATTATTCCTTGAGTGAAGGAGACATTCCTGAATGATGTGTCTTAAACTCAAGTTCTATTTCTTTACCATCTTTGTCTTTTACCATCTTCAATTCAATTCTACATTCATGTAGTTTTCTACTTGTGAATGCTAAAAGATTTTCAAAACAACAATATTTTCAAAGCTTTTCAATTATTGGATCAATACTATCATGACAAAGATTTATATTCTATTGTATCCATCTGGTGTCAACTGATTTCTTTGGCTTTTCTTTTAATAAAATTCTACATTTATATCTGAATTTTTTGTACAAAGAATATTTTTGTACAAAAATTATTTCATGCAGCTAAATTGTGATAGGATAGAAAGTTTCCAAATTATCTAAACTAATAATCATAATATACATTGGCATTTCATGCTGGACTATCTTAAAATGATAAATAGAGTCACCAAGCACAAGTATGACTACAGACAATTTTAAAACCACTATTTTTATATTTAAAGTTAACCGATGAAAATCAACTTTTCACATATCAGTAGGAATAGAATGATGTCTAGCAAGTGAAATATCATTATCAATATCAAGGAAGATATCTAAACTATATGATTTAAAACTATCTCATTTGATTTGAATTTCACAAACTAGATTATTAGTATTGTATATTGATATTTGATGGATATTTGAATTATTATGAGAGGTATTCCCCCTTCAAAATGAGATTCAATTTCATTAGTGACTTGGAGTAGCTCTTCTTCAAAGAGGTGTTCATGTTCATCAACAAGAGCTTCTTCCTTTAAAAAATCTTATAATTCAGTCTTAGCTTTAGTGAAAAAGAGTTGAAGCTAAAAAATATGCTTCTTTCGCTAAGTAGCTCTATCATAAGTGTCAAGTTGATAAGCAACTTCAATCGGAGATGTTTTCTAGTTTTTAGACTAAAATTATTTTGATAAAATATATTTTTACCTTTTTTTTTGGGCTAAATGAAGAGTATTTTTGCTCAACAGCTATAATTTATTGTTGCAAAAACATTCTTTCAGAGATCATATAAATAGGAGTTTTATCATATCTTTCTTTAAAAAAAGATATATGTTAAAACAAACTCAAAGCATCTAAAAAAGGAGCAAAAATCATATGAATATGAAATCTTATATCAGAATCATAATCAAATGATTCATCTTTTGATTCAGATTCAGTTAGATTCATATTTATTTGATTATCATCACTATCAGATGCTTCTCACAAAATATTTGATTCATATTGAAGCTCATCTTCTAATACTAGCACATATTCATCTTCATCAATTTCATAACTATTCAAAAAATTAATCTTTTTAGATTTTTTTCTCCTATTAGGATATTTATTATCATAGTGATCAACTTGACAGATGAAATACTTAACATAGTTCTTTTGATAACCATGTTTCTTTTTTCTAGATATCCTTTTTGGACCAAACTTCTTTTTACTAAATTTATATCTTGGCTTCCAAGGCTTATTATAAGTGAACTTTTTTCCAAAAGAACATTTGTAAGAATACAATTTCTTCTTTCTTTTATACTGCTTGTATCTATGCACATCTATACAACTAAAATTATCATCTAGAGAATTGCAGAATTTTGCACCTATCTATTTATGAAATTTCATAGTTTTTTTTTTGTGCCTTTCTTTCTGCACACAACTTCTCATTAACTACTTCATTGCTCTAATTTATTCTTCCAAAGGACATGGTTGGAATATTTTCACCTATAGTAGCTTTATACTTAGTATAAAAATATTTAGGAAATGATTCTATATACCTAATCTTGTATGTTGGATTAAAGATTTCTCCAGAATTATAGAATATATTTTTTACATAGCACATATATTCATCTAGCTTGGTCATATCACACAATTGAGCTTTAAAAAACTTGGCTTTGTTTACCTCTTTGTCATTATCAAGTGTCCCAACAAATTCAGAAAGTAAAACATTGCAAAGTGCAGAGATCGATTCCAGATGAGTGTAAATGCTTTCATAAAACATTGTACCACTAGCATCCCATCATTCCTTGATGTTTCTTATGAACCCGTTTGTAATCTATTGGCTAACACTGAAAGGATCTTTTTTAAGATCATGAATCTGTAAACTGGTCTAAGCTAGCATTACATGAATCATTTTTTTTTCTTTTTTCTGGTAGTTCACAATTGAATTTCCAGAAGAAAAGTTAAAGATTTAGAGTCTTTATTTGAGAATCTAATGGAGGTTTAGATATTGAAGACTCTCCTGTCTTAAAGTAGCTTTCTATTTTAGTAGGCTCTATCTTAGCCATGCCCACTTGGAAGATTTTATCAAGAGATTTTTTTGGATCAGGGAGACTCTTTGATTTAGACTTCGTAAATGATTTTCTTTATAATTTTAGAACATTTTGCCAAAAATGGATATTCTGACTATAATCAATATTTTTTAGCACAACTATTTCTGGCTGTGGCCGAGAAGATTGACCTTTATCCCTTATTAAATTTAGAATCTCAGGAGTAACAGATAGACTAGAACTATGATTTACTACTTCTCTAACTATACTATCAGAAACTGAAGAGAGCTATTTGATTTCTTGATATACTTCTTCCTGTTTTGTTTCAAGAGTAGACATTTGATTTTTTAAATCTGTTTTAAGAGAAACTATACTACACTGAAGTTGATCTTGACTCTGACTGATAACCCTTTCCTCAGTAATCAAATTTTCTATCTTGGCTTCAACAGATTGTTATTGTAATCTAATGCTACTAGACTCATTATCTATTTTTCTGAATAAGCTGATTGTGTTGAGTAATAGCATTATCATTCAAAACATTGATTGTTCTAGCAAGTTCTCCTTTTTGATATAACTTAATACTTTTTAACATCTTAGAAACCTGGTCAAAACTCTGTTGTATTTTTAAAACTTTATTATTCAAGCATTTAGTTGCAAGATTATTCTAATTTATTAACTTGACTTCGGTAGACTGATCAAGACTTTTATCAAATGTTTTAAGATAATATATTTGTGCTTTAAATTTTCCATCAAGTGAATATTGATTAAAATCAGCTGACTTTGGGAATCTTTTTTCTATATATGATTCATATCTTAAAGGATTTTTTCATATATGACCTTCTTCATCTTCCGTTTTAGTCTTTTCTTCAGAAGTTCCTTCTATATTAACTCTTTTGGCTTCAGCAAGTAACTTATTATTTTTCTCAAGTAATTTTTGAATGGCTAAATCTCTTTTAACCATGTGAATACTGGATTGATTTGGATGATTTATAATTTTTTGACAGTCAACATAGAAGTATGATCTATTTGAGGATCATGGACTTTCTTGAGATGTAGATAATGAGGATTGATTGAAGGCAATGGTTGTTGTAATTATATACTCTGCATATGATCTTTCAAGTCATTGTGAGAGTCAAATCTAATGATAGATTTGTTTGGAAAATCTTTTATAGATGTAGCAAAAGATAAGGATTTCTTGAACTTTTTGACAAACTCTGTGTCTATTATCTATTTTCTAGGAAATTTAAGATCTTATCAAAAAAATGATTTAGCAGGAATTATCTAACTATTTTTGGTCGCTCTGCACACCACGCTTTTACCTTATGTAGGAGTATGCTTGACAGTAGGATGAAATGTATTGGTTAAGCGATACATGACTTGGTATTTAATAGCAAGAGGACAAGAGCCAATGATCATATCTAATCCATGGGTTTGGAGAAAAAGCTTCAAGACTTTACTTAGATTTTCTTCTTCATGGATAGTTACTAGATAATTTGAGTAAACAGTTGTAAAGATCAGACCATCATGAAGACTAGTTTGAACATCATTCTCTAAACAAGCACTAAAAGTGGTATGTCTATTATCGAATAAACATCCTAAAATACTGACATTGAGACATCTTCTGAATAAAGGAAAAACACCAATAATAATGACACCAATATGCAAAAACTTATATTTAAACTGAGATTTTAACTGACAAATAGTTTTATCATCAACTATTTGCAAGTGATATATATATTGTTTGTATTTGTGAATGAATGTTTTAGTAATAAGAATATTGGTTTTAGTTAATCATGGTGATTATATATGTGTATGTATATATATAATGAGTATGATTAATTATTTGAGTCATTTTCTCTCTATTTAGTTTTTGTAAAATGTAGATTGTTTACTTTTATGAATGAATGTTTTAGTAATAGAAACATTTTTGAAATATTAATGGTGTAAATGTTAGAATTTATTTTATATGAGTACTTGTTTAAATAATGTACATACTATTTATATGTATATCGATCGTATGAGTATTTTTATAATTTTGTTAATTTGAATGATTTATTATGTAAGACGTGTGTGTGTGTGTGTGTGTGTGTGTGTGTGTGTGTGTGTGTGTGTGTGTGTGTGTGTGTGTGTAAAGGAGTTTTCATGATGGTCTGATCTTTATGCTGATTTGATCTTTATTAAGGCTTTGATACCATTAAACTGCAAGATCATTGTATTGCTTAAGACACAGAGAGTTTACAAAGCTTTCAAAATAGACTAAGAAAATAACAAACTTAGAAAAAGTTTTTGATTCACAGGTTCTCACAAAATGGCAAGCAAAGAGCATACACTTATTCCTGACTTGCTAAGACACAACTCTAGACTTACCACTTTAGACTTGACTCTAGACATTCGATGTTTGTGACATGAAGAACTCCCTATATTTATAGGATGAAATGAGAAGATCGATGGTCGATACAAAGATGCTGAATCAACAGACACAAGGTAAGATGCTAAAAGTAGGTGGGTTATGGGCCAACTACGCACTGCCTAACAAGAAAAGACAAATAAGGAATCTGCTAACACGATTGATAAAATACTGCCTTTTATAAGTGGTGAGGTTCATAAGACTAAAAGAGGGTTAATATACCCATATTCATGGCTACGAACAGAGCCCTTAACTAGTCTTTAGATTGAATCAGTCATCATTATTGAATTCATATTCTCCTTGGGGAGAATAGTGGTTATCATCATCAGAATCTAAGTTGGTGTGATCCATGTATAACATTGAAGGAATATTTAACATCCAACCACCAGGTGTAGGAGGAAAAAATACATGATGACTTATTGTAAACCTTTTCTAAAGAATGACTAACGATTGAGCAGGATCTAAGCTAGCATGTAGGTTAGCTTGAAAATTTTAAACTAAGAATCTTTCAAACTTAAATTTGAAAGGTATCCTCAAGACAATAAATATATTCCTTACTTGATCAGGAGGGATACGAACATCATGATCATTAGAAGCTTTCATAGGCATAACATAATCCAAAAATTCAAATAGGTAATATGAAATTTTAGTAGATGACTATAAATTTTTAGTAGCAAGGTTAAAGCTTAGCCAAAAAGCAACCATTGAATTAAAAATTCAAAACTATGTATGCAAATAATTTTTTTAAAGGGATTATATATGCCAATAATCTTTGGATTATTAGCTTCATGGTATAACATTGTAGTAGAACACCATCTTTTACTATCAGGTTCTTAAGACTGTGATGTCCATGTCAAATGAGTGTTATTAATTTTAGAAGAGGCTTCATGAGATTTTTTTGTGAGAGCATTCATCTCATGAGTTAATTGATTTGTAACAGATGAAGTGGATCTCCATAAATGTTAATGGAACTCTTCACACACTTTTGTAACTATTACTGCCATGACTAATTTTTTTAAATTATCTGAATTGAATTCTTTGAATATAAAATTAGTAAGACAAATCTTTTTCCTTGGAATATGCTCAACAGAGAAATTAAAATCTGACAAAAAAGTTGTCCATCTGATTAACTTGCTCACAGATCTTTTCTTCAGATTATCAATAAAATGAAGAATACTCAATAAATTTATTTAAATCATATCTAACAAGAAATTTCTCTGATCTAACAAAAAACATGAAAGCTTTAATAGCTTTAATAATAGTAAAAAAAATTATGAGTAGAGTTATAATTTTTCTGAGTCTATTTAAACTTTTCAAAAGCAAATCTACAAGGCTTCTCTGAACCATTTGATAATCTTTCTTTAAGAATAACACCTCAATATAAATTTAAGGCATCTGTCTCAATGATCTTTAAGCCATTACCATATAGAACTAGAGGTGGTAAATTCTGATAATTTTGCTTTATCTTTTGAACAGTTTTTGTCATCTCATTAGATCATGGTGGAGGATTCTTTGATAAGCTTTTATTCAGAAGAATTCTATCTTGTGCAATGTTATAATAATATCCAACTACATAGTTTACACAACCAAAAAATCTCTGTAATAATTTTTTATCTTTCAAATCATCAAATTTTTTTTTGATATTCTTTAAAATATATTTTTATATTGCAATTTCCATTGATTTTATAGTAACCCTTAGAAACTCAATTTCATCTTTAAAAATTGATATTTTCTTCTTAGATAAAACTAAACCATTGTCATACATAATTTGATAGAATTGCTCTAGATGATTGAGATATTTTTTAGGCAATCTTAAAAAAATTAATATATCATCTATATAGACAATGATAAAATTAAAGTATGTTGAGAAAATTTTGTTCATCATTTCTTGAAATATACTAGGAGCAATTTTTAAACTAAAAGGTAGAACATTCCATTTGTATTAGCCAAAAAGAGTAATAAAAATAATTTTATATCTATCTTGTTCTGCCACGTGTATCTATCAGAATTTTGATTTCAGATCAAACTTACTGTAAACTTTACTTCTATTTATTCTTTGTAAGATTTCATCTTTTGAAAGAATAAGATGTTGAATAGGTAAAACATATTTATTAAGAGAGACGTAATTTATAACTAATATCTTCTTACTTTTTATCTGCTTTGATCTTTTATTTACACAGAATGCTTCACATGCCCAAGGGCTATTAGAATCCCTTATCAAACCATGTTCTTTCAATTGTTTTATTTTCTAAAAATATTCTTCCGTAAGTGAAGGAGACATTCTTGAATGATGTGCCTTAAACTTAGTTTCTTTGGCCTTTTTAAAAAAGAATTCTACATTTATATCTAGATTTCTTGTACAAAGAATATTTTTGTGTAAAAATTATTTCATGCAGTTGAAAATGTGATAGGATAGAAAGTTGCCAAATTATTTGAACCAATCATCATATCATACATTGGTATTTCATGCTAGACTATCTTAAAATGATAAATAGAGTCACCAAGCACAATAGGTATGATTGCAAACAATTCTAAAATCACTGTTTTTGTATTGAAAGTTAACCGATAGAAATCAACTTTCCACATATCAGTAGGAATATAATGATATCTAGAAAGTGAAATATCAGCACCAGTATCAAGAAGACATCTAAACCATATAGTTTAAAACTATCCTATTTGATTTGAATTTTATAAACTAGACTATTAGTATTGTATATTGATATTTAATAGATATTTGAATTATTATGAGAGGTATCCCTACCTTCAAAATGAGATTCGATTTCATTAGTGACTTGGAGTAGTTATTCTTCAAAGATGTGTTCATGTTTATCAGTAAGAGCTTCTTTTTTTAAGATATCTTGCAATTTAGTCTGAGCTTTAGTGAAAAAGCACTGAATTTGAAAAATATGCTTCTTTTGCCAAGTAGCTATATCATAAGTGTCAGGTTGATAAGCAACTTCAACCGGAGATGCTTTATAGTTTTTAGACTGAAATTATTTGGATGAAATATCCTTTTGCCTTTTTTATTGGGTTCAATGAAGAGAGTATTTTTGCTCAGTATCTATAATTTGTTTTTACAAAAACATTCTTTTAGAGATCATATAGGCAAGAGTTTTATCGTATCTTTCTTTAATGAAAGATATCTGTTGAAATAAACTCAAAGCATCTAGAAAAAGAGCAAAAATCATATGAATATGAAATTCTATATCAGAATTATAATCAAATGATTCATCTTCTAATTCAAATTCAGCTAAATTCATAATTATTTGATTATCATCACTATCATATATTTCCCACAAAATATTTGATTCATATTAAAGCTCATATTCTTCTGATACTAGCACATATTCATCTTTATCGATTCTATAACTATTCAAAAAATTAATCTTTTTGAATTTTTTTATTTTATTAAGACATTTATTAACATAGTGATCACCTTAATAGATGAAACACATAACACGCTTCTTTTGATAACCATGTTTTTTTTTCTGAATATCCTTTTTGGATCAAACTTCTTTTTATTAAATTTATATCTAGGATTCCAAGTCTTACTATAAGTGAACTCTTTTCCAGAAGAACATTTACAAGAATATGATTTCTTATTTCTTTTGTACTGCTTGTATCTATACACACCCATATAACTAAAATTATCATCTAAATAATTATAGAATTTTGCACATATCTGTTTATGAAACTTTATAGTTTTTTTTTTGTCTTTCTTTTTACACAACTTTTTATTAATTGTTTTAATATTCTAGTTTATTCTTCCAAAGGACATGGTTGGAAGATATTCATCCATAGCAGCTTTATATTTGATAGAAAAATATTTAAGAAATGATTATATATATCTAATCTTGTATGTTGGATTAAAGATTTCTCTAAAATTATAGAATAAATTTTTCATATAGCACATATATTCATCTAGCCTGGTCATATCACACAATTGAGCTTTAAGAAACTTGGCTTTGTTTGTCTCTTTATCATTATCAAGTGTCTCAACAAATTTAGAAAGTAAAGCATTGTAAAGTGTAGAGATTGGTTCTAGATGAGTGTAAATACTCTCATAAAACATTATACCACTAACATCCCACCATTCTTTGATATTTCCTATGAACCCGTCTACAATTTGTTAGCTAACATTGAAAGGATCTTTTTTAAGACCATGAATCTATACATTAACCCAAGCTAGCATTACATGAATCATTTATTTTCTTTTTTTGGTGGTTCACAATTGAATTTTTAGAAGAAAGGTTGAAGATTTAGAGTTCTTATTTGAGAATCTAATGGAGGTTTAGATGTTGAAGATTCTCCTATCCCAAAGTAGCTTTCTGTTTTAGCAGGCTCTATCTTAACCATGCCTACTTAGAAGATCTTATCAAGATATTTGTATAAATCAGGCAGACTCTTTGATTTAGACTTCATAAATGATTCTCTTTGTAATTTTAAAATATTTTGTTAGGAATGGATATTCTGACTATAATCAATATTCTTTGCAATAATTATTTTTGACTATGGCTGAGAAGATTGAATTTTATCCTTTATTGAATTTAGAATCTCAAGAATAGTAGATAGGTTAGAATTATGATTTATTACTTCTCTAGCTATACTATTAGAAGATGAAGATAACTGTCTAATTTCATGGTATATTTTTTTCTATTTTATCTCAAGAGTAGACATTTGATTTTTTAAATCTGTTTCAAGAGAAACTATACCAGACTGAACCTGATCTTGACTCTGACTGATAACCTTTTCCTTAGTAATCAATTTTTTTATTTTAGCTTCAATAGATTATTGTTGTAGTCTAATGTTACTAGACTCATTATTTTTTTTCTGAACAAGTTGACTGTGTTGAGTAGTAACATTATCATTCAAAACATTAACTGTTTTAGCAAGTTCTTTTTGATATAACTCAATACTTTTTAACATCTTATAAACTTGGTCAAGACTCTGTTGTATTTTTGAAACTTTATTATTCAAGCATTTGGTTGCAAGATTATTCCAATTCATTACCTTGACTTTGGTAGACTGATCAAGACTTTTATCAGATATTCTAAGATAATACATTTGTACTCTAAATTTTCTATCAGGTGAATATTGATTGAAATTAGTGGACTTTGAGAATCCTTTTTCTGTGTATGATTCATCTCTTAAAGGACTTTTCCATACATGACCTTCTTCATCATCTTTTTTAGTCTTTTCTTCAAAAGTTCCTTTCATATTAACTCTTTTGGCTTCAGTAAGTAACTTTTTATTTTTCTCAAGTAGTTCTTGAATGGTTAAATCTTTTTTAACCATGTGAATACTAGACTGATTAGGATGACTTATAATTTTTTTACAGTCAACACAGAAGTATGAATCTATTTTAGGATCATGGACTTTCTTGAGATACAAATAATGAGAATTGATTGAAGGCTATGGTTGTTGCGATTGTATACTCTACAATGATCTTTCAAGTCATTATGAGAGTCAAATCTAATGATAGATTTGTTTGGAAAATCTTTTATAGATGTAGCAAAAGATAAGGATTTCTTGGGTTTTTGGACAAAGTCTATGTCTTCTATCTATTTTCTAAGAAACTTAAGATCTGATCAAGAAATTGATTCAAAAAGAATTATCTGACTATTTTTTATTGTTCTACATACCATGCTTTTGCCTTGCATGAGAGTTTTCTTGACGACAAGATGAAGGGTATTGGTTAAGTGATACATGACCTGGTATTTAATATCAAGAAGATAAGAGCTAAGGATCCTATTTAATCTATGAGTTTGGAGAAAAGCTTTAAAACTTTATTTAGATTTTATTTTTGATGGATAGCTACTGGATAATTTGGGTAAATAGTTGTAAAAATCGAACCATCATGAAGACCAATTTGGATATCATTCATAATAGACTAAGTTTAATGGCTCCGATATCATTAAACTACAAGATCATTGTATTGTTTAAGACAAAGAGTTTACAAAGATTTCAGAATAGACTAAGGAAATAATAAATTTAAGATTTTTTTATATTTGAAGGTTCCCATAAAAGGGCAAGTAAAGAGCATACATTTATTCTTGACTCGCTAAGACACAACTCTAGACTTACCACTCTAGACTTGACTCTAGGCATTCGATATTTATGACATGAAGAAATCTCCATATTTATAGGATGAAATGAGAAGATCAACGGTTGAGATAAAGATGTTGAATCAATGGACATAAGGCAAGATGCCAAAAGTAGGTGGGTTATGGGCCCACTATGCACTACCTAACAAGAAAAGACAAACAAATAATCTACCAACACAGTCGATAGAATACCACCTTTTGTAAGTGGCAAGGTCCACAAGACTAAAAGAGAGTTAACATGTCCACATTCATGGCTACAAATAGACCCTATAACTAGTCTTTAGATTAAATCAGTTATCATCATTGAATTCATATTCTCCTTGGGGAGAATAGTGGTTGTCATCATCAAAATCTAAATCAATGTGATATATGTATAACATTGAAGGAATCTTCAACATCTGACTGCCAGGTATAAAAGAAAAAATAGCTTGATGACTTATTATAAACCTTTGCCAAAAAGTGACTAATGGTTGAGCAAGAGCTAAGCCATCATGTAGGTTAGCTTGGTAATTCTAAACTAAGAATATTTCAAACTTAATTCTGAAAGTTATCCTTAAGACAAGAAATATATTCCTTACTTGATCAAGAGGGATACAAACAATAAGATCATCAGAAGCTTTTATATGCATAACATAATCTAAAAATTCAAATAGATAATCTAGAATTTTAGTAGATGACCAAAAATTTTCAGTAGCAGGGTTAAAATTTGGCCACAAAATAGACCATTGAATTAAGAATACAAAACCATGTCTATAAATAAAATTCTTGAAGGGATTATTTATGCTAGTAATCCTTAGATTATTAGCTTCATGGTATAACATTATAGTAGAACACCATCTTTTACCATCAGGGTCTTGAAACTGTGATGTCCATGTCAAATGAGTGTTATTAAGTTCAATAGAGGCTTGATGAATTTTTTTGGCGAGAGCATTCATCTCATAAGTTAACTGATTTACAATAGATAAAGTAGATCTCCATATATGTTGATGGAACTCTTCATGCACTTTTGTAACTATTACTGCCATGACTAATTTTTTTATAATTGAATTCTCTAAATATAAAATTCGTAAGATAATTCTTTTTCCCCAAAATATGTGCAACATAGAAATCAAAATCTGACAAAAAAGTTGCTTACTTGATTAATCTGCTCACAAATCCTTTCTTTAGATTATCAATAGAATGAAGAATACTCATAAAGTTATTTAAATAAGATCTAACAAGATTTTTTTTTGATCTAATAAAAAACATGAAAGCTTTAATAGCTTTAATAACAACAAAAATTTCTTTATGAGTAGAGTGATAATTTTTCCGAGCTTGTTTAAAATTTTCAAAAGCAAATCTGCAAGGCTTCTCTGAATCATCTGATAATCTTTCTTTAAGAATAACACCCCAATATAAATTTGAGGCATCTATCTCAATGATCTTTAGGCCATTACCAAGTAGAACTAGAGGTGGTAAATTTTGACAATTTTGCTTTATTCTTTGAACAACTTTTGTCATCTCATCAGACCATACTGGAGGATTATTTGATAACTTTTCATTCAGAAGAATTCTATCTTGTGTAATGTTATAATAATATCCAATTACATAGTTTACACAACCAAGAAATCTCTGTAATAATTTTTTATCTTTCAGCTCATCAATTTTTTTTTAATATTCTTTAAAACATATTCTTATACTACAACTTTTCTTGATTTTATAGTAACCCTTGGAAACTCAATTTCATCTTTAAAAACTGATATTTTCTTTTTAGATAGAACCAAACTATTGTCATACACAATTTGATAGAATTGCTCTAGATGATTGAGATGTTATTTAGGTGATCTTGAAAAAACTAATATATCATCTATATAGATAATGATAAAATTAGAGTATGCTGAGAAAATTTTATTCATCATTTCTTGAAATATACTAGGAGTAGTTTTCAGACCAAAAGGTAGAACATTCCATTCGTATTGGTCAAAATGAGTAACAAAAGCAGTTTTATCCCTGTCTTGTTTTACCACTTGTATCTACTAAAATCTTGATTTCAGATCAAACTTACTATAAACTTTACTTCCATTTATTTTTTGTAAAATTTCATCTTTTGAAAAAATAGGATGCTAAATAGGTAAAACATACTTATTAAAAAAGACATAATTTATAACTAGTCTCTTCTTACCCCTTATCTACTCTGATCTTTTATTTACATAGAATGCTTCACATGCCTAAGAGCTATTGGAATCTCTTATCCAGCCCTGTTCTTTTAATTGTTTTATTTCTTGAATACATTCTTCCTTAAATAATAGAGACATTCCTAAATGATGTGTCTTAAACTTAAGTTCTATTTTTTAACCATCTTTATCTTTTACCATCTTCAATTCAATTCTACATTCATGTAGTTTTCTACTTCTGAATGCTAAAATATTTTCAAAACAACAATCCTTTCTAAGATTTTCAATTATTAGATCAATACTTTAGCATGATAAAGATTTACTTTCTACTATATCCATCTGGTGTCAACTAGTTTTTTTTAGCTTTTTTTAATAGAATTATACATTCATATATGGATTTCTTGTACAAAGAATATTTTTGTGCAAGAATAATTTTATGCAGCTAAATAGTGATAAGATAGAAATTTGCCAAATTATTTGAACTAATCATGATATCATAGATTGGCATTTCATGCTGGACTATCTTAAAATGATAAATAGAGTTACCAAGCACAACAAGTTTGATTGCAGATAGTTTTGAAACTACTGTTTTTGTATTGAAAGTTAACCGATGGAAATCAACTTTTCACATATCAGTAGGAATAGAATGATATCTAACAAGTGAAATATCAGCATCAGTATCAAGTAAGACATCCAAACTATATGGTTTAAAACTATTTCATTTGATTTGAATTTTATAAACTAGATTATTAGTATTGTACACTGATATCTGATGGATATTCAAATTATTATGAGAGGTATCCCCCCCTTAAAAATGAGATTCTATCTCATTAGTGACTTGGAGTAGCTCTTCTTCAAAGAGGCATTCCTTTTCATCAATAAGAACTTCTTCCTTCAAGAGATCTTGTAATTCAGTCTGAGCTTTAACGAGAAAGAGTTGAAGTTGAAAAATACGTTTTTTTTGCGAAATAGCTCTATCTTAAGTGTCAGGTTGATAAGCATCTTCAATTGGAGTTCCTTCCTGGCTTTTAGACTAAATTTTTTTAGATAAAATATCTTTTTGCTTTTTTGATGGGTTAAATGAAGAGAGTATTTTTGTTCAGCAGCTACAATTTTATGTTGCAAAAATATTCTTTCAGAGATCATACAGATATAAGTTTTATCATATCTTTCTTTAAAGAAAGATATTTGTTAAGATAAACTCAAGGCATCTAGAAAAAGAGTAGAAATCATATGAATCTAAAATCTTATATCAAAATCATAATCAAATGATTCATCTTCTGATTTAGATTCAACTAGATTCATATTTATTTGATTATCATCACTATCAGATGCTTCTCACAAAATATTTGATTCATATTGAAGCTCATCTTCTTCTGATACTAACACATATTCATCTTCATCAATTTCATAACTATTCAAAAAATTAATCTTTTTGGATTCTTTTTTCCTATTAATACATTTATTAGCATAGCGATCACCTTGACAGATGAAACATTTAAATTCTTCTTTTGATAACTATGTTTCTTTTTTTTTAATATCCTTTTTGGACCAAACTTATATTTACTAAATTTATATCTAAGCTTCTAAGGCTTATTATAAGTGAAATATTTTCCAGAAGAACATTTGTAAGAATGCAATTTCTTCTTTCTTTTGTACTACTTGTATATATGCACATCCATACAACTAAAATTATCATCTAAAAAATTGCAGAATTTTGCACTTATCTATTTATGAAATTTCATAGTTTCTTTTTGTGCCTTTCTTTCTGCACACAGCTTTTCATCAACTGCTTTAATGTTTTGGTTTATTCTTATAAAAGACATGGTTGGAAGATTTTCACCCATAACAGCTTTATACTTGGTAGCAAAATATTCAAGAAATGATTCTATATACTTAATCTTGTATGTTGGATTAAATATTTCTCCAAAATTATAGAATAGATTTTTCATATAGCACATATATTCATCTAACCTGGTCATGTCACACAATTGAGCTTTAAGAAACTTGGCTTTATTTGTCTCTTTATCATTATCAAGTGTCGTAACAAATTCAAAAAGTAAAGCATTGCAAAGTATAGAGATCAGTTTTGGATGAGTGTAAATACTTTCATGAAACATTGTACCACTAACATCCCACCATTCTTTGATGTTTCTTATGAACCTATTTGCAATTTGTTGGCTAACACTGAAAGATATTTTTTTTAAAAACCATGAATCTGTACACTGACCCAAGCTAGCATTGCATGAATCATTTCTTTTCTTTTTTCTGGTGGTTCACAATTGAATTTCTAGAATAAAGGTTAAAGATTTAGAGTCTTTATTTAAGAATCTAATGGAGGTTTAGATGTTGAAGATTCTCATGTCTCAAAGTAGCTTTTTGTTTTAGTAGGCTCTATCTTAGCCATGCCTACTTGAAAGATTTTATCAATAGATTTTTTTGGATCAGGTAGACTCTTTGATTTAGAATTCGTAAATGAATTTTTTTATAATTTTAAAATATTTTATCAAGAATAGATATTTTGACTATAATCAATATTTTTTAGAACAACTATTTTTGATTGTGGTTGAGAAGATTGGCCTTTATTTTTTATTGAATTTAGAATCTCAAGAAAAATAGATTGGCTAGAACTATGATTTACTACTTCTCTAGTTATACTATCAGAAGCTGAAGATAGTTGTTTAATTTTTTAGTATGCTTCTTCTTGTTTTGTCTCAAAGGTAGACATTTGATTTTTAAAATCTATTTCAAGAGAAACTACACTAGACTAAAGTTGATCTTAACTCTGACTGATAACCTTTTTCTCAGTAATTAAATTTTCTATCTTGGCTTCAACAGATTATTATTGTAGTCTAATGCTACTAGACTCATCTATTTTTTGAACAAGCTGGCTGTGTTGAGTAGTAACATTATCATTTCAAACATTGATTTCTCTAGCAAGTTCTCCTTTTTGATATAACTTAATATTTTTTAACATCTTAGAAACCTGGTCAAAACTCTATTGTATTTTTGAAACTTTATTATTCAAGCATTTGGTTGCAAGATTATTTCAATTCATTAACTTGACTTCGATAGACTGATCAAGACTTTTATCAGATGTTCTAAGATAATCCATTTGTGCTCTAAATTTTCTATCAGGTGAATATTAATTAAAATCAACAAACTTTAGGAATTCTTTTTCTATGTATGATTTATCTCCTAAAAGAGTTTTCCATACATGACCTTCTTCATCTTTCTTTTTAGTCTTTTCTTCAGAAGTTCCTTCCATATTAACTTTTTTGACTTCAACAAGTAACTTCTTATTTTTCTCAAGTAGTTCTTGAATGGCTAAATCTTTTTTAACCATGTGAATACTAGACTGATTTAGATGACTTATAATTTTTTGATAGTCAACATAGAAGTATGAATCTATTTGAGAATGTTGGACTTTTTTGAGATGCAGACAATGAGAATTGATTGAAGGTAATGGTTGTTGTAATTATATACTCTACATATGATCTTTCAAGTCATTGCGAGAGTTAAATCTAATGATAGATTTGTTTGACAAATCTTTTATAGATGTAGCAAAAGATAAGGATTTTTTGGGCTTTTAGACAAAGTCTGTGTCTACTATCTATTTTTTGAGAAACTTAAGGTCTGACCAAGAAATTGATTCAACAAAAATTATTTTACTATTTTTGGTTTCTCTACACACCACGCTTTTGCCTTGCATAGAAGTATGCTTGACAGTATGATGAAGGGTATTGGTTAAGTGATACATGACCTAGTATTTAATAGCAAGAGGACAAGAGCTAGGGATCATATCTAATCTATAGGTTTGGAGAAAAAAATTTAGGACTTTATTTAGATTTTATTCTTGATGGATAGCTACTAAATAATTTGGGTAAATAGTTGTAAAGATTAGACCATCACGAAGACCAATTTGGACAATATTCTATAGACAAGCACTAAAGGTGGTATGTCTATTATCGAGTAAACATCCTAAAATACTGACATTCAAACCTCTTCTGAATAAAGGAAACACACCAATAATAATAGTACCAATATGCAAAAACTTATATTTAAACTGAGATTTTAACTAATGGATAGTTAAAATCATGGCTCCTTTATTCATATATATATATATATTTGTGTAAATTTAGAAAGTAAATCATTACAAAGTGCAGAGATCAGTTTTGAATGAGTGTAAATACTTTTATGAAACATTGTACTACTAGCATCCCACCATTCCTTGACGTTTTCTATGAACTCATTTGCAATCTATTGGCTAACACTGAAA
Organism: Torreya grandis; assembly: GCA_037957365.1. Taxonomy (NCBI): domain Eukaryota; kingdom Viridiplantae; phylum Streptophyta; class Pinopsida; order Cupressales; family Taxaceae; genus Torreya; species Torreya grandis. The sequence continues at coordinate 396,710 of JARHVA010005986.1, read as the reverse complement.
GAATCTTTTTTAAGACCATAAATCAGTACATTGACTCAAGCTAGCATTACATGAATTATTATTATTATTATTTTGGTGGTTCACAATTGAATTTCCATAAGAAAGGTTGAAGATTTAGAGTCTTTATTTGAGAATCTAATGGAGGTTTAGATGTTGAAGACTCTCATGTTTCAAAGTAACTTTCTATTTTAGTAGGCTCTATCTTAACCATGCCTACTTGGAAGATCTTATCAAGAGAGTTTTATGGATCATACAGACTCTTTGATTTAGACTTTGTAAATGATTTTCTTTGTAATTTTAAAATATTTTTCCAGGAATGGATATTCTGACTATAATCAATATTTTTTGGAACAACTATTTCTAGCTGTGGGTGAGAAGATTGGCCTTTATCTTTTATTGAATTTAGAATCTCAGGAATAACAGATAGGCTAGAACTATGATTTACTACTTCTATAGCTATACTATCAGAAGCTGAAGATATTTGTCTGATTTCTTAGTATACTTCTTCCTGTTTTGTCTCAAGATTAGACATTTGATTTTTTAAATCTGTTTCAAGAGAAACTATACTACATAGAAAGCTTGTCATAAACATATGTAGGCTTAAGAGTTGGGAGTTTCCATTCAGGACTAGGATTTTCTTCATCAAATTCTATAGTTTCTTCATTTGCAGTAAAGAATGAACCAGTAGATATATCAGAGAGAGTATATACATAAGATGTACCTGCAATATCTAGAGTTATCTGATTTGATGCATCCATAGTCTTCGTATCATCGGTACTATAAAGATCCACTATCACTCCTTACAATGAAACTACACTAGATATAATGGCTCCTTTATTCATGGTAAGTGTGTGTGTGTGTGTGTGTGTGTGTGTGTCTATATATATATATATATAGTTTGAATCATTTACTTTATATTTAATTTTAACATTGGTTTTAATTATTCATGGTGATTATATATATGTATGTATATATATAATGAACATGATTAATTGTTTGAATCATTTTCTCTATATTTAGTTTTTTTAAAATGTAGATTGTTTGCTTTTATGAATGAATGTTTTAGTAATAAAAACAGTTTTGAAATATTAAACGTGTAAATGTTAGAATTTATTTGATATGAGTACTTGTTTAAATGATGTACTTACTATTTATATGTATATTGATCATATGATTATTTTTATAATTTTGTTAATTTGTATGATTTATTATGTAAGACAGGTGTGTGTATACACACACACACACACATGTGTGTGTGTGTATATATATATATATATATATATATTAGATTCTATAAACATCTATGATATATCAATAAAATCTATTACCTGTATTTGTCATAATGTTATTTTGGTTGTTTGCATCCATTTATTCTTCTGACAATATGGAAGGGAATGGTTTGTTAAAGGTATGAGAAAGTCATGTTTTGGACCTGTATAGTACCAATGATAAGAATAATGATGGATTCTACAAACTAAATAGCTCTGATGCTATAGCTACATCTAATGTCTGTGCTCTTATTGATGTATCACTTGGTTCATTCTTTCTAGTTAATGAAGCTACTATATAATTTGATGAAACAAATCCCAGCCCAGAATGGAAATTACCTACATTAAAAGCCACAAAGGTCTATGATAAATTATCCACTTTTCATTTGATTACAAAAACTAATATTAAAATCTCTGAAAACATTATCAAAGTTAATCAGGATGATGATTATAAGTATCATCTTCAAATAGTTAATGACAAGACTATTAATTAATTAAAATCTTAGACTAAGTATAAGTTCTTCCATGTAGGTGCTATATCAGTTAGTATGTTTCCTTTTTTTAGATGTGGTTTAAATGTCAACATTTTAGCCTATGCGCTAGATAATAGGCATACTTCTTTTACTGCATGTCTGCAATTTGCTATTCAAACAGGTTTACATGATGGCCCTATTTTCATAAAAATATATCCAAACTACCCAGTAGCCATTCATGAAGAATCTAATCTTAACAAAGTCCTCAAACTGTTTCTACAAATTCATGGTTTACAAATGATTGAAGGTTCTTGTCCTCTTACCATCAAATATCAAATCATGTATCGTCTTACCAATACTTTTCATCCTGCTATCAAGCATGGTCCTACTCAAGGCAAAAGTGTGATGTGTCGTGTTAATGAAAATAATCAAATTATCCCAGCTGAGTCAATATGTTAGTTTGATTTAAAAATTCTAAAAAAATGGATTGTTCATACAAAATTTATCCAAAAACTCATAAAGTCTCTATCCTTTGTTACTTTTATAAAAGACACACCTGATAAAGCCATCAGTTGATTTGATTCTCAGAGTATGGGCTTAAGGATCATTTGCAAAGCCTAACTTCTACTAGTACTCAGTGTATGCATCTCAAAAGAATTCATTATCCATAAATTGATTCTTATTTCTACACAGATTGTCAACAAATCATTAATCATCCCAACCAGTCTAGTGTTCACATGATTAGAATAGATTCTTTTATTGAAAAGTTGCTTAAAAATAATAGGAGACTTTTAGCCAAAACAAAAATAATTCAAATGGAAGGTTCTTCTACAAAAGATAAAGAAACACAAGAATGTCATGTATGGAAAACTCCCTTGGAAGATGAGTCATATTCTTAAAAAGGCTTTCCTAAAACATCTAACTTTAATCAATACTCTCTTGATAGAAAGTATAAATCTCAAATTTATTATTTGAGATATATTGACAAAAGTATTGATCGGTCCACAGGAACCAAGTTGATGAATTGGAATAACTTGGTAACGAAATGTTTAAATAATAAAGTCTCTGAAATACAAGAAAACTTGTATCAAGTCTTAAAGTTACTCAAAAGCATAGAATTATATCAGAAGGGAAATATTACTCAAGCTATTGGTAATCTACATGATTCTACTGCAACTTATCAACTCAAGTAATGCAAAAGATTTATGATTCCTTTACTGACCTGGGAAATTAGCAGCAGACAATTGATTTAAAAAATGATATTTCATCTTCTAAAAATAAAGTTATAAGTAAAGGAAAGAGATAGTTAAACACTCACATGACTAATTTTAGTAGTGAGGTGAGTCAACAAAATACAAAGATTGATACAATATTGTCTCGAATAGAAGCTATAGAAGATAAACAAGGTCAGATTCAACATAGTATAAGTCAGTTAAGTTCTACATCAGATAGTCTTATTAGAGAAGTAATGGAACAAACTCCTAAGGTCTCTTATATTTCTAAAATATTGAAAGTATTGAAAAAATATGAGTGATATATATCATGATGTATCGAGATAATTACCTTCTTGTCGTGAGTTGGATGCAGGATAGTTCATCTCTCAGAGCATGACGAAGGGAGAGCATCATTGGAGAGTGTGACGTATATGGAGATGGTGAAGGATGATAGAGAAACTTCTAAAACCCATACGAACACCACATTAGATTTTATATGTTATATGCATTGTGTGTTTGGATTGTTATAGTTAATATGTTTTTAAAGTTAATTGTACTTAAATATTAGATTTTGCATGTTAGTGAATGTTAGTTTAAGTTTACTACTTATATATGGAATAACACTTATATATGCTTGCATTTCATATATTTTATGTAGACTTGGTATATAATATTATAAAATGATTATATTATGTTACTTTACTTATATTTGTTTATGATTACGAGAATGTAAATCCATGTAGATGATATCTAGTTACTGTTATATATAGACTAACAAAGTGTCTTTACAACATTTTAGAACATTAAGCTTGTTATTATTGATTTTCAAGAATATCAATATATGCCAAGCTATTAAAATAATGAAAGACATAGAGAGCCTATATACACTAGTAATGACACAAACAATTATCTTGTTATGATTGAAATAAATAATTAACTAATCCATCATTTTGATATAAGAAGATAATTGACGTTGTGTTAGTAATATTACCATAAAAAGATGGGAAATAATCACTTTTACTAATTATTAAAGGAGGTTGAATTAACCTAAATACTATCCTAAGATCTAAGTCTAAGTTTTATAAACATGCATGGACTACATTAAGATTACAATTATAGTTATCATTTTATAAAATGATTAAAAGTGGACTTTTGAGTAGAGTACTTGGACATATAATGTAGACTAACATCTACAAATTTGAAATGAGTAAAATAACAATTTAGAAAATGAGGAAAGTTGAATAAAGTTAAATTAGGGATTTCTTAAGTATTGTTAATGGAAGCTTAACTGGTTTTAGTCACTATTGAAATGGAAAAACATGGATTATGCATGGTGACTGTGAGTTGGGAGAATTTGCATGCAAGGCTCGATGGGCGAGTAGAATAGAATAAGAGGCAAACTAAGAGGAGAATGCGGTATGGTGAAGAAGAGAAGGAAAATGTAGAGCAAGAAGGAGAAATAAATCAAGTGCATTTTGTCTCTGATTGGAAGCAACCTACAAGGTTGGTGAAGTAATTACTTTCATTTGCTTGTAGATTTACTATTTATGGTTTGAATTCTTAGGGTTTATAAATGTATGAAATTTTGTTGTAGAACATAAGCTTAGCCTTGTGGATGGATCGGTCATCCACGAAACTATGCCAAATACCTTCTAAATCCCTAAGACAACAAACTGGATTATTTTTGGGTGTTGAGCCATTAGGGTAAATCGGATTTAATTTCATGGAAATATAATGCCCTAGTTTAAATCAAAACCTTAGGCAAATGATATTGCAGTATATATATACATAACTGAGTTTTTAAATCTTTAAATATATGTATATGGGTGAAATATGTTTGAAATATATATATATATATATCAAACATATTTCACCCATATACATATATTTAAAGATTGAAAAACTCAGTTATGTATATGAGTTTTTAAATATTTAAATATATGTATATGGGTGAAATATGTTTGCAATATATATATATATATATATATATATTTGTGTATAGGGATATATATAGGTCTGGAATGTTATATACTAATGAGGTCTGAGTTAAAATGGTCTTCTATTGGTTTAAAAAGGAAGTTTGCATATTGTCGTTACATTTTTACTTATACATGATGAAGTCAATGTATGGACTATTGACTCGATAATGATTGCATAAAATCTGACAAATAAAACCATGAACATAATTAGTATGAAAAAAGTATTTACTATTTTAAATTAATATATTTTTATGAATTTGGGTATTCAGGAAAAAAAAATAGACACAGGGTGCACACATACATATATATATTCATAGATGACTTGTGTGTTTATGAAAAGATGACATATATCAATATATGTATATAGAAATATGTATATCTGTTACACAAAATATAGAGCATAGATAATTATGTTGAAGCCATAATTTTAAGTTGTTAACATTGCAAATGGATATATAATCGAAATGTATAATAAGTGATAGAATGAGTATACATTTATACTTATGTCGATTGTGTTTTTAAGTTTAACTTTGAAAAATGAATAAACATACATACATGCATATGTGTGTGTGTCAACTCTGTGCACACACACACACACACACATATATGTTGACTCTATGTGTAATAAATTAACTATGAACAATGAATATATGTATGTATTGGATGTGTCTTGTCTTTTTAAATATAGTATGATATGCAGACTATTTATTTATACATTCATGAAACTGTGATATAAATTTGAATGAGATGAAGATAGAAATTGTGTTTGAATAGGGTATATACATATATACCTATGATTGTGTATTTTTACTCAAACAAGATTGATATAAATATATATAGTTTGTATATAACAAATACAAGAATTCAAGAGTTTTATGAATATATGTCTTTAGTTATATGACTGGAAACATTATGATTATATACCTTAATAGACTGTACAAAAATTGTTATAAAGTGTGAGTATAGAACAAGGATAATGGATTTATGTATTTAGGAAAAATAGAATATTATATTTGGAATGGTTTTGGCATCGAAATCATACCACATCTAATATGAAGTTGTTGTAAATCTAGTTGGGGGATAAAGGAAATATTGAAAACCCTTTTTAGATTTATATGCTTGTTCTTAAAAGAGATTATTGAATTATCTAGTCTTTAAATAAATAGATAAGACCATAGCATGACAAAACAAGATATATATATTGAAAGGAGTATAGACATATGTTATATATTTATATGTGAAGTTAGGTCCACATACACATATATAACTGGTATGAATATATTGGATACATACCTATAGTTATAGTTTATGATTAAGTAATAAAGTATTAAAAAAAAACTAAATGATAGGGTGCTTTAATTATATGGATAAAGCCTCCAAATAGGTATAATATAATGAAATATTGTGCTTTTGATTTATAAGTTAATTATGTTGTTTAAATCATTATGACTGTTATTATAATTAAGTAGTATGTGCATTATATTATAAGAATGTAGAATTTATTACATTAGCATTTACTTACAGAAAGTAGATCATGTAGTATGAGTTATATTTTAACCGTAGGGGTAATTAAACTTAACTGTCATGTTTATTATTGTGTGATGAATAATAAGAATAGAGATTCATTCATACATTTGATTAACTTAATGTATGCAAAGTGATTATTCCTGTATATAGCTTAAGTTAAACTTGTTAGTAGGAAGTAATTAGTATGAATATGTTGGTTATATAGATTTTTAACAAAATATCACATTGTTGGTACTAACTAAGTAGTGAGATGGACTTCACTAGCTTAATTAGCATTACTAATACTAGATGAGGTAATCCTATCAAGTGATATGTATAAATTTAACTGATCCTAGAGATCAATAACTATTTGAAAACTTTGGACAAAGTAATATTTAGATAAACATTGTCATTTCATATGTATGAATTACATGTTTGTGCGATATCAAGTTAGAACATATTTTATTTATGGTGCACATCATGTAGTAGAAATATTACAACACACGTGTAATAACATGTCTCTCTAGATTTATACACCATCACTATCTACCTATACATGAAAGGAGGGCCATTCCCTGTTTGGGGGATTGTGTAAGGGATCAATGGTCTATAGTTGCTATGGAAAAGTGCTTTGATGATGCTCTCCCTCCACACTGCAATAGTTACTTGGAGATTACACTTGAGGTTATCAGAGATACTGGAGTTAGAGTGACTCATGCTCTGTGGAGCATTATATCTATTATAGTATTTTTGTTGAGGCTTAATGTCTATTAGAAATGTAATTGATTGATTATTATAAATTGACAATAATGGCTATATTATTGTACCAACTGTGGCTGTATTTTAATGTAATTACTTTGCTTATGTAGTTATGTTATATTACATATGATGTTAGTGATCAATAACTATTAATGTTACATGTTTACTTATATTTAACATACTCAATTAGTTTGCTAAGGTCACTAATTAGATTCTTATGGTGTAATCTAATGAAAAAATAAGTGTTAAGTAAAATTAAAAAAAAAATTTGCATTATTCTAGTAAATCCCTGTGGGGATGTTACAATAGTTTATAGTTAATCTGTATTACATATCTTTATAGCTAAAATAAATTATAGTCAACTCAGTGATATAAATTAACTATAAACTACAGTGCAATATCAAGATTACAATGATTTTTATGATTCTGTTATTCACCAACAATCAATCATTATACAATAATGATCAATAGTGTTACATAGCTCTACATAGTGGTATTTATACGTGGTTCTCCTTGAATAATTTGTTACAACAGTGATGACACTTCTAATTACTGGCCAATGATCTGTATTGAATTAAGAGTCATGGCAATTGTCTACTTTATTTTTCTAATTGATCAAACTTTTGTGCCCTTATATTCCCATTCAATGCTGAATATTCGTTTCCAAGTGTTTATCTTCATGCGAGCTGATGCAAAACTCATGTGTGATTGAAGTTTGTTCCATCCTTGAGAATCTCTCCTTAACCATTTTCTCACTTCCTTCATGCTCCCCAAATCTTTCATTTATATTCTAAGCCCTTCGCTCTTAGGTTATTTGTTTGTTATGCCTCCCCTCTGATTGGGTCTTCTTGTGCCATGATCTCTTGTGTTATGGTCTTTTGCACTTATATAAATTTTGCACCATGCTCTTTTTGTGCCATGCTTGTGTCGTGATGCTATCAAAATACTTAGCCAAAATTTGGGGTGCAACATTATATATATTCACACTTGAGTTATGCAATTAAGATATAATGATCTCAATGGTTGTGTCACAACTTATACTTACACCAGATTGGGGGCATAATACCTTCCAATATCCCTCTTTAGATCTCTAAGGTTCAAACCTAAACCTTATCCAACTCTAATGCTTCATAAGGAAACATCTTTACCAAATCAAAGCATCAAGAGGAAACATGGTTGCATTGACACACAATTGTACTACTTTGTTGCTTTTTTTTTATCATTTCAATTATTTCAAATTTTAGATTATATGCATTGATTTATATTATAGAATGCTCTTGGTTATAGGGCATACACTAGCAAAATGCTCAATGTGGGCTCAAGCAAAGACAAGGTATGTTATACATATCTAGGTACGTATATCTTTCCCCTAACATAGTAATTTCATCTTTATGCATTGTTAGATTAAAGTGGTAGGGTGCGGGGTTGTCAATACTAAAACTAAATATTTATATCATCCAAATCTTGTACATTTGAAAAATATTAATCAAGGCTCTACCCTTCAGTTATAGACCTCCCTACTATTGAAAGGCTCACATTTGTCATCTCAATAATGCTTATCTCTTAGTTCGATCCATATCATTATAAAGACCTAGGTCTCCTGTATTATAAATAAATATAAAAACCTGATAAACATAATTCACTTTTAGTTTCATATTAGTACTTGTTTTCTAGCCCTATGGACATATTGACCACAAAAGGATGGTATCGCTAACGATAGTATATGCATTCTTATCTATTGTCCAATAGCCAAAAGTTATCTAAATTGTAAATGATTCAAAACCAATGGATTGGATTATTTGTATTATTGAACCCTACCATGAGATATTTTTAGAAGGTGTGGTATAAATACAAGTCTAGGCCTTCTCATTCTTCATGTATCAAATACCAATCAAACACCTACTAAAGCTAAATCAATCAACTACACAAGCACTCTATTATGCCCTATTCATCCCTATTTTAATATCAAGCATAAGAGTAGTCATATTATAGGCTTGAAGAATTCAAAGACTATCCCATGAGTGATATTTGTAAAATTACAAGATAGATGATTTAATTTTTTAGGGTTTTATAAGTGTAAATCTTAAGTTAGATTAAAGGGTTGAGTTGTCTAAATTAGTTAAATATTATGCAATAATTAAGCATTGATTTATTATGGATTCTAACTTATTTTTCCTTTATAAAAATAATAATAAATATGCACAAATAGAGACTTATCTATAGAGTGACTGTCATGGAAAATTTGGATTTTAAAAACTGGGTTCTAGACAAGTTTGAGTGTCATCAACAAAGTCCCTAGGTATGATTGTTCACTAGACAATAGAGTTATATTGATGTAATGTCTTCAAAGTGGCATTAGTATCCTCTTTTTAGGACTGTTCATATTTTTTAGGAGCATTTGCACCTATGTTTATGGGTTCTATTCTTGCACGTACAAAATTTGGAACTCTATATTGTGCTTGGAAAACTTGATTTAACATGTAAACCCTAATCCTCCTTGCAAGTATGACATGAGCTAAAAATGTGTGTTCATTATTAAGATAGGTTAGACATCCTCAACACCTTGCTAAGAATAGAGTTGCCTACATACACAAAATCTAAGGGATCAAGCTCGATGTAGTTCTCCCACCTAGTGCTTGGTGCAAGTGCAAGTGAATGCTAGAATGAGAGTGGTCTTGATTGCATTGAGTGTGTTTGAGATTTGAAATCTTTGAAATATGGTATTAGGGAAGATGTATATGGTAGTATGCATAAGTAGGGCACAATAGGGATACAATACCTTATTTTTCTCAACTTGTTTCTTATTTGGATAAACTTTTACATATATATTCCTTCTAGTGAATAAATGTCAAATAGTCTTGTATTTATAGAGAACTATAGCTTGTGTAAATGATAAAATATACTTAGGCTGACCTTAGGAGGGGTACACATTTGAAAATTTATCTATTTGGGAGAGTTAGGGCAAGGTACACTAGTGCCAAATTGGGGACACTAGTGCCATGTGGCTTTAGTGTCCTTAATGTGTCTAACTGGTAGATTGTTAGGCATACTGGGTTGGGATTTGGGAATGTTGTCTTAGGACTATGTTTGGACTAATATAAGATGTTTTTGGTCTGCACAAAGGCTAGAAAAGTGTGGTAAAGGCTCTAATATAGGTCTAGAGATAAGTTATGAATAGGTTGTCTCAAGAAACACTCTTAACATCCAAATACCACTTTTAAGTGATTACATTTGCCCCCCTTTATGCTAGAAATGAAGCAAAGTGAAATGACTAGTATAAAGGAAAAAAGAAGCGTACCTAGACTTACCTAGGAATTGAATCCTATGTAGTTGAGTCTGAGTATGTGAAGTTGGGTCTATGTATATGAAACATGTTTCAAAGCAATGACCTATAATAAAACATGCAAACAAACATCAGTCCTTAATTAAGAGATTATCAAATGTAAAAGAATACGATGAATAAAGTAACTGAGTGAAGCTAAGTAAAGAGAGGAAAATAACGAATACACCTGATTGGGTATCCAGACTACTACATGAACCTGGTGACAACTTGTGTGTGTGAGTGTACATAGTGATCAAATCATAAAATACCTTGGATTAAGTTGATAGCTTGCTCAATCCTTATATATGGGTGGCTCAATAACTTTGTCCAATTTTGACTCCATCATTACCCACCCCTATTTGGTGGATCATGATCTATGAATAGCTTGGATAAGACTGTAAGTATGTCTAACCCTCTCATGTGGGTGGCTCAATAACTCAAGTAAGTCATGAATCCATCATTGCCCACCCATGTGAAGTAGATACATCTAAAATTATACTGTAAAAAGTGCTAAAAGTATCTAACTAGGTATATCTAACTATGTATATCAACTTCGTGGCCACTTGGGTACATTAGGCAACTTTGGGCCACTCAAGAATGCCAACCACTAAAAATGGAATAAGGCATGAAACTGGTGACAACCTAGAATATGATATCAAGTGTATACAACATAGAGAATGACATGGAATTTGTCATTCCATATTGGCAATTTATGTGTAACTAAGCATATGGAAACTATGTGCCACACACATGCCCCCAATCTGATATCTGAATACTAATTCTAAACTAAGTATGTAATAATTATATTTATGTAACTGAATTAAATGTGGAAGTGATTATGTCATGCATGATGCCCTTAAATATGAGCAACTAGTATGAATTTGAGCTAAAATGAGTGTATCTAAGCAAAATCTAAACATAACTATCAAACTTGTGATTATATTTGTGTAAATTTGTGTAGTACCTAGTGTATTGGTCTGGATAATTTGGATTGCCTTGAAGTTGGGGCTATTAAATAATATCACCCTGTAGTGGATAGTAGTGCCCTATGGTGCTAGTTTTCCATTCTAGGATCTAATGTTTGCCTGGTCTGAAATCTGGGTGATTGAACTTCTTTCTAAGTTCCTATTTTTTTCTATGTTTGACCTGTGTCTGATTTCTAAAACTGAGCCCATTTTCTAAAAATAATATGTGAATAGCAATGTAGGAACCTAATCTCTGTGATAAACCCGCATAAATTCCCCCTCTTTGAGGGTAGTTATGAAACATGTGTAAGAACTATCCTTAAAAGAAGTAGCTCTAAAAAATGTGTTAGCTAGAGCATATATATGATAATGACGTGATATTCCAATATAGTGTACAAACATAACATCAGAATATAAAAGAATTTGAGCATAAATAGGTAATGTAAGATGTATGTTGTAATCTAGCATTGCACAATAGTGTTAAGATAGATGTAATCAATGTGTGTAATAACAAATCTGAGTATCTACCTAAGGGGATGGGGCATGATGTCCATCATGACACCCAAGTAGGAATGGTAGATACATGAGGTCCCTTAGGGCATAAAAAATTGGTGTGTGTAACAAGTAAAGACAATTGTCATGGTGAAGAAGCATACAAGGAATCATACAAACAAACACACGAGGCACACAAAAGTAGTCTAAGGAAGGAATCATACAAACAAACACATGAGACACATAAAAGTAGTCCAAGGGGCCACAATACAAGGGGCATGGGCATGTCACTAAATATAGGAATGAAGACATACAAGGACATGTTCAAATGTCCATATATGTAAGGAACAAACAATTTGGCTTAGAGCCACATAGAAGGACATGTTCAAATGTCTGCATCTACAATCAAGAAAGCACATGTAAGGGACATGGGCACATGTCCAAGGCATAAAAACATAGAAGTGGTGTAGAGCCAAAGAGTAATGGCATATTCAAATGCCCTCAAAATTAAATAAGCATAGGGAACACAATCAAGTCTAAATTAAAAAAGCTAGAAATGAAAGCATGTATAACTATGTAGTACAAATCTATGTAAATGCTAGGATGTACATATGCTAAATCAAACTAGTGATAGTCAACAAAAATATGTGTAATGTGTAGCAATGATCAATATCAAGATATATCAATGTGTAAACTAGAATGTATAGAATTTAAGGATAGAACCTGGTAGTTTAAACTGTGTAGGAGATGCCCCTGAGTGGGTGTATGTATTGAATGAATAAACCTGGATCAATATATATGCCCCCAGTGGGTAGATGATAGCAAGTCTAGATTAGTGTATTGGAATGAAGTCTTGTATATAATTTGCAAGCACTTGATAAGAACAAGTGAAGCTTTATTATGATAAAACTGACTATACTAAGATAGCTAGCAATATGTAATATATGGTAAGTAGTATAAATGTACGCATAACAATGCATGTAATTTGTAAATTTTATGTTTTTTGAGTAATATTTGAATGTTTTTATATTTTAATATGTTATATTATTTTTTTTTTCTGGATATAAGTTATATACAAGTAAATAAAAATAAACTATGTACAAGGAACAAGAGAGAGAAGGAAGCATGTACAAGAGTAGGAACCATATTAACTAATGAGTCTCATGGGAGACTTAGTATCGTCATGGCATATGTTGAATCAAGGAACTGTGATCATGTGTCTGGTGTGAAATTACAACTATGATCCCATAATCTATTGTGTCGTATAATATGTGTCTGAAGTTACTTCTATAGTGATGTTATGAAGCTGTGACACTAACTATGATGTCCTGTGAACTATTGGGGTCTTAGGAACCCATAAAACCTAATAAAGTTGATCTCAACATAAATTGAGTAGAGGAAGGTCCCCTAGAATTTGTGACATATCTTTGACGTAGGGGTCTCTCTAATAATGGTCTCTACAAGAGAGTATGCATATATTTAGATACCATATAAGTAGACATGGCCTACACTAATGACTCTACTAAATTGTATGATGTATGCATGGGAGTTGTAATCTCAGTTATCACTGATAACTATGTAATATCTAGTAATGGTGTTAGAACTGTAATTGGTGTTTGTGCTGGAACTGTAGTGGAGTTACCTATGGGGTGGGTAGAGGATACTTGTATGTGACACCCTCAACCTTAACCACTTGATTAACATGTATATACTTTAGGAATTCATGTATTGTAAATGGGATGTCTTAGGGCTATTATAACCATGGCATGCCCAATAATATATCAAATACACCTACACTAGGTACTACTAGGAATCAAGTGGCTATGTGTGTTGGTCAAACCTGTAATGGAAGCATAATCTCCCCAATAGAGCTCTAAACATGGCCACTAAAACCAATAATGAATACATCTATGGGGAATATATCTCACTTTATATAACCCAAGTGTTGTAATAGTGTCATAGTGCACATGCTTATGCTTGACCCATTGTCAACCATAACACTTTGAATAGGATGGTGGTCTATGTATGCTCATATGAAGAGCACATGTAAATATGTGGCATCGTCCATAATCTCCTACTCTAAAAATGTGACAAGTGGTATAGGTGGCACTATAGTATGATACACACCAATAATGTTATGTAATGTATGTGTCTCTTTTATAACTATGTTATAGTAATCTGGTGGTGGTTGCACCTGGTATGTATAGTGAACACCTGATGTGCCTCCTGCCTCTTTCTTTATATGTTTTGGGAATGGATATAAAAATATATTTAGTGACTTAGCCTCTATTTTCTATGGTTTTGGTGCCTCTATGGGTGTGCCCACATCAATAATATTAGCCTCAATTAGATCTTGTATTTTGTACTTAAGGCTAATGCATCTATTTGTTGTGTGGCCTAGTGTCTTGTGATACCTGCAAAATGCATTTGAACCATAGTTATTTGGAAGATATTGTGCCATATCAACCTATTTAATGGGAGGTAGATATAAGACATTGAATTCCAAGAGTTGTTGTAGAACCTATGCTGGTGACTCTTGAAGATTAATGAAGACTCTGCATTGAGAAGCAGATAAAACCAATCTGGGAGATGACTCGAAAAGTGTGTTGACTATTGCCTTTGGATTACTTTTATTCTTTGTGGCCCTTACCTTGTATGGAGGTTTGTTTTAACTCTTAATATTTGATTATGATCCATTTGTGTACTTGAGTTTTCCCATTGATAAGAACTTAACCTCTCTTTCCTTGAATGTGTGGCATATATTAGTTAATGTAAGAATTTTTTTGAATAAGATAGCTTCATGTAATGTTGGTAAGAGACTTTGTTTAAATATGTCTTGAAGCTCTCTGTCTGCCATGGGGATAGTCAATTTAGCTAATATTTTCTTTTATCATAAGACATAATTTGTGATAGGCTCATTTGACTTTTACTTTAATTGTGCCACTTGTGCATATGATAATATATCACTAATGTTGGTAGAGAAATGTGCTAGAAACATGTCAACTAAAGGATTTAATGCCATGATAGATTGATTTGGTAAATCATAGAACCATTTTAGGGTATAATCCTTGAGACTGCATGGAAATAACTTTGTAAGAAGCCAATCATTAGACACATAATCCAAACATGCTACATAAAAAGATCTGAGTTGATGCTCTAGGTCACCCTTGCCATCATATAATGTAAGCTTGGGTGCCACGAAACTGAATGGAAAGGGAGTTACCGCTATATGATGTGTCAACTATGTATGTAGTAGAATGTTGGAATCCAAGGCATGTAATGGCCTAGTGGTTCCCTTCTTGAGATGTAACACCTTAGACTGGAGAGTATGAATCTCATGCATAAAGGATTGTACATCTAGAGTGGATGAACTAGCCATAAGTGGTGTAGCTATCACTAATGGTTGTTGAATAACAATCTTAGGTTGTGTTATCTGAGTTGGTTGATTTGGCCCCACTAAAGGTGTAATAACATTTTTAATTGGGGGAGTTGAAGATTGACCATTATTTGTTTTATTCTTGATTTTCAATATGGCTTGTAGGATTTGTGCATGATCAAGGGGTTAGTTTATAATTCTATCTTTGAAGCCTTGTAATACCTCATCTTTGTTCATAGTTATGTCATTATTGTTAAGTCTTGGGAGAGGATCCCAATTCTTAATGTGTACCTCATCTTGCTCTTGGAAGTATTATTCATCTTCATATGCATTATCATTGAATTCCACATAATTAGGGTGGGAAGGATTCATAGCTAGAGTTGTAGTAGGTTCCTTGTCCATGTTATAGGCTTGAATAACAAGGATCTGTATATGCTCTATAGGATTACCACCTAGTCTAACACTTATTCTTAATGGAAGAGAGATAGCTTTTTTAGATGGCATATAATAAAAAATTTAGAATAGAGCCACTACAATAGAATATATGAATTCTAAAAAATTAATATCAGATAATGAAAATAGGGAAAGAAGGATACAAACCCTAAGAGTATCTAAGTTTAGGGTTTTTTGAATCTATGGTTTCTTTGCAACAATTTAAATTATATGTAAATAAATTAAAACCCTAATATAAAATTGATTTAATTAGCTAGGTTGTCTAAAAAAATTAGAAGTATGCAGCCCTAATTTATTGCACAAAATTTTAGATTAACACAGACTAGGGTTTGAAGCAATATTAGAAGTAAGTTGGGTTTACCAAATGATTTAACCTTTTAGGGTTTTACAAGTGTAAATCCTAAATTAGATTAAAGGGCTGAGATGTCTAAATAGTTAAATAATATGCAATAATTAGGCATTGATTTGTTATGGATTATAACTTATTTTGCCTTTCTAAAAATAGTAATAAATATGCATAAATAGAGACTTATCTGGAAAGTGACTATTGTGAAAGATCTAGGTTCTAAAAATTGGGTTTTGGACAAGTTTGAGTATTGTCAATAGGGTCCCTGGGTTTGATTACTTACTAGACAATAACACCCCACCTAGATATTAGTGCCATACTACTGTAGTGTCCTCAAAGTGGTGCTAGTTCCCTCTTTGAAATCTCATTCCTATTTTTTGGGAGCACCTGTACCTGTGTTTCTAGGTTCTATTCTCATGCACATAAAATATGAAACTCTATATTATGCCTAGAAAACTTGATTTAGTGTGCAAACCCTAATATTCCTTATAAGTATGGCATGATCTGAAAATGTGTGTTCATTAATAGGATAGGATGGACATCCTCAACACCCCACTATGAAGAGAGTTGTCTACATACTAATAATCCTAGGAGGGATCAAGCCCGATGCATTTCTCCCACCTAGTGCTTGGTACAAATGTAAGTGAATGTTAGAATGAGAGTGATCTTGAATGCCTTGAGTGTGCTTGAGCTTTGAAATCTTTAAATTTTGGGCTTAGGCCAGCTATAGATTATAATATGTAGAATTAGAGTAGAATAGGGATCAAATGCCTTAATTTTTCTCAACGTATTTTCTCTTTGGATAGGCTTTTGCATCTATTTTCCATCTAGTAAATAGAGGTCAAATAGTCTTGTATTTATAGAGATATGTAGCTTGTACAGATGATAAAATTTACTTAGGCTAACCTTAAGAGGGCACACATTTGAAAATGTATCCATTTGGGAGAGTTAGGGCAAGGGACACTAGCGCCAAGTTGGGGACACAAGTGCTATGTGGCTTCAGTGTCCTTAATGTGGTGCTAGTTTCTAGCTGGCAGACTACTGGGCACACTGGGTTGAGATATGGGAATGTTGTCTTGGGACTCTATTTCGGATGAAAAAAGATGTTTGTGGTCTACAAAATGGGTAAAAAAGTGTGGTAAAGGCTCTAGGATAGGTTTAGGGCTAAGCTAGGAATAGGTTGTCTCAATCAACACTCTTAGCATCCAAATACCACTTTTAGGTGATTACACTAGATCACTGCATGCATATTCATATAATATATTACACTCTTATGCACGTACTTTCCCACACATAAGGGAAAACTACATAAGTCTAATTCCCTCCTTGGAGTATTGGTTATGCAGGCAATGCCCATTGACAAAGGGGTATCTAAGGCAACTCAAAATCATGAGCCCACTGACCCATTTTTCAGAAAACTCATTCAAAGGATGAAGAAGGGTGAAGATATAGGGTTTGATTAATCAATGAATAATAACAACCTATATCCTAGATCTTAATAAATGAACAAAAAGCTGACAAAAAACCTATAATAATGAAGTTGGTCACATCCAGATCTAGTCATTATTATGTACTGGACACCTACATCATAGTCAAACATAAGCATCAAGGTAGTGTCTAGATCTGATGGTAGTGTTTGCAGCCACAAAAGTACAATTTATAGAATATGAAAATTGATCTAGAACATCGATCATGTATACTTTACACATGTTTCTAGTCTAAATCTGTTTACATAAAGTAAACCAAATAAGTACCATTGTTTCTTATTTATTTCAATATCTTTCAATAGTTATACTTTATTATTTTTAGAAATCTTAGTTGTGTATATTCATAATGTAATTTATCTTAGTTTTCTATTAATTGGTCTACTATATATTAGTTCATCACCCTTGCGTTAGAACTAATATTATATATCTTAACCCTAGATCCCATAATATCTAAATTTAGTGTTAAAAATGGGTAAATCTCTAGGTTTTATACCATAAATGACCTCCATGAATATAAGACCCATTTGTGCAAATCAAGTAGGCTTGGATAGAACCAATGAAATCTAAAAATCAACCCCCTAGTGACGAACTGATTCTTATTTTTTAGCACCTCTGCAAGTTCCTTATCCCCAAAGGATACAAAAAGACTAGTTTCTATAGTTTTTAAGGGTTTAATTTTGTGTTTTCCATTCTCCCTAGTCATGAAGCTACTTCAATGAAGGATTTATCCCCCTCCCCAACCTTACACGACCTAACTAAACTATGTGAGTCCCTAGAAGCAAGTGAATGGCCACCATTAGTGTCCCCTGAAAACCTCCTATATAACTTCAACTCCTCCCTTGCCTTCATGGGATTATGAGAAGGTTTGACCAATGGTCCACCTATAAAATCCTCCACTTGCACCACTACCTTAGCTTTCCAAATTATTCCCTTTCTTACTCACCCTTAAAAAACCTAATCGATGTTGAAAATGATCCTTGTTTGTTTTTCCTACCTTTTACATCACCACCATGGTATTTGGTGATGCCATGGTAATGTATTCAACCACTAAACCGCCTCTACAAACTCCATTCCCCACCTCCCCAGATCGCACCTTGATTTTAGCCCCTACCATAGCATTCAACTTCACCCTATTTCTTGAATTCCTTGCCAGTCCTGAATTCAAATGGTTATAAACCATAGCCTATGAAGAGTCAAGAAGCAATGCATAGCTCCACCTAATTATGTTCCCCCCTGATAATTGATATGTGGATAATTTTTAATTCATATATATTTTCATTACAAGCCTTATTTTAATGAAAGATAAAATTACAAACCATGAATCTAATTTTGTTTTCCTAATTATCCTTTATTTATTAATTGTAAAGGGTAAAGAAACATGTTCTATATGGCCTAATGAGGGAGGAATGCAATGTCAAGTAATTGTTGGTGTTCTAGATTTGCACCCTAGCTGAGAAGGGAATTGTTCAGATCTTCCTACTCAAATCTAGCCCAACATGGAACTTATCCTAGGCTGTGGGTATCCTAATAATGGATCAGACCTCTACAGAAGGTCAACTTCCTTCTGGGTCTATCACCTAAACTAGACTTAATATAACACTTGCTTGGAAAACTGGAGAGAGAATAACAAAAATATATGAAATCATGTAAATGGGGTGATGCACCAGTAATTGGAACACTTATACTTTGCACAAGACACACTATGAGACACATTCAAGACCAAAGAATATCAATCTTATATAAATATTTCACAATAAGGCATGAATCAATTATTAAACTAGCATAAGAGGGAAGATATCCACTTTCAAGCTAAACAACAAACTATAAATTGCACTTATAATGACCTGTGAGAACTATCAAATTCTTCATGAAGGTGAGAAAACTCAGACATAGACAAGGAAAATACATTCACTTAACTACAGTATATGAATTCATAGAACACACTTCAATCTAGCTTACAAAATGGTGGAATTTAGTCTTTATTGCATCAAAAGGTGTTACAGTGCAAATTTTGGCATAGCTTAATCAAGCCAAATCATAAGAGTCTATTTCTCTAAAAATTTCCAAAGTTTTCTTTCTAAAACTTTTAGAGAGTGTCCCAGATGTGGAAAAAATGGAACATATATAAAAAAAGAAGAGAGAGAGGGAACTATGATGTATTAGTACAAGTTCAAGGATGTTGACTCATAACCTTATTAATAGGGAATAAATTTTGTAAAAGAATTGAATGCTCTTTATCCTTATCCAATCACCAGGTCCCCTTCTTGGAACATCATGTCATTATCTATTTGATTTGTTGGTGAGGACCATGTCTTGGAATTGATAGAATTATGCCATATGTACTTTGGGTGGCCATAGATAGTTGCCTATCAAAAATATGACCATGTGATAGGTGAGACACCTTTACATGATCACATTTACATCTGCATTCAATCCAACTTAAACACAGGTCCATTATAGATGAAAACTAATCTAGTTATTGGTTTTCACACAGTCATAATATCCATGAAACCTGCAAACTACTTGACCTTGCTTCACAAACTCTAGTCCATCTTCTATCTCTATATTTGGTCCAATATCGAACGCCTATTCTTCATCCAAAACCTTGTGAGAGCTAAGAGGATACTATGCATGAGGATCCTTCATCTAAAAATAATGAACATGTCAATGGAATGACTCTGTAATAGGGTTGACAATTTCCAAGTTATTAACCAAAAGTCCTATTTAAACTTCAATGGTGATGGAGCCTTATCCTTAATAATCTTCCCTGTATGACAATGTCGATTATTAACCAAGCTCTAATGGTGATATGGGTCCTTAAGATTTTGTTCACCTAGGTTGAAGAACTGGTTCATTGGCCTTTAATAGAAATTCTTTGGATTTGCTTTGTATTCATTGGTCATCGATTGCCAACTCAAACCATTTACATTGTGCCCAATTGTATTTATTCTTATTGGTCCCATAGTTTTTGTTGACTCATTAATTCTACTCATACCATTAGATTTAGATGTATGAATGCACATGAGCCCTTAATTTCTTTCCAGAAGATCCCTTTGACATGTTGATTTGCTCATGCACCATCAGATCAAAATGTATAAAGTAATGCGAGCCTCTGATTTCCTTGGTCCCACTTTCTTATCAATTCCTATGCACCATTGGATCATTAGTACGAATAAATGCTGATCATTGATCTAATTAGGCCCACATTCTTATTAGTTAATGCCTACCATCAGATTTCTACCCAGTAGAAATGCACTATTAGATCTTGATCAATTTATAGCCTTTTAAGGACCTTAACCTTGGGACCTTTTGACTAGTTTGACCCCAGTGTAAACCATTAGATCTACTTGTCAATATGCAAGCTCATGTGGACCATTAGATGTCATTCAAATTTTAACCTTTTAAGGACTTTTTAAAGTCAAATAGTTACTTTATGGAACTCAAACTTTGACATTTACATTCCTGTATTTGACATCTGCATAAACGTATTTGATGTCCATGTGATTGTCACTACATTTTGAAAACCAATGGTCATTTCTTGTGCTTGAATTTGACACTTATGCACCCATCATTTCTCTACTAGATCAAGTTTGCTGAAATAAACAATACTATTAGAGTTTTTATTTTGAGCATTTTGTCTCGGATCTTTTCCTTGGGCCTTTATTTCAGCCACTTTTCTTGAAATAATTCTACCTTGTACCTTTTGTTACGGTCTTTGTGCCAAGACATTTCCTTCGAAAGAATTAGTTCAGGACTTTTGTCTCAGACAAAATGTTTGAAAGAATTTACTTATGCTTCAAACAAAATCTCTAAGATGATTATGTCCTTATCTTTTTTTGTGGACCTTTTGATTCAAATAAAATGTCCAAAAGAATTCATGCCTTTAAGATCTTTGTCTTGAATAAAATGTTTGAAAGAATTAACCTAGACTGTAGACAAAATGTCTGAAAGAATTGACAAGGACCTTTTGCCTTTGAGACAATTTTCCTGAAAGAATTCCAATGCTTATCCAAATGAACTTGAAATGATTTCTCTGAAGGAATTAACACTTAGTCATTTCCCAAGTATCAAATAAGCTTTTAAGCCTAAGGACCCTTTGACTTGTTCTTTAAACTACTACCTGATCCTTGAAGACTACTTAAGAACCCTCTATTTGCATGTTTGGACCTATTTCTAAGCCACTTGATATTTTCTCCATCAAGGACTTAACTCACCTTTTATATCCAAGTAAGAAGCTTGTTATATAGGCCAAAAATTGGCTAACATCTTTAGTAACTCAACTAAGGAGCATGCCTGCTATGCTTGATAACTTTGACCATCTCTATGACTCTTGGATAATTTATATGATACATGGACCATTTACATCACTGTGAGACATCCTTTTGACTTGAAAAACAAAAAAATCTAAAAAATAGGGAAAGAAACTAACTGAAAGGGAAATTAACCTAATAAAGTAAAGGCAACTAACCTATTGAAAGGATGTGTAAACAAAGATCTTATTTGGAATAAAATAAAAATAAACTAAATGTGTTAGAATAACACTTGGAGAATATAAAAAACAACTATGTACAAGGGACTTAGCTTCTGCAATAGTAGTGCTTTAGATGTATCCCATTGACTGGGATAGGGAGCTCTTCACCATTCATCCTTATGAGTTGGAAAACATTGTGAGATTTGCCGCTAGAGATTGTGTATGGACCACTCCAAAGAGAGTCAAACTTTGTATGCCTTCTTGGCTTAGATCTATCCTCATCCCATTTGAGTACCAAATCTCCCTCTTGAAAACTTCTTAAAGGAGCTCCTTTGCCAAAAGATCTTTTTACCATTGCTTGATGGGCCTCCATGGCCAACATGGATTGATGCCTTGTCTCTTCTAGTTCCATGAGTTTAGCATATCAAATTTCCATTGGTTCATTCTCTAAAATCTCAAGTTGATTCATTAGTTTTAAAGCAGGGAATTCAAGAGAAATAGGATTCTTGTTTCCTTACCATATATTAGCTTGTCTGGAGAATTGACTATTGACCTTTTATAGGTGATCCTATCAACACACAAAGATAACTTTAATTTGAGATGCCATGACCTCTGATAGTCTTCAATAGACCTAATAATCTTCAACAAATTCTTGTTAGTGGACTCATCAAGGCCACTACCTTGTAGGTAATAGTTTGATGAGGTAATGAGAAAAACACTATGTTAAACTACTCACTAACTGATCTTAGACCCTATAAAAGCCATAGCATTGTCAAAAATAATAGCTGAATGGACTCCAAATTTGGTAAGAAAACCTTCATAGAAGACCAAAACATTGGTTTCATTGGTTTATTTTAATGTGTAGTCATATAAAATGTCCAAATTGGTAGTTTGAGTGTGGCTTGTGACACCCTATCCATAGCTCCTTTTTGTATGCTCTTGTGATCACTCTAGATTTTTTTTTTCTCATTACCAGCCATTAGAGACCTTTTAAACAATCATTCCACCTTAGCTAGGCTACTTTTCCAAAGCCAGTCCTTTCCCCCTAGGTCTCGAGCCTTTAGGATAGGATCACCATACCTGGACTATAGCGTCGGACCGTAGGGTGTCTCATTTTTGGTGCTCCTATCCATTTGCATTTTGAGGCCAAACAATTATTTTCATCTAATTCTTATCCTTCATTATGTCAGCCTAGTGTGAATACATCTAACCCATGACCAATTGTTCCCTATAAGAGCCCATCCAAAGTTCATTTACAAAGGAAGTGATAAATCTTATAAAGCAAATAAGAATACAAGTAAACTGTTAAGGTAAACTTCCCTATTCTCTGCATACAGTCACCCAACATAGCTATAAACATTTTCAAACCCTCATACAAGTCCTTAGCCATCTCAAACACTCTTAATTTATCATTTTTGTATTTGCATCACACTATTTCACAAATCACATTAGGTGAGAGAACTACATATGGATTGATTCCTCTTTGGAGTATTGGTATGTAAGCAACATGCCCACATAAGGGGTGTGGATCACATGTTCAATGCATCTTACACACACTAACCCTCCATTTTCAAGTGATTCAAATCTTGTTTATCAAGCGTGATAGAGGTTTAGGGTTTTAAGATTAAATCATCTCTATAGTGAGCTCCATCAACATTCAACACTTAAGATTTCACAGACAGGTTCACATAGGAACAATGCAAAAAACCTAGAAAGTTAAGTCTTTGTGACTAGTTTGGACAATAGCAACAGGAGTGGAAAACAACATCGGACCCCAAAGTGTCATGTTTTCAATGCTCTTATCCTTTCACCAAACAAAATCTAAATTTTGATTTGTGACACTATCCTAGTCCTGCACAACTAGTTTCAGCCTCTGTCTTAGTCATCTCAGCCCAGTTTCAAGCTAAGTTATATTTCTCCTCATTTATTATTATTTTTAGAAAGGTAAAAGAAGATAGTTACATTATACAAATTAGGACTATATTTATTGAAATATTATGTATTGATTTATTAATCCAGACCCTTAACTAAAATAGGAATAAAACTCCATTATTCTCAAAAAATTTAAATCATTTGATGAACCTGACTTACTTCATTTACGCATAAAAACCCTAGAAACCCTAAGGAAAATTCCTTGATGATTTTTCCATTGTTTTTTTGATTTTTTTCCTACATATTTAATTCAAAATTTCATATTTATTTTTAAAAATTTAGCCAAGTAATTTTTAAAAATCATTTATTTCAAACCCTAATTAAATTTACTAGGTCCCTTTGTTCTTGAGGTATCACCTTTCATGTTTGTGAGCTTCGTATCCTTTTTTATGCATATCCCAGTTTGCTGTTCAGATTATATTTATTTAAATTCTCTTTCATTTTTCAAGTTGTTTTCCTTATGCCATCTAATCTCATTGCATCTCTTCCTTTGAGATGAAGTGCAAGATTTAGTGGCAACCCTATTGAATTCACCTAGATTCTTCCAACCCATCCATATATCATGGATAAACAACTAGCTCAGCTTCCTTCTATAAATCCTAAGCATCCAAATTACACTAATTTCCATAAGGATAATTTTGAAAATAAGCAGTATGAGAATAAAAATGATGATACATGCACCGATGTTCATGACCCACCACATCGAGCTCTTGATCCACTTCCACCTATTGTTGATAATGATGTTGTCATAAAACAAGATTTGTTTCTACAAAGTTTTAAAGAGAGACTCAAGGAAAAAATTTGATATCATGCCCTTATCTTACAATCTATCATGGAAATTAAAAAGGCTAAGCAAGTTGAATCTTCCATTCTTTCAGAACAACTAGTTACAAATGACACTACAGGGGCAACTATGTCTCAATAACCCCCTATAGTATCCCAACCTTCCTATATGGTACCACTAGTTACAACTAGTACATCTTTGTCTCCTGATGTGGCTACCCTTGTGCAAGAGATAAAATATCTTCAATCTGAGGTACTACATCTTGAGTAAGATGCCTCTAAACCAACACAAAATTTGGACTCTTTTGCTCTACTTCATACACCATTAGCACATCATATTGCTTCTACACCCTTGTCACCAGGTTTTGTTTAACCCAAACTCACTCTATATGATGGTAAGGGTGATCTAGAGACACACTTAAGATCTTTTCATGTAGCATGTTTGGACTATGTGCTAAATGACTTGTTATTAATCAAGCTATTTCCACAGAGTTTAAAGGATTTTGCTCTATAATATTTCTATAGTCTATCAAAATAGTCAATCAACGCAAACAATCCTCTGGTCAACATATTCCTAGCTCATTTCAACATTAACATAGGTGACAAGGTTTCTTATGCCCAAGTTTCACAATAAAAACAAAGGTCAAATGAGCATCTCATAGATTATGTTCTTTGATATAAGACTATCTTGGCTAAAATGACTAACGGCATGGTTGATCAAGAATTACAAGACATATTTAAATAGTCTTCTACAAGCTTTGAATGAGTCAACAATGTTCAGAAAGGTCTCTTCCTTCACTAAGTTATGTCATACACTAAAGGAAAGGGAAGTCAAATTAATTTCAATGGGAAAACTCAAGTATACAAGTATATCAGAAACAACAAACATGAGTAATAGTAAAGTCCCATACAAAGTAAAGGTTAATGATAATAAAAGTCAAAATAGCCTAAAATTAATGCAGATTTAGATCCCCCTCATTGAGTGGTTTTATCAATACCTCCTCAATGAGCCTTTACCAATCTACCAGTATCTCCAACTAGAGTCTTACAATAGCTATTGAAATGTGATATCATATATCTCTCTCTTATTCAATAAGTTGATACAATAAAGCCTCTTCGATGTGGATATGATCAAAATGCATTTTATAATTTTCATAGGGCACCAGGACACACAATGAATAGATGTATCCGTTTGTGACACAAGATACATGACTTGTTAGATGGAAACCTCATTGATCTTGGCATTCCAGTTGAGCCTTCTCAGGCAAAGCAAACACAGGACAAGGCTTTGAAATTTTTCTCAGATCCTTTCCCACAACATTCTAAAAAAGAGACAAGGGATACATCAGGTGTTCACCATGCATATCATGCACACCCTCCACCAGCTACATATTAGGCACCTTCAATTGAGTCACATCCTTTGAGCAACATGATTAGTGTGTATAATTCTAGAGTTCTAGCTAGACCTTCGATCTCTTTCTTAGAGCAGGGGATAGTTGAGGATGATTTAGATTACCATGCACTCTTTAATAGAGCCTACATTGATCATCATCCCATTCATAGTGTTCGTATAAATAATGGATTCAATGTAAACTTGTGCGCTATGACATTACTTTAGCATTTAGGATATTTAGAGTAGGATATCACCCTGACAGATACAATTATCAATAGATTCAGTGGGCACATACAAAGTTCATTAGATGATATTGTACTTCCTCTATAGGTTGGACCTACACATATGGCCACACCATTCACTATAGTTCCTGGTGCAGGTGTTTTTGATATGTTGCTTGGTCGACCATAGCTTTAGAAACTTCTTGCAGTACCTTCTATAATTCATAGGTGCATGAAATTAATTCATGCTAATCAGGTTTTTACAGTTGGTGGAGTTTTGTATGAGTTACCACTCCCCACTTTAGAGCTATCTACTACTTTGCAGCCATTAGTTTAAGCTCCTCCATGACTTTCAGCTCCTCCACCAGTTATAGTTCTTCCTTCAATTGAGATTCAGACACAACCAAGGGATCCCTCACTAGCACAGAGAGTTAATACACTTCCACAGAGGCCTCTTTTAGAGCAACCACAATTTTAGGATTCTAGACAATTTCTAGCTAAAGTTTTCACACCCACGGTAGTATCATTAAGGTCTCATGCCTCTACACTTAGAACACACTTTCATAGAGATTCTTATACTACAAAATGGGTCCCTAAGAGACCTACAGTTGCATCCACTTCTTATATTTATAGGGGGACCCCATAGTCAGTTTCCACTATAGATATTTTAGAGCATTTATAACATACACAACTTTCAGAGTCACAATCTCAACCCTTTCATTGTGTTTCACGATCACGCATGATCCCTCTCCTTGATATAGGACACCATGATAGGGAGTCTCTTATGAGACTCATCAGTTAGTATCATTTCTTTTGAGTCTTTCTTGTACATAGCTTCTTTTTAATTGCTTGTACATGTTCCCCTTATGATTAATTGTACATAACTTATTTCAAAAATACCAAAAATAATACAAAATTTCAAAATACAAAAACATTCAAATAACTCAAAACACCAAAATATATATATACATATACATATGTATATATGTATATGTATATATATATATATATGTATATATATATACATATATATGTATATATATATATACATATATACATATACATATACATATATACATACATATATATACATACATATATATGTATATATATATTATATACATATATATATATATATATATATACATATATATATATATATACATATACATATATATATATATAATATATACATATATATACATATATATAGGTCTTACCAATACCCTATATCCTGCTATGCAAGTTTCTCCTGCGCCTGGCAAAAGCGTGGTGATAAGAGGCTCAACAGAAAGTCATATAATGGCATCTGAAGCTATCTCTTGGTCTGATATTAAGTTTCCTACAAAATGGATTGTAGATACGGAATTCCTACAACCTGCTAGACAGTCCTTACAGCGTGCTACCTCCATAAAAGATTTCCCAACTAAGTCTGAAATAAGTTTTGATATTGCTAAATCTTCCACTAGCAAATCCATATCATTTCCATCCAAGTGTCTCCACTCTCAGAAGATACATGATCCTCAAATAGATTCATTCTATTGTCCTGATTGTAAAAATATACTTAAAACACCCAGCCATGCTGTCATCAACATGGTTAGTTCCAGAAGTAGCAGAGACATAGAATTGCAGAAACTATTAGAGAAAAATAAACAGCTACTCTCTTACAAGGTCCAAAACATGGAGAGTACATCTCAGGCTCCAGAAAGCTCTGAGGATGCTGGTCATGTATGGAAGACACCACAGGGAGATGAATCATACAGTGAAAAGGTCTTTCCCAAGACTTCAGACTTCAATCAATACTCACCAGATGGTAAAAATAGATCCCAGATGTATTATCAAAGAACTGCTGATAGATCTGTAGATCAGCCTACAGAAGTTAGGTTAATGAACTGGAATAACCTAGCTACTAAATGTATTAATAGCAGAGTATCTAGCATTCAAAATAGTCTGGATCAAATCTCTAAGATGTTAAAGAGTATTGAGTTATACCAAAAGGGAGATATCTCAAAAGCATTAAAAACGATGGATATCAACAATGGAATCCATTCAGCTACAATACAGCAAAAGGTAGAAAAAGAGGTACACAAGGTTATTCAAAAGGAAGAGGATGTCAGTAATAAAATAGATACAGTAATAACTGGTAATCAAGATATTGCTCATAGTCAAGAGGAGTTAAAGACTGAAGTCTCAGATGTGGAATCTAAAGTAGATCATTTGCTTAATGGAATGACTTCCTTGCATACTGAAGTTGCTTCCCAGCAACAGCAATTAACTCTCTTTCCTACTATGTCCATTCAGTCCCCTGTGATTCAGCCATTAAGTCTAGATCTAGCTGAATCAGGAAGTTTTGACTGGAGTTCAGTAGAAAGAATAGAAAAGGAAGAAGGTCTACAGCCAATAGTCCCTCCACTGGTTATGAAGGCTCCTCAGTTAGACATTAATCCTGCTTTTAGAATTGGTATGGTAAAGATCAGTGAACCAGAGAAGTTTAGCTATTTCTCTGAAGGAGAATCTTCGAAGCCTCCCCTAGATAACAATATCAGAACCCTAGGATTACAACCATTCTTCTGGCAATTTAACTGTGAATCCACTGCTGAAAGAAAGAAAATGTGTCATGCCATGCTCTCTTGGGCTAGTGTTCAGATGTTTGGTCTGAAAAAGGAAGCCAAGTTTGTTGCACAGCAAATCATTAATGGATTCATTGGTAATATTAAAGAATGGTGGGACGGAGGACATGCAATCTACAAAGAAGCTATTCTCAATCACACTGAGTCAGTACCCTGCCTATGTCAAGCTATATATAATGAATTTGTTGGCGCCATAGAAGATGAGAAAGAAGCCAATAAATCTCAGTTTCTCAGAGCCCAGTTGTGTGATATGTCTAGAATAGAAGAGTATATGTGTAAAATGGAAAATCTTCTCTACAGCTCTGGAGAAATGTTTAATCCTGCTTATAAGGTTAGATATGTTGAATCTTTTCCTAAATACTTTTCTGAAAAATATAAGGCAACGATGGGAGAACAGTTTGCTACTTTGTCCTTTGGCCGCATAAATCAGTATATTAGAAAGGTGAATCAAAAGTTGTGTGAAGAGAGAAAGGCACACAAAGAAACTATGCAGTTTCATAAACAACTTGGTATAAAGTTTTGTAACTCTATTGAAGATAACTATGGATGTTCTGGCAGCCCTAGGCAATATAGCAAAGTTAGATTAAAACAGAAAAGAAAAACTAAAGCCTGTTCATGTGACTATAAGCCAAAGTATAAGCCTTTCAGAAAAAGCAGATATCAAGGCTCTAAGTTTCAGAAAAAGGTTTTTAGAAAAAAGAAACATGGGTTTCAGCAAACCCCTGTCAAGTGCTTTCTTTGCCAAGGAAACCATTATGCTAACAAATGTCCAGAAAAGCATAAAAACTCAAAGAAAGTAAATTTCATTCAGAGTCATGATCTCAATGAGGATGATTATGTGTTGATTCTCGCTGACACTGCTGAATATGAATCTGATTTTGATTATACTGAAGAAGAGTCAGATAGTAATCAGATTAATATGAACTTAGCAGAGGGAGATCTTGAATCAGAAGAATCATCTTCCGATTACGAGTCAGAAATTGGTTTTCAAATCCATATGAATAGTATGCAGTATTCTACTAATAATCAATTTTCTGATAGTCTTAGTCTTTCTCAACAGTTGACTCAGCTCAAGCAAAGGTATGACAATCTGCCTGCATATCTTATATCTGAAAAGATGTTTTTGCAATCTCAGATTCAAGATACTGAGAGAAAATATTTACAGCAGCTAGACTACATGAATCATCAGAAAATTAATCTGTCTTCCCAGTTTTCCCAGCAAACATTAAATAAGGGAAAAGAGCTTCTTACTTCAGATCTCCATCGTAAAGAATGGAGAAGCAAAAGAATTAAAACACTCCAAGTGTTTCTTCGAAGAGCCCAAACAGAGTTGGAAACTCTTCTGAGAGAAGAAGCTGAAGAAGAAGATGAGGAACAAAAATTTGAGGAAGAAATGTGCAAAGTTGCTGATCAGGTAGAAGCAGAATATGCTGCCTCTCAGATGAAATTAGATAATAATATTCATCAGGTAACTACTCATGAAACCACTAATCCAGTCTGTGAAATGAATATTAAATGGAATGGATTTCAGCCATACTCTCTAGATGTAATGCTAGACACAGGTGCTGATGCTTCACTAGCCAGATTTCACTCTATCTCTGCAGATAAATGGATGCCTAATTTTGCAAGATTGACCTTCAATACAAAAACAGTTATCTCTGAATATGCAGCTTCTGTTCCTATCAAGCTGGGAGATACAATCTTTAATTTCAAAGTCTTGCATCATGAAATTCCATTATTTGATATGATCTTTGGTGCTGATAATCTGTCTTGTTTCTATCCAATAACCATCAACAAGCATGAAATCTTGCTTGCAGAAAAATATTCTCTATATAAGAAGCATCGCTATGAATGTAAAATCCCACTGAAATCCAAGGCTCAAAAATATGTAAATAATGACTGGTTAGTTCAGAAGATAAATTGTTGTAAGGCTGATGCAGATCCTGTGCTTGCAAAGCTTATCAAAGATTGTTGTTCTGACAACCCTTTGGCCTTTCAGCACAGAAAGACTCATATATGTAATATAGATCTACAACTGGTGATGGACAAACAAGGCAATCCAGTTGAGCCAAAGTTTAAGGCACATCATTCAGGTATGTCTCCTTCTCTGAGACAAGAGTGCTTTGAAGAAATACAGGAGCTAAAAGCTTTGGGGCTTATTAGAGACTCTCACAGCCCTTGGGCATGTGAAGCTTTCTATGTGAATAAGCGCAGTGAACAGGTAAGAGGAAAAAGAAGATTAGTGATAAATTATATTCCTCTAAACAAGCATGTGGTACCTGTCCAACACCCAATTCCTTCAAAGGATGAAATATTACAGAGACTGACTGGTAGTAAAGTATACAGTAAGTTTGATCTCAAGTCCGGCTTTTGGCAGATACAGGTAGCAGAAAAAGATAAGTTTAAAACAGCCTTCATCACACCATTCGGGCAGTATGAATGGAATGTTCTTCCATTTGGTCTTAAGACTGCTCCCAGCATCTTTCAAAGGATGATGAATAATATTTTTTCTGCTTATAGCCAGTATATCATTGTTTATATAGATGATATCTTAATTTTTAGCAAGTCTCCTAAAGACCATTTGAAGCATCTACAAGAGTTTTATAAAATAGTTTTTGAAAATGGTTTAGTTCTGTCAGAGAAGAAAATGGTTGTGTTCCAAGAAACCATAGATTTTCTTGGTATAACGATTAGCTCTGGCACTGTTAGTGTGCAGCCTCATGTCTTGCAAAGTATTCAGAATTTTCCCAATGAAATCTTAGACAAAACCACTTTGCAGAGATTTCTTGGTTGTGTTAATTATATTGCTGGTCAATACTTTCATGTTGCTCAAGATAGAGTCCTTCTTAATAAAAGGTTATCTAAGAAGCCTCCTCCTTGGTCGCAAGAAATGACAGAAGCAGTTAAAAGGATAAAACAAAAATGTTCTAATCTGCCTTCTCTGCAGTTGCCTGGTACTGGAAAAAAGATAATTGAGACAGATGCATCTGATCAGTATTGGGGTGCTATTCTCAAAGAACAAATGGCTGATGGTACTGAAAAACCATGCAGGTATGCTTCAGGTTCTTTCCAAAAGGCACAGTTGAATTATCACTCAACTCATAAAGAAATTCTAGCAGTTATAAAGGCTATCCAAGCTTTTATGTTCTTCATAAGGTCAGAACATTTTCTTATACGCTCTGACTTAAAGAATTTTTTGAGTATATTGAATTCAACTGATAATTTGAAGAAAGGTTCTGTTAGCCGACTAATCAGATGGGCAACGTACTTATCAGACTTTGATTTCTCAGTAGAACATATTCCAGGTGTGAAGAATTCTATAGCTGATTATTTGACAAGAGAATTTCAAAAGTCTCATAGCATCATGACTGTTACTGAGATCAGAGACGAATTTCACTGTCATCTTTGGCGTTCTAAGCCATTGGTTAATACTCAGTTGCAGAAGGAAATCAACAGATTGAAGGTTGAATCCTATGAAGCTCAAGATACACTGAATTCTCATAATGTTGCCTGGAGTACACATTATGCTGAGATTGAAGGACAGAATAGTGTTCATACTACTCTGTTAAATAGACCTGGCAATAGTCCTGATTTCATGAATCCTCAAACCAACATGCTGAAGCAACTGATATATAGGACAGGAACAAAGTTTACTTTTAAATGGTCGACCTTTTGGCCAAAGTTTAATCCAAGTGTAGAAAATTACTGGGAATCTGGAGATATGCCAGATTATATGTTTGAATTTCTGGATTACATTATGCCTCTTACAGCCTGTCAAGAATATTTTGTCAATGTTGCTCCTAAGATGTTAAGGAATATCTTCTTGGCTTTAAGGATTCCTTTCAGGGTAGAGTTTGAACTATGCCTGGTTCAAAATCATCAATATAATACTCATGCTGCTATCCAGCCTGTCATGCCTATTGCCGCATTATGGAAAAGGTTAACTATCACTCATAATGCCGTGTTTCCTACGACTCCTGGAGGACAGCTCTGCAGGATTCCATCCGCACTATACTTGGACCATACTACAAGTGAGGAGATTACTGATGACACCGATTATGACCTTTCTGTCAATTCTCCGTATTCTCCAGCGGGATCCTATGAGTTTAATGATGACGACTAATTACGGGGTCTGTCCGTAATAGTGAGTGGAGAGCACTATATCTCTCTTTAAATCTTTGTGGATCCTACCACTTATCTAAAGGCGGTATGCTGTCAGCCGTGTTGACAGTTGTAAGGTTACTTTATTTTGGCGGTGCGCGGTGGGCCCATAACCCACATGGTTTATCGCATCTTTGGTTTGCTTTTTGTTTTCACCGTTGATCTTGTCTCCTTGTAATATCCGTCGATCTTCTTCTCCATTTCCTATATAAGGGAATGATCGATGAGTTATTAAACAAGATTTGCGGGAGCTCAGCTTGAAGTTTTAGTAGTCTGTAAAGTTGTAAGTCCTTAAGCCTTTTCTTATTGCTCTATATTGTGCTCATATAAGATTGTAATAGTTTGAGTTAAGCTTTATATTGCCATAATATATCAGAATTATTAGTATTTTACTCTGTGTGTTATGATCTTGGCGTTTAATGGTATCAGAGCAACCTTATATGTTATCACTACTGTGTATCCCAACTTTCCAGTTGCGATCCATAATGAACAAAATCTTAATCAGATTTTCAAGCTATTCATCCAGACCCATGGCATTTATATGCTTGCTGGCTCTTGTCCCTTAGCCTTGCATTATCAGGTCATGTACCGTCTTACCAATACCCTATATCCTGCTATGCAAGTTTCTCCTGCGCCTGGCAAAAGCGTGGTGATAAGAGGCTCAACAGAAAGTCATATAATGGCATCTGAAGCTATCTCTTGGTCTGATATTAAGTTTCCTACAAAATGGATTGTAGATACGGAATTCCTACAACCTGCTAGACAGTCCTTACAGCGTGCTACCTCCATAAAAGATTTCCCAACTAAGTCTGAAATAAGTTTTGATATTGCTAAATCTTCCACTAGCAAATCCATATCATTTCCATCCAAGTGTCTCCACTCTCAGAAGATACATGATCCTCAAATAGATTCATTCTATTGTCCTGATTGTAAAAATATACTTAAAACACCCAGCCATGCTGTCATCAACATGGTTAGTTCCAGAAGTAGCAGAGACATAGAATTGCAGAAACTATTAGAGAAAAATAAACAGCTACTCTCTTACAAGGTCCAAAACATGGAGAGTACATCTCAGGCTCCAGAAAGCTCTGATGATGCTGGTCATGTATGGAAGACACCACAGGGAGATGAATCATACAGTGAAAAGGTCTTTCCCAAGACTTCAGACTTCAATCAATACTCACCAGATGGTAAAAATAGATCCCAGATGTATTATCAAAGAACTGCTGATAGATCTGTAGATCAGCCTACAGAAGTTAGGTTAATGAACTGGAATAACCTAGCTACTAAATGTATTAATAGCAGAGTATCTAGCATTCAAAATAGTCTGGATCAAATCTCTAAGATGTTAGAGTATTGAGTTATACCAAAAGGGAGATATCTCAAAAGCATTAAAAACGATGGATATCAACAATGGAATCCATTCAGCTACAATACAGCAAAAGGTAGAAAAAGAGGTACACAAGGTTATTCAAAAGGAAGAGGATGTCAGTAATAAAATAGATACAGTAATAACTGGTAATCAAGATATTGCTCATAGTCAAGAGGAGTTAAAGACTGAAGTCTCAGATGTGGAATCTAAAGTAGATCATTTGCTTAATGGAATGACTTCCTTGCATACTGAAGTTGCTTCCCAGCAACAGCAATTAACTCTCTTTCCTACTATGTCCATTCAGTCCCCTGTGATTCAGCCATTAAGTCTAGATCTAGCTGAATCAGGAAGTTTTGACTGGAGTTCAGTAGAAAGAATAGAAAAGGAAGAAGGTCTACAGCCAATAGTCCCTCCACTGGTTATGAAGGCTCCTCAGTTAGACATTAATCCTGCTTTTAGAATTGGTATGGTAAAGATCAGTGAACCAGAGAAGTTTAGCTATTTCTCTGAAGGAGAATCTTCGAAGCCTCCCCTAGATAACAATATCAGAACTCTAGGATTACAACCATTCTTCTGGCAATTTAACTGTGAATCCACTGCTGAAAGAAAGAAAATGTGTCATGCCATGCTCTCTTGGGCTAGTGTTCAGATGTTTGGTCTGAAAAAGGAAGCCAAGTTTGTTGCACAGCAAATCATTAATGGATTCATTGGTAATATTAAAGAATGGTGGGACGGAGGACATGCAATCTACAAAGAAGCTATTCTCAATCACACTGAGCCAGTACCCTGCCTATGTCAAGCTATATATAATGAATTTGTTGGCGCCATAGAAGATGAGAAAGAAGCCAATAAATCTCAGTTTCTCAGAGCCCAGTTGTGTGATATGTCTAGAATAGAAGAGTATATGTGTAAAATGGAAAATCTTCTCTACAGCTCTGGAGAAATGTTTAATCCTGCTTATAAGGTTAGATATGTTGAATCTTTTCCTAAATACTTTTCTGAAAAATATAAGGCAACGATGGGAGAACAGTTTGCTACTTTGTCCTTTGGCCGCATAAATCAGTATATTAGAAAGGTGAATCAAAAGTTGTGTGAAGAGAGAAAGGCACACAAAGAAACTATGCAGTTTCATAAACAACTTGGTATAAAGTTTTGTAACTCTATTGAAGATAACTATGGATGTTCTGGCAGCCCTAGGCAATATAGCAAAGTTAGATTAAAACAGAAAAGAAAAACTAAAGCCTGTTCATGTGACTATAAGCCAAAGTATAAGCCTTTCAGAAAAAGCAGATATCAAGGCTCTAAGTTTCAGAAAAAGGTTTTTAGAAAAAAGAAACATGGGTTTCAGCAAACCCCTGTCAAGTGCTTTCTTTGCCAAGGAAACCATTATGCTAACAAATGTCCAGAAAAGCATAAAAACTCAAAGAAAGTAAATTTCATTCAGAGTCATGATCTCAATGAGGATGATTATGTGTTGATTCTCGCTGACACTGCTGAATATGAATCTGATTTTGATTATACTGAAGAAGAGTCAGATAGTAATCAGATTAATATGAACTTAGCAGAGGGAGATCTTGAATCAGAAGAATCATCTTCCGATTACGAGTCAGAAATTGGTTTTCAAATCCATATGAATAGTATGCAGTATTCTACTAATAATCAATTTTCTGATAGTCTTAGTCTTTCTCAACAGTTGACTCAGCTCAAGCAAAGGTATGACAATCTGCCTGCATATCTTATATCTGAAAAGATGTTTTTGCAATCTCAGATTCAAGATACTGAGAGAAAATATTTACAGCAGCTAGACTACATGAATCATCAGAAAATTAATTTGTCTTCCCAGTTTTCCCAGCAAACATTAAATAAGGGAAAAGAGCTTCTTACTTCAGATCTCCATCGTAAAGAATGGAGAAGCAAAAGAATTAAAACACTCCAAGTATTTCTTCGAAGAGCCCAAACAGAGTTGGAAACTCTTCTGAGAGAAGAAGCTGAAGAAGAAGATGAGGAACAAAAATTTGAGGAAGAAATGTGCAAAGTTGCTGAT
The DNA here is from genome assembly GCA_037957365.1 of Torreya grandis. NCBI lineage: Eukaryota > Viridiplantae > Streptophyta > Pinopsida > Cupressales > Taxaceae > Torreya > Torreya grandis. The sequence goes on along the minus strand of JARHVA010005986.1, from coordinate 360,063 downwards.
CAGGTAGAAGCAGAATATGCTGCCTCTCAGATGAAATTAGATAATAATATTCATCAGGTAACT